>CATQJL010000001.1:101055065-101265016 GCA_958299035.1 Cylicocyclus nassatus | reverse complement strand
TTCTTAAGCTGGAAAAGTGTTAACAAAAATGTTTTCTTGGATTTTGCTCCAATTAGGGTCGAACAAGAGGTGTGGCAGTTTACCGCCGGATACGACTCTCCTGGGTGTCTCAGTGGGCCTGCCAGCATTATCGTCTTACAAAAAAAGCTTTTTAGTTGAAGTGGCCTTTCCGTATGACAGCTATACCATTAGATGCGTTTTTGAATGCAAATTCCAAATTTGCTTTCCTTTTCTGCGGAACAGCTTGAAAGAGAAAAACGGAACTCAAAGATGATATGTTCACGCAGGTAACGACGGACAGTAGTTGTTTTCTATCCACCATTGCGTGTATTGAGACCTTTGCCATTTTGGTAATGCTCCAAATTAAAGCAAAGCTCGTAATGCTATGGTTTAGTTACGCTGTATACAGGGTGTCCCAAAAATGTAGCTACTGTTTGACTGTTTGACAGTCTTCATTCGTGCTAATTTCACTACATAACTTCTTGCGTGTTGGCAGAGTCTTTGAATTGCCTTATCAAATTTTTGACGAATACCAGAAAATTAGTTGTTGCGGTATATCTGGCACAACTTATACGAAAAGCGTTATGTTGAAGAGCAAATTTTACGTTTGAAATCAGCAGCTTCGATAACCTAGTGTAGGATTTTGCAGCTCCTTTGGCCTTTTTTAGCGGTCAAATATGACTCTCAATAACGCGAAACCCTCCTCAAAATTCCTACTGTGAACTTACAGTAATGAAGAGAGAACGGTAACTTAGCAATATGAGTTCTAAATTGAAACCAGCTCTACAAAATACAGTTGCAGCGGTAGAATTTGTCCAAAACTGCGGGATTGTCGGGATTCGCGGGATTGTCGGGATTCGCGGGATTCGCGGGATTCGCGACTTCACGGGATTTGCGGGATTCGCGGGATTTGCGGGATAAGCGGGATTTAGCTATAACTTCTTTCAAAACATCTTTATTTGTATCTTGCAAAAAGATTTGGCTTCAGCTTGATGAGACGAATCTTCTGGTATACAATATGTCCGCAGTTCATAGTGACACGGTAGACATATGGTGATACCTTGTTATTTTCTATGTTAAGGCTTTTGTGAAACATCTAACACAGTGTAAATCGCGAATAGGAGGTTCTGGTACGAAGTTATCATTATCGAAAACTATCGCGAAAAATTGGGCAGTTTTTATTTACCCTTATCACCGATATAAGCATTTTATCATTTATCACTGATAATATCACATTTTTGGATCATTTTTGGCATATGGTAAGAAAAGTATTGTAGGAAACGCTGTGCAAATTTCTATCGCTCTTTCTCTCAGTATAAGTGATCTACAGGATTTCCTATTTCTATTGTTCGGTCAATTGGTAGATCCCTCGCTGCAGCAATCGATCGATTTCTCATCGGCACATGCCATTGCTGCCAATTCTTACCTAAAATGGCATTTTTGCTTCAACTCGCTTCACGCCGAAGCTTGAGCTGAAATTCTGCACCTATGTTGAAGATGAACGTGGGAATCGACCGCATGAATTTAAGCCATTCTTATATGTCGTTGTCATTGATATCATCATTTTATCATTTATCACTGATGATATCACAAAATTGGATTATTTTTGACATACTACAAGAAAGGTACTTTAAAAACGCTGAGTTTTTATCGCTCTATCTCTTATAGAATGTGATCTACAGGCTTTTTCGGTTCAACTGCGCATTCGGTGCAGTAGATAGATCCCCAATCGATGCAACAATCGATTGATTGCTCATCATGCGCATGACGCCGTCTCCTTGGAGACGTTGCTTTTTCAGAAAAATTCACCGCTCTATGAATTGTGAATGAACGGTCGCCCGTCAACAGGAGTTTCAAAGATGAGCTGAACACTTCTGTTTCCTGCGTATGACATACAAATCCAGATCCACGAAGGCGATCGGTCTAAGATGCGAAGCGGCGCAAACGGCGTGCTCGAGCATCTTTCCATCAGAGTCCAGACCGCGAACGATGCGCGTACATAGGCTGTTGCCTCCGTATCGAAGTCTTTTTGAATTCTCACATGCTCTACTCTATTTCTTGCACAATAGCTCACAAAAATGCAGATGTAACGTTCTGCAAGTTTTGCGACATTCCGGGATCTCCGCTGAATCACGCAAACTACAGAACGCCATAACTCCATTTAGAATGAATAACTGCATCCATTTCCGTTTCCAGTTTTCTCAAATTCTTCCGCGGAGCTCTGTTTGCAAGGATGTAACGCAGCGCTTATCTAACATAAAAGATACTAGTAAAATATTCGATAGTACGGTTCTTGTAGATTATAGCGCACTAAAGTATAGCTGCAGATTTCTTTCCAGAAGAAACATAAGCCTTCGTGAATTCTGGAAAAATCATGCGTTATGAAATTCTATTTGTCATAACTTCCTTCGGAATGAATGTATTCTCGATCCGAAAAAAGCATTGTGCTCAGCTCGCCAAGGCGAATCTTTCGATATACAGCGTGCCCTTGATATTCCGATTTCAGTATTCGTGAATCTTTCTGCGGACGTCACTTTGCAAAGGTGTAAAGTAGCGCGCATTGCCCCTAGTAGACTATTGTAAGGACGATTCGGTAGTATCTCCCTTGCAGATTAATGACAGCTAAAAAGTCTCCGCAAACTTCGTTTGAAGGGAGATAGAAGGACTGGTGAATTGGGGAAAAATCTTGTCGCAGGAAACAGAAGTGTTCAGCTCATCTTTGAAACTCCTGTTGACGGGCGACCGTTCATTCACAATTCATAGAGCGGTGAATTTTTCTGAAAAAGCAACGTCTCCAAGGAGACGGCGTCATGCGCATGATGAGCAATCAATCGATTGTTGCATCGATTGGGGATCTATCTACTGCACCGAATGCGCAGTTGAACCGAAAAAGCCTGTAGATCACATTCTATAAGAGATAGAGCGATAAAAACTCAGCGTTTTTAAAGTACCTTTCTTGTAGTATGTCAAAAATAATCCAATTTTGTGATATCATCAGTGATAAATGATAAAATGATGATATCAATGACAACGACATATAAGAATGGCTTAAATTCATGCGGTCGATTCCCACGTTCATCTTCAACATAGGTGCAGAATTTCAGCTCAAGCTTCGGCGTGAAGCGAGTTGAAGCAAAAATGCCATTTTAGGTAAGAATTGGCAGCAATGGCATGTGCCGATGAGAAATCGATCGATTGCTGCAGCGAGGGATCTACCAATTGACCGAACAATAGAAATAGGAAATCCTGTAGATCACTTATACTGAGAGAAAGAGCGATAGAAATTTGCACAGCGTTTCCTACAATACTTTTCTTACCATATGCCAAAAATGATCCAAAAATGTGATATTATCAGTGATAAATGATAAAATGCTTATATCGGTGATAAGGGTAAATAAAAACTGCCCAATTTTTCGCGATAGTTTTCGATAATGATAACTTCGTACCAGAACCTCCTATTCGCGATTTACACTGTGTTAGATGTTTCACAAAAGCCTTAACATAGAAAATAACAAGGTATCACCATATGTCTACCGTGTCACTATGAACTGCGGACATATTGTATACCAGAAGATTCGTCTCATCAAGCTGAAGCCAAATCTTTTTGCAAGATACAAATAAAGATGTTTTGAAAGAAGTTATAGCTAAATCCCGCTTATCCCGCAAATCCCGCGAATCCCGCAAATCCCGTGAAGTCGCGAATCCCGCGAATCCCGCGAATCCCGACAATCCCGCGAATCCCGACAATCCCGCAGTTTTGGACAAATTCTACCGCTGCAACTGTATTTTGTAGAGCTGGTTTCAATTTAGAACTCATATTGCTAAGTTACCGTTCTCTCTTCATTACTGTAAGTTCACAGTAGGAATTTTGAGGAGGGTTTCGCGTTATTGAGAGTCATATTTGACCGCTAAAAAAGGCCAAAGGAGCTGCAAAATCCTACACTAGGTTATCGAAGCTGCTGATTTCAAACGTAAAATTTGCTCTTCAACATAACGCTTTTCGTATAAGTTGTGCCAGATATACCGCAACAACTAATTTTCTGGTATTCGTCAAAAATTTGATAAGGCAATTCAAAGACTCTGCCAACACGCAAGAAGTTATGTAGTGAAATTAGCACGAATGAAGACTGTCAAACAGTCAAACAGTAGCTACATTTTTGGGACACCCTGTATACAGCGTAACTAAACCATAGCATTACGAGCTTTGCTTTAATTTGGAGCATTACCAAAATGGCAAAGGTCTCAATACACGCAATGGTGGATAGAAAACAACTACTGTCCGTCGTTACCTGCGTGAACATATCATCTTTGAGTTCCGTTTTTCTCTTTCAAGCTGTTCCGCAGAAAAGGAAAGCAAATTTGGAATTTGCATTCAAAAACGCATCTAATGGTATAGCTGTCATACGGAAAGGCCACTTCAACTAAAAAGCTTTTTTTGTAAGACGATAATGCTGGCAGGCCCACTGAGACACCCAGGAGAGTCGTATCCGGCGGTAAACTGCCACACCTCTTGTTCGACCCTAATTGGAGCAAAATCCAAGAAAACATTTTTGTTAACACTTTTCCAGCTTAAGAAACTCTTATTTTTTGGGCGTCACACAAGTGATTTCAAAAGGAGTTGTTATTACTACAATTATTTGGAAGTCTAACACTATCTGGAAGGCGTTAGCAATCTCTGCTCCAATGCCATTTGAATCCTTATGGATGTGTGTCTGCGTGTGCTAACTACAAATCTGCGTTTTACGCCTTGTCCAAAATTTCTTTTCTGTCTTATATTTGCTTGGCAGCCGTTGAGTTGGGATTCGCAATACGTGGAAGAAAGCACAAGCCAACTAGCCAGTTTTCGCCTAGAAGTGCGTTTCCATATATAGGAGCAGGTTACTTCAAACTGCGTTGGCTTTCTCTTTACTTGTTCGTTGTTTTCACTTCCAGATCTTTTACAAACGAGGTTTCTAAAAGGCATTTCTGTTTTGCTTAAAAGCGTTGGCTCTGCAAATTTGTACTATACCCTTTTTGACCCTCCCGATGTGGTTCCACCCATAAGTTTCCTGCAGCCACCAGTTGTTAATGGCTGAAATCTTTATTTTAACCCTCTCAGCAGTTCTTTAAGATCGAAATACGCCACAAAACAATTTTTTGGCAGCTTTAGGAGATTACAAACACGTCCTGAACTCAAAGCATCCAGAGGGACAAGAAAGAAACGGAAAGCTCTCAGTTGGAATTGGCCAACACACTGCCTCTAACTTTCTTGTGTAGTACATTTTC
Source organism: Cylicocyclus nassatus (assembly GCA_958299035.1). Lineage (NCBI taxonomy): Eukaryota > Metazoa > Nematoda > Chromadorea > Rhabditida > Strongylidae > Cylicocyclus > Cylicocyclus nassatus. Next base: position 101,259,751 of record CATQJL010000001.1, on the reverse strand, counting down.
ATCGTAGTTCCCCTCGAAGCATAGGTGCGATAGGGGGAGTCGGGCCCTCTCCAGGTGAAGGGGGTCTCTGCTACTCCCTTCCTTGTAAGGTGAAGGGGGTAAGTGAGCCCTGAAAGCAAAATGCCTCAACAGGTTACACACAATTTGGAAGCTGAGGTCATATGGAATCGACATAGACCGTCGGTTTTTTTCTAGGTCTTTTGTGCCGCGAGAAATGAGGGATTTTATGTACTTCATATATCAACTAATTTTTTGTCCTCACTTTCTGCTCTCCAAATGAATGCTACGAGAAAGTCGACGGTCTACGTCTGTTGATGAAGACTTGCTCTGTAATGCAGATAGATAACCAGCAGTGATTAGGTCTTCGTTTGGCAGAAATCTGCTGTTGAAAATGAACATGATTTCAGATAAAATGTAGTGTATCTCTCGGTAAAGGGCGACTAGAAAGAATTCGACGGTCTACGTCGAGTCCCCTTTTCGTGAGCTCTCGAATGGTATATAGAATGCTGAGCGAAGAAACTTGCCAGTTTTTGAAAATGGTGTGGAGGTATTTATTAGGTTGTCAAGAAAATAATGTCGGTTTTTATTTGCTTGCTTTAACAAAGCAACCAGACTCAACCCAACAAAGGGTAAGGGGCACTGTTCGATAGAGCGAAGCAAGCCCTACAAGATCTCATGTCTTTGCGCCATGCTCGATCCACGGAGAGTTCGAACTCAAAATCTAAAGATTTCCAAATGCCCAAAAAATCGAAAAAAATCAGATCTTCGTCCAGATAATTTCTACGGACCTCCCACTCGCTCATACCAATACCATCGATATCAGATATCCATATGTGCGATTGGCGTATTTTTTCCTTGACTAGAAACTGAGAAAACGAAAATTTCCCTGATTTTCTCAAAGCAATGCTGAGCCGTTTCTGCATATGTAGTTTTACACTACAAGCCTAGGTAAGCATAACTGTAGGTTTTCAGCCTATTTCGAGCGGTACTTTTCGAGAAATGTCGATTTTAGCACTGAAACTGAAACGAAAAAATCCGAATTCGTTATTTTTCGAAAACTACCGCTTGGAATGGGCTGAAAATCTACAATTATACTTACCTAGGCTTGTAGTATAGAACTACATATGCAAAAACGGCTCAGCATTGCTTTGAGAAAATCAGGGAAATTTTCGTTTTCCCAGTTTCTAGTCAAGGAAAAAATACGGCAATCGCACATATGGATATCAGATATCGATAGTATTGTTGTGAGCAAGTGGGAGTTCCGTAGAAATTATTTTGACGAAGATCTGATTTTTTTTCGATTTTTTGGGCATTTGGAAATATTTACATTTTGAGTTCGAACTCTCCGTGGATCGAGCTTGGCGCAAAGATATGAGTGCCATCTTGTAGAGCTTGCTTTGCTCTATCGAACAGTACCCCTTACCCTTCGTTGGGTTGAGTCTGGTTGCTTTGTTAAAGCAAGCAAATAAAAACCGACATTATTTTCTTGACAACCTAATACTATTAGCTTGCTCCACTCAGCTCCCTCAATGTATTGGCTTTTATCGGTCACCAGAGCAAGTGCTTTTTAGAGCCGGGAAGCAAAAAAGCCCTAAACTTGCTTTACACCTTTCGAAAGCTGAGATCATGGAGAACCGACTTAGACCGTCTCTTTTTTTCATAGCTTCTCTGTAGAGCGAGATACGAGCAATTTTATACGCCTACTCACCAGCTAATTTTGTGTAATTAATTTGTAATTTATTTTTGAAAGAAGGAACAAAGATTTAAAAAAGAGACAGTCTACGTTTACTGACAAGGTCTTGATCTGTGATGCTGTTAGAAAATCAGGCACCTTTATCCATTCTTGACGCAGAAATTTCTCGACAAAAACACACATGTTTTTGGCTAAAATCCCATGTAACTCTGAGTAGAGGCGAGCTAGAGAAAAAAAGACGGTCTACGTCGAATCCTTTTTTGCGGGCTTTCTAATGGTATAGAAGTTGTCGGGTGAAAAAACTTGTGGTTTCTCAAAAATGAGGTGGAGATATTCAATAGTAACTTGCTCCACCCCGCTCCGGCTTTCTATGGGTTGCCGGAGCAAGACTTTTTTGGACTGGGAAAGTTTTGTGCACCAATATCCTATATACCATTCGATAGCTAAGAACACGAGGAATCGAAGTAGACCGTCTCTTTTTTCGTAGCTTCTCTGTGAGGCGAGATACGAGCAGTTTTATCTAGCTACAACATCAGCCAATTTTGTATAATTATATTTTCAAACCAAGAAGGTCTTTTTCGAACTTTTATATATGATGAAAAACGACTAATCTAACTGCTTTTTTGTTTATTATTATTCTCTCTACTGAAAAGAGATATGGTATGATTTCTTGTCAGTAAACATGCATCCATCTCTAGTCGGTTCAGATTTTTCTACTATTGCTCAACTCTTTTTTGCACAGTATGCATTCATTGATACAATGTTAATTATTCAAAAAATCAGCATCCTTTTACTTTTTGATTATTTTGTCGTTTCGTTATCAACGCCCTTTGAGCGCGCAGAAGGTCTTAAGCATGCGTTTTTTAACGAAACGTTGTTGATGCGATACTCTCTTGCAGTCTTGATGTCTGAGGAGAAGAGTAGCTGGTGTTTCCTTTCCAAACAAAAAGTTCCGTTGTAATAACTGTTTGCCTTGATTAGTCTCAACCTCAGGTGAAAGGGGTCAGCCGGATGCCGGCCCTAAAGTGAAGGGGGTCAGAGAAATTTCTCCACCTATCGCATCTATGCTATGAAGTACAATAGCTAGCTTAGATCAGAGAGATTAGACTGGAGCAGTGACTTCAGTGCTGCCGCAAAACTTTATTGGTATTCTCAGCTTTCACAGCATAACGGATAGGTCCTCATTAGCTGTTTCTTTTTTGATAACAATTTAAAATAAAGGTTAACAAGAGAACGATACTTATGGTTACCATTACACTTCCCTTACAGCGATGATTCCGAATCTGACCTTCGTTTCTACTAATCGTTTCTTTTAGAGAAGTTATAAAAAATTTTCGGGCCAAATTTGCCCCTCCGAAGTATGGTAGGAACACCAATACCGACAGTAGCTATGGTGTAGTGGGCAGTGCGATAGCCTCCCAAGTTGATGCAGGTGTACAGTCTGCCTCAATCCCAACAAAGCCAAAACTGGCATGGAGGGAGTCCCTGTCGTGAGGGTATAGCGTAACGTTTACGGCTAGCTAGTCTGCTTTCTCCTCAATCTCTTCGCTCTCTGCGACAGAGCGCGTATGCAGCGCAAACTCCTAGCGCTGCGAGTGCGCAAATTTAACCGACGGTCGGCCGATTGGGGCAGACTGCACGATCAATGCCTTTTGTATATTTCAGTTTTGCATTGCCTCAACTAAGCTTCCTTTTGAAAATTAGGTTTCCTCAAGGTAAATGCATGTCCTTACTGTTTGTGAAAGTTCAAAGAGGATTCAATTTTATACGAGTGTTTCCTACATTTATTCCAAAAGGTGCCTATAAAAATGAAAACGAACGGAAAATGAAGGCATGTTAACATGTTATCATATTGGGGTTCCTATTTGGCTCGCGCGATCAAACTTGGCTCGAAAAACCTTCCATAACTTCTTTCAGAGAAACGATTAGTAGAAGCGGAAGTCAGATTCGGAATCAGCGCTTGCAGACGAGTGTATGATATACATTTTACCTTAAAAGGCCGCGGACGCTATGTATCGTTCATTTGTAAGATGAGAGTAGTTGGTCTGTTTGAATTTTTTCGATGAGCTTTTTTGCTACGGATAATGTTATGCGAATATGCTGCTCTGAGAGTTTACATACATCGTAAATCCACATCTTGAAAATGTTGTCGATTTGATTTTGTCCACATCATTACGCTAAATCAAATTTTATTTTCATATGGGAAATGCATTCAAGATGATAGAAAAGAAAAAAAAGAAAACGAGGGAAATACAGAAAAAAGGAAAAGTCTAACTCCGTGAGATAAAGAGAAATTATATGGTCATCCGGAGATAATGAAATCGTTGTACAGTATGATTGCAGAAGTTACCCTAATTTTGCGAGTGCAAGGCGCAATTTTTGATTGGTTATGTGCAAGCACCTCGGCCCATCGATATGAATCGCGGTCACTTTTCGGACAAATCTCTTGAACCTCGGTCATACTTTACGCGATTTCATTCACCACGCGATTTCCTCGAATCCAACATTGACAGACTACATGTGCATAGCGTGTACAATTTTCTTAAAACGATAGAATGTTCTATCATCTGTACCTTTAAAATGCGCCTACGATGAGTTATGGGCAACTGAAGCACTGCCAAATCGCGTCGCGACTGAAATCGCGTGAAGTATGCCCGACGCCTTAGTTAAAGCGGTGAAGGCTCTTTGCACGCACAATCATTTGATGTGTCCGGGCCGGTCAAGCTGAGAAAAATGTGCGTCTTGCATCCGTGAATTTAGGGTATATTGAATGATAACTATCGGTGCTTATTGTTAACCACCGCCTCTTTCATTTATCCTGCACCGGAAGTTGGCGAGGTAATGCGTGGTGTGTCGATACGGTGATTAATTCATAGTGACATAAAAATTCATATCCTTGAGGTTCTTGAGACTCTCGAGATTCTTCAGAATTGTGAAGATAAACTGAAGCATTTGTGCACCCAATGCCCATCCACACATCACCTGGGCCCTAAAAAAGTTGCTCATTAGTCGAGTTCAGACCGATTGCCAAAAGACTATTTATACTCGGAACGGCTTTGTGCAACTTCACTTCATAATGTGCCACAATTCTATGCAGATTATTCGATCATCTCTAGCGAACGTGTATCAAATCGTTTGAATTCTATAGATTACTAGCTGGTTTACCCGGCTCCGCCTGGCCGTGTCAAACGCTGTAGTAAAGGTCCCATGCCTATCTCTGTACAGCCTTTCCTTGTGCACACTTCTACATGCAATTCCCTGTTCCTGTGTTAGTAATCAGCATGCTCACCTACCTCCCTCAACAACCCCCAGCCCCGTAGTCAAACTTTGCAAAAAATCAATATCGATAAAAGTAAGGGTAATTCTAAAAACTGATGGCGCTATTCGGCTATCCGGGCTCCAAAATGTTTTTTGCGAGGATCTTGCTCAAACTCGGTATATGGGGGTTATTTGAGCCGCTGATGACCAATATCGTAGTCATTTCACGTGGCAGCGGGTAAAAATCACGGACCTGCTTGAAACCTTGGCAGGGAATTATCTAAAGTGCTGTTTCAAGAATATCGCGCTTAATCCCCACGATAAACGCAATTCGTGTGATATAAAAGTTTCCCACGACCGTAATGCTTTCCTTATAGGACGGACCACTGCCGATACGCGATACACCCTTCGGCGGTTTTTGCCTAAGCAAAGGGTGCTTAAGGGGAGGGAGATTTGCCGCGCGCGTTACGCGTTGGGACAAGTTGGGACAGAATGGCGTTGGAGACCGCCCGGATCTTAATTGGCCCAAAAGCGAAAAAATGTCCATTCAAACCCCGCAATTCACCATAACTTGACTAATGCGTTATGACAGCGAGCAAGCATCATATTCATAAGCGATATACTTGTGAACCGTTACAGGTAAGTTTTGAGCAAATCTGGAACCTCGACCCATCTACACACCGTAACCCAGGAAAATGCACCATCCTGCGAAATCAGCATGATTTTCATGTTCAGCGCGCTAAATGACCACCTTAGACGAAATTAAAGCAAATCTAGTTTTCGATCCCATACCGTATAACCACCATAACTCTATGAAAAAGTCCCAATATGCAGAGAGAGTACGAAATTCGTAATCAGCATGTCGAATAAGTTCTCTGGACCAAACTCCAGCCGAATTCATGATTTTGACTTCCTACCGTACCCTATCGTAACCACACGGACGTTCTGCGAAGAAAGTGTGATATCTAATGTAATCAGCATGTAAGATGACCCTTATACACGAAGTCTGAGCAAACTCTACCCAGAAAACTTTTGGGGCCCGGATAGCCGAATAGCGCCAAACTAATAATGTACTCATAATCAGCATGCTCGATTATTCCCTATGCCAATTCCCAGCCCCGCAGGACAAACTTTGCAAAACAGTCGATAAAATCGATAAAAGTAATCGATAATTGTGAATACCAAAACTGTATTCGGAATCCCCATGTTTACTTACCCCCCCCCCCCTGTGCCAACTCCCAACCCCGTAGCTCAAATTTTGCAAAAAATCGATAAAATCGATAAAATCGATAATTGCGAATACCAATATTGTATTCGGAATTTCCAAGCTCACTTACCCCCCTGTGCCAACTCCCAGCCCCATAGGTGAACTCTGCAAAAAAATCGATAAAAATCAATAAAACCGATATTGATCGATGACGAAAAGTAGCCTATGACACCCGGCGAGGCTCGAAGTGTATGTGTGCCAAGTTTGGTCAGGATCGGTTCAGAAATGGAATTTTTTATTTGGAACATACTTACACACATACAGACAGAAAGACAGACAGACAAACAGACATTCAACTTTATATATAAGATAGATTATAGCTTATAGATTTCTTTCTATCTCACCGATGGACGAAGATAGCCTTCAACAAGTCTATTTGTAAGAACGAGTCTGGAGAGGACATAGGTTAGGATGATTAAAATTGCTACCGATTAGAAGCGGACAGGAATCACACTTGAAACGATTTCGCTCACCGCTAGATTTGACATTACGATAGCGCATAATGTTTCGTAAGCGCACCCTGCTAAGCACCTTGACCGTTCGCATCAAACTACGTAGCTATGCGCCCGTACATTTCAAAACCGTTATTGCCGGTGGATCTGTTGAAATTTAGCAAACTGTCAAAATGCTCGACGATCGCGGTATTTGCTTGAACTGCGCCAGTGCTGCGGTATTTCTCACGCTCTGTGTGTGTCCGAATGTATACCATCCAATGGAGCATGTTGAAGGTAATCATTTAATTCCAGATAGATAACTTTTGGAGAGATTTTCTCTGATTTCTACACACTAATCTTATTTATATATAAAGCTGAATGTCTGTTTGTCTGTATGTATGTCTGTATGTATGTCTGTATGTGTGTACATATGTTCCGAATAGAAAATTCCATTTCTGAACCGATCTGGACCAAACTTGGCACACATACACTTCGGGCCCCGGCGGGTGTCATAGGCTACTTTTCGTCATCGATCGATATCGATTTTATTGATTTTTTGCAAAATTTGAGCTACGGGGCTGGGAGTTGACACAGGGCTTTCAGGGTACTTCCAGAGCATACTTTTGATACACATTATCAAGGGATATTCGGGTTATTCGTAATATGTCTATGCATGTTAAAACTCAATTTTTGTGTCGGTTTCCTTCGTAAAATATCTCTCTGCTCAAAGGCACCTTCCGGGCAGATTTCACCCTCCATATTTTTACGTTATCCAAGCTTTTTCATGTCGCAGATTCCAAGATTCCAAATATGGCACTCAAAAAGCGCGAATTGCTAAAAAAAAGCTTTTTGTGGCTATTTTGTGGAACCCGGACGAGTGCTTCTGATGCTATCCTTGTCGAAATAAGCATTAACAGGTTGATGTGTTTTCTAGGCAGAAAAGCAAACAATAAGTTTGAGCGATTGGTTTTGGATTAAAACGACTGATGGAAGATTCCCACTTACGAGTTGAATTTGCAACAATTGCCACTCCAGCTCTTCAGGTATGCTCGTGGCGAGATCCGACGATGTTGAATTAACTCTAAATCCGACATTTTACTTGTAGAAAGCAAAGTCATTCAAAGTTTACATGAAGGCTTTTGAGTTTGTGGAGTTTTCGAGTGAGCAATTGTAGTCCTGAAAAAAGAGCTTTTCGGTAAGGGCTATTTTCCAAAGCTAACTATAGAACTCAAATCAGGAACGTGGCAATATACGCGACTTACTACAGTAACATTCTCCCCCCTTAGGTCGAAATAGGTTTGGAATCCTCTGCGAATTGATTCTCTCCAGCCACTGTGTCTCTCAGACTTGCAATCATTCGCGAAATCCGCTACTTGGAAGAGCTGAAACTTTTTGGTTACGTTAGAAGTTCGATTTGTATTCACATGCGTTATATGTGTTCTCGGCAGTAACTAACAATTTTGACATACCGCAAAAATCACAAAATGTCGTAGCATTGTTAGATAAAACGATACTCAATGTCCAGTCTTTATACTAGGTCGCAGAAATTATGACCGGCGCTATGGAAGGTAAGTGCACCTAAACTGTTCGGAAAATAATTTCGCATCACATGCATTGTATATAGGCCAGATGTAGTTCCCGCAGCCACTCGCGTCACCAGCCGATGCTACCTTTTCTGGATGAAAAACTACTGTACCGGATTGTAGCTACGAGTGGGAAACTTGTACTAAAAGTTTAAACAGGCAATGACCTGCAACCATTTTTTCCGTATTCGCCCACACAATCTCTTTCATTCTTCATGGATAAAGATTCTGATATGCTTCTACGTATCATCCCACACCATGTTAAAGACTGGAAAATTTTTTTGAGCTTTGATGACTGAGTAGTAGTGAGAGATCAGGTTTGAAGCATCAAATGATTTTCAACATGAGAATACATAACAGACTGGTATGTTCGCACCTAGAAGCTGAATATTGTTTTCATATTTATGATGTTAATCTTGTTATGCCAATACGAGGTTTGGTGAAGCCTTTTATTAGTGCGGCCTTACGTTTCGACTTATCGTCGTCTTCAGAGGCCTCAGCGCCGCTTCACCAATGGTGCACTGGTGGTACTGTGCAACCCGTTTTGAAGTGTCAGTAGTGCCAATGAACGAACTAATGCCAACCAACTCTTTGCCAATGCCAAAGAGTTCATTGGCACTACTGACACGTCAAAACGGGTTGCACAGTACCACCAGTGCACCATTGGTGAAGCGGCGCTGAGGCCTCTGAAGACGACGATAAGTCGAAACGTAAGGCCGCACTAATAAAAGGCTTCACCAAACCTCGTATTGGCATAACAAGATTAACATCATAAATACGACATGCCGAGGTTTCAAGAAAAGAGGACAACCAAACTATTGTTTTCATAGTTCTGTTGCTAATATGGGTTAGTTCTCATGTCAGTAAAAAGCAGAGAAAGGCATCAAAAACTCTTTACTTCTGTGCTCAATTTTTCAAACGTTCTCAATTCGAAAACTTGAGCTTCAAGCAAATTGACTGGTTGTGTAACATCCTATACCGAAAAACACTATATTTTACACAGATTAAATGCAATGCATTGCTCTTTCTATTCCTAGTTTATCAAGAGGCAAGTCAGACTTTAGTTTTTTTTTACTGTACGGGCATTATGTTCCCCTGTGTGCGTTTGTTTTCCAAAATATCTTCATATTGTCATTCGCCTCCAGGAATTCCCTTCGTGTTACATTTTCCTCTAGGGGGTTTTTCCGTAATTACTGGTTTTTTTTGGACTATTATCCAGGAATTACTGGTCGAAATAAGTTCAATGCTGCAATTCTCCGCGAAACTCTCAACCAGTTTCGTATTTCGCACAAATTCGCAAACAAAGTGCATTCAGTGTATTTTGTGTCCTAGCAGAAGCGTATCCTTTTAGGACTTCAAAGTGCAACCAATGTTTTTTAGCATTCCAGGTTTCCAAACATCACTCATATCTTCGAAAGTTCAAACCATGGTCCCTCAAACGTTCCCGCCTATGTTTGCTAAAGCTCTTTCAAATTTCTTTTTCGCGCAATAACAGCTTTCCAAGCTTTGTTATAATACTAAGCACGACTTTTCCCTGCTTAAGAATATAAAGATTACTGAAAGCAGTTGAGTTTTGTAAAGATAATAATCTCAAATAATTAACTTACTGCATTGTTTTAGGTTATCACAAAAGTATAACGTATTTTTTTAATTAAATATATTGTTTTGTTCTCCTAACAGTTCTCCTAATAAAGGAAATCATTCGATAAAGTAAAGCAAGCTCTTGATCACCAAAGATGTACCTAAGTTGAAGTCCATGTAAAATTAGAGCCAAAAATCAGAGGCATTCGACCACCCCAAAACCTGTTCTCCTTCCAGAATATTCCTGTGGGCCTTCGACATAGCTTGATTGTACAATAGGACACATAGTAGTACTTGAAAATGTATCTGGTAGATTTTTTCGGGGCTCAAACTAAGAACATAATCTGGCCTGGCCCGAGAAAGCAGGGTCACTTTTTCTCGGGTTTTATGCTAAACTTGGTGTCTCTTGATTACCAAGGACATACAGAGATAAAATCCTAAGGTCGTACTTATTAAGGCTCATAGTATAGAATCACACATGTGAGAGGCTCTTGGGGCGAAGTTTGCCATTTCTGAACTAACTTTTTTCTCGCTTTCTATGCGCGGAAAAAAGTAAAGGTATATTTGAGTACGACTACGTGTCTGCTTTATAGTGACCAGGTTGAAGGTCCATAGACTTTATTTCGCAAAGGTGAGAATTTTTTTCTCGATTTAGCCCCAAACTTTACCTGGGTTACGGCTTAAATGGTTTTTTGGTGATCATTTCGTAGACTTTGCCTTGCTCTATGGAATGGTGCCCCAAGTCGGCCTAGAAAAACAAGAATAATTTGATCTATTTAAAAAAACGGTTTATTTTGGGATAACCTTAATATGTTGTTGCTCTGAGACAATGAATTTAAGCTCAACATCAATTGGTTGTTGGAGTTTTGCTAGAGGAAAATCTAGAACAAATAATGTGACGAACATTGTTAAGACAAAAATTAGCTTTCCACGGAAATTCTTCGGCTTGTGGCGATTAAAGAATGATAAACAATAAGAACAATAAGTACAGGATGCAGTATCCCAGCAATAAGTACAATTTCAAGTAACAATAAGTACGGGATCCAGCAATAAGTACAGTTCCAGTACAGTACTCGAACTGAGTGCTGTGCTGGAACTGTTCCAAAACTTCCGGATCAGTATGAACGCAGCCTAAGGGTTACGGTAGCTTTATGAATAATGGAAATTTTAGGATGCTTCAGATTTTGCTGAAACTTGGCCTATGGGCTTTATTCAACATGCTGATCACAAAAATGTGACCCGTTTCGCATGAAAAGGCTTCTTTCAAAAAGTCAAGAAATGAATTTTATTTTAGCGACAAATGAACATGATTTTTGTGTTCACCGTATTGTATTACTCTGTTGTGCAAGTTTTAGCGAATTCTGAGGTTTCGCAGCATAGTTATTGACAGAGTGCACTCCAAACTTGACGCATTTGTTTTGTTGTACTTCTCAAAGGCGCCTCATTTTGTTATAGTTTGTCTTTGAATTTCACTTCTTTCCTAGTGGTTTCAGTGGTCAACTTCCAGCTACATGCTTCCTATGATACCTTTCTGATACGTTCGATTCAGGCTTTGTACAGCTTCATGATTGTTTAAAAAACCCGTGAAACCTCGATTTTCAAGGGTTTTCGGAAAATGCTTGATTTTTTACTACGGTATCATAAGTCAGACTTTAGTGCAGACTTGTTTATTTCTTACTTACATCTCTACATGACGCCAGAGAATGAGAATGCTACATTGGTAAGAAAAAGGTTATGGGAAAAGTTGCAAAACTTATGTGTTAGCATAGTATTAGGTTGGCGCGAAAATTCTGTCGCACCATTTTCAAAAATTCATAACCTCTAAGTTTACGCACCAATTTGCTTGCATCCACTCTTATTTAAAAGAGTGTATCGTTTTCTTCATAGGGGTGCCTTAGCGGCTTCCTAATAGGCGTAATCTGCACAGATAGAGGCGATAGAAGAAAATTACTCAAATTTTGAATCTTCTGTGTAGATTCATAAAAAATCTGAAACTTGCAGTAAAAATCGAAGCAGTCAGTATCATAGGTTCTATTACCTGAATTTCAATTCTGCAAATTCTTTGCTTATTGAGCGTCTCTTTAAAATTTATGGTTTTCAAACAAGCAATACAAAAGGCGAATCTGATTTATTTCGGCATTATTCTCGAAAATCACAGATTTCCATAGACACGCTCAATCAGAACAAACCCTGCACAATTACAAAGAGCAAGTAATAGAATCCATAATACTGGCTTGTCCATTTTTACTGCAAGTTCCAGAATTTTTATGAATCTACACAGAAAATTCAAAATTTGAGTAATTTTCTTCTACGCCCCTATCTATGCAAGTTATGCCTATTAGGAAGCCGCTAAGCAACTGCTTTGAAGAAAACGAATTGATCTTTCAAACAAAAATGAAAGCAAGCAAATTGGTTTGGAAACTTAGGAGTTATGAATTTTTGAATATGGTGCGACAGAACTTTCGGGCCAACCTAATGTTTTTTCTGGTAAAAACAGAAAGGAACACGATAGACACATAAAATTTGGCAAATGCATTGCTTAAACAATAATAAATGCTAAGTGCACTTTGACTTCAAAAAAAAATTGCATGCCATTCTTTACTTATGTACGACTTTGACTTTTTGTTTTAGCACTTCAAAAGTACGGCCAAAGTAACCTTTTGAGACCTTTCGTGCGGTTGCGGCGAGTGCATCGTCAACATCGTGTGCATCATTTGCATGAGCACTTCAAAAGCTTTGAATCATTCACAGCAAGCTCTATCTTTGTGCAGTTTTTTTTGGGAGAACAGTGATTTGGAATTGAAATACCAGACGTAGCTTGTAGCCAAACATATCTACAAGATTTCAGAAAATGTATATTAGCATTAAATGTTCAGGGTAAGCTGTAATCTTTCCTTAAATAATGGCTATTTTACACTGAGTGTGTGATCATCATTTTTGTACGAATTCTAACGCTTCACTTAATGCAAATTGCACAAATGATCCCACTCAGACAATAACTCGGACGAGCGGCGGGCCTCTACCGGGCGGGAGATCATGCCTCCCGCCGCTCGTCCTCTAGAGGCACGCGGCCCGCCCGCTACAGGTATAAAGCGGGCGAGCGGAGTACCCTTAGCGGGCGACCATCGTACTCCCCTCCACTCTCCCGGCAAAGGTACTCCGCTCGTCCGCTCGCATCAAACCGAACGAGCGGAGTGCCTTTGGCGGGCTAATATCCATACCTTGTCCCGCTCTCCTTCTAGAGATATCCCTGCTGTTTTTGAGGACTGTAGGATTTGACAGCTTATTGTCGTTGCGTAACCTCACCTTTCTTTTGCTACAGACAGATATGCTGAATTATTCGACTTATAGTTTATTACAAAAGCTAACCACATTCAAAAGCAAATGCAATGAGCTTGCTCAGCGTTATAAAGTGAAACAGCACAATAAACCGGAACGAAATTAACAACAACAAAATAAACAACAAGTCCACATTCTCATGAGGGAAAAAAGGTGCAAGAACGCATTTACACATACGCGAAAAAATGCACTGTTCGTACCAAAACTCTTTTTAGAATCTTCTCATTTTTTCTTCCAACTTCTGACGCATTTTCATCTCCTGGTGCCGCATGCTTCTGTCGCTGAAGTACATAAAATGAATATTGAATTGCCTATTTGGTGTGATGTTCTCACATCGCTAGGGACCCATTTCCCCGACTCGAAATGTAAGATCGCACATCTCGCCTAAATTTGAGAAGTAAATGTGTAGAATGGAGAAACCGATTTTCTTGAACGTACAGTGCCATTTGCAGAAACTTAAAGAGGTGAGGTATCCAGTCCTTCTGCTGCTGTATCAGTTCATTCAAATTTTTGTCTTTTCTTCGTCTCTCCTAGATTCTTGTAAAACCTTTATGAATTATTTGGTAGTCACAACAAGTCTCGATCTTTAAAGGCAGCGTCCAGGCAGATCTGGACCTAAGGGGATTTTACGCGGAAAGTACTTATGGGGCCCTAACTAAGGCATTGCCCAAGCGGCAGCGCAGGTAGTGCTCTAACGGCTGGGATATTTCCCTCGAAACTGGACCCCGCGACCGTATTCGCATGGCAGTTTCGCGCCAGGATACACGCTTTGCGCCATGAATCCATGCGGAATACGATCGCGGGATCCAGTTTCGAGAGGAATATCTCAGCCGCCGTTAGAGCACTACCTGAGCTGCCGGTTGGGCAGTGGCTTAGTTAGAGCCCTAAAAGTACTTCCCACGTAAAAGCCTCATAGGTCCAGATCTGCCTAGACGCTGCCTTTAAGAGCTCACTTAGAATCTTCAAGATTGATGTCCATCCAGGGCTTTAGTTCATCATGCCCGACACTCAGCATATCTTCTCCAAAATCTATCTAAATATTGGTAATATTGTCAAACCGTGCACCTACTAATACTTTTACCTTTCAACACTTCCTCAATCTCTTCTGGGAGGTTTTTTTAATGCTTTTCTCCCTCGGTTTTGGTTCATTCGCAAGGAGAATTCCTGGATTTTGAGGGGGGAAGGGGGGGGGGGTTCCATGATCTAAATGCACTTTGTAGAACCCCACACTTGCCAAATCTTTTTGAAACTTACTCGTTCCAGCAAAACCTATACAAAGAACAAAGTTGTTGATATGCGCTTCCTTTTCTATTTCTCTCTAAGATATCTTGGTAACTTCGTTTTGAATTATTTTGGTTCCGAACTCGGGTCTGGAAAACGTGGAATCCCTGCAGCATTGGCCCGATATCTTCAAAAAGGAGCCACACTACTCTTCCTCGTAACCCTCAAATTCCACGCGGTTTCTTTCAGACACTATAAGAGCGGCAGAGCCGCGGCCTTCATTTCTTGGTTTTGTTCGCGGCTCAGCCACTGCAATGCTTTGCCCTGTCATTAAGGGTCGCGGCTGAGCCGGTGAGCCCATTTCCTCCAGCGGTTCGGCCGCACACAGGCCCACGTCCCTAAAATAAGGCCGCGGGCGCGGGCCGGAAGCCTTTTGAGGCCGCGGCTCGTGGCTCTCAATGTCTGAGGTAGGAGAACTTGGCCACCCGCAGCTCAATGTTAGCGCTAGGGACAGACTGCGGGAATCACTTTTATCAGAATACCGCGGCCTAGGAAAAGGCACTCGGGCGAGCCCAGGGCCTTATTACGCGCACTGCATATTTAGTTCTCGGACAAACCGCGGCCCTAAAGGGGAACAATATCACTCCCTACAATCTCACTCCGGCTGGCCCCGCGTCTTGCTGGACACCACAATTAATACATGTTGCGCCCGCTGATAGGGCTACCTTCAGCATTTGCGTCATTTGGCAAAAGTCAGGTAGCGTCAAGTTCCTAGCGAATGGGATCTCGGGTCTCGGTTGAGTCTATAAGACTACTTGGTCCCGTAATTAGGTGGGCTGTCGGAAACTTTGGCATAGTGATTGTGGCTTTCATGCAAGGCCAAAGAATATAAACAGGAGTCCGAAAAATTTCGAAAGTGTTCGAAAAAACTACAAAATTTGGGAATAATATTTATGAGCTTTATTGCTTTATCGGGATGTATTGGGGCACCCGCGGGTGCATATTGCGCATTAATTTAGCGCTTCCCGGGCCACCCGCTGCCGTTGTCCGGGCGCTTATCGGGTCATCCGCCGGCATTGCCGAGTGGTTACCGGGCACTTATCGGCGCGCTCTCGGGATGAGCGTGGCGTCGTCCGTGGGTGGCCGGCGGGTGCTCGCCAGAATTGTCTGAGCACACTTACCTGCTTATCGTTGAAGGGCCACTGCTGGTTGACCGCCCTCAGGCCGCAATAACACTAAATGAGAATGACTCGCACATAGAAATGATGGCAAGTTAGTTTAACGTGTTAATGGTACGCCGCCCACCCGCTTGAGGGGATGGGCCGCCGCTGGTCAAATCAAGGTCCGCCGCTCGCACGCTCGGTAGCGAGGGTACGCCGCTCGTCCGCAAGAAAGCCACGCCCACAAATCAAAGCCCGCCGCTCGCCCGGAAAGCCGTTAAGGCCCGCCGCTCGTCCGCGTTATTGTCTGAGCAGCTGACTCTTCGAGAAAGATCACATCCATGAATTTCTGCAAACGTTTTGTTACTCGTAACCAGTAATCATCGAGTTGCTAGATCGAAAAAAATCGAAAGTTAGTGTTTAATCTTTTCTTCTCGATACATACCATGATCGTCAGCTTTTATCTAAGTGATAGAAAGCCTTCAAATTAAAGGCAGTTGATCGGCAAAACTCGACAACTCAGGATTTTTACGCAGTAGGTTCCTTATCGCTCAAATATGAGAACAGTGCAATCTTGGTTGCACAGCCTGCCTTCCCTACCGAGAAAATTGCTCTCAAACTTACACGCGCGGGCCAATCTTACACGCGTCCGGACGAGTTGGCAATTTCCTCCTCATCATTGGAGGCTGCCCGCCGCAATGACATAACCATTGGGTCCCGCAACGATTCAGCGCCATTAACCTTGCTGCACTCGTCCAATTCCAAAAGGAAAGGCACTGAAAAACGCTCGCTCGCTCGTTCAATTTCTGAAAAGTGGATTTTCGGGATCAGCGTATTGAATAACCCCAGGTAAGCGAGAATTTGACTAGGTTGAGATTTGCCGATCCACTGCCTTCAAAGCAATCAGAAGCTTTTTTTATAGAAGCGTTATGGTCCATCAATGATAGGTAAAAATGTTTTCTTCAGTCTTTTCATAAATGCTTTTTTTCTTGATCAAAACAATAATTACAATGATTTTTTCTTATGTAAACTCCAATCTTCAAAAAAACACTTTTTTCAAACACTACTTTTTTCTCAGATCTTCAAAAAGATCCTCCAGCGCTGCAAGCAAGAGCGTGCTGATTAGGTCATCACCTTCTGAACAGCTATTTTTTGGTTCCATCATTTCCCTTTCTCATTTATGTTGTCCGGCATAAACGTTTATATTTCTTATTTCTTAATCCATAAGGAGTTTCTTGACCGCTTGATCTTTGACTTGATTATTTTTGGCAATCTTTTGTGGACCTTTACTACCAATGCTCCTCCTCCTTCGTCGCCTATCCTTTGAAAACGTTAAGACAACTTCGTCAAATTTCTCGCGTACTATCATGACTATAAAGCGCTAAGGCCTTTAGATCTGTCTTATATCCGTCTGTCACGACATTCATCAAATGAGTTGCAGCCAGGGCCCGGCACGCGTTGGTTTGGAGGTTTTTGGAAACGAAGTCCCCCATGACTTCGCGAAAATTTACGAAGTCCCTCTCGACGTGAAAATCAGTGGGAAAACCCTTATTCAACCAAAATAGAAACGAAAAAAGCGAAAAAAGCGCATTTTGAGGTATGCCATATAACAAAAAAAGCAAAAAGAAAACATTTCGAGTCGATTAGAGGCCCTGCCATTGGGTATAGTACCATTTTGATGCTGGGAATGTCAAAAATCCCTCAGGCCAACCAAATCTGTAGCCTCAACAACCCTGCGATGCATTTTTCGCCACATATTTCAAAGGACACCGCAAGTGATTGGAGCGCGATATCTATCAACGCGTAGAATTATACTACTTTTGACTCAAAAACGGGGAGAGGCAACGGTTTGATCCGCTCTCTTTACTATATGATAGATTTTTGACCGTTCTAATCGTCCTAATCAAAAAGGTCCAAAACTTTATGAACTCTCCGATATTTATGCTCCGAACCAACCCAGTTGGTTTGGTAGTTGGTCTAGAAACCAACAAATTCAACAACGGATATTAGGACACATAAGTTTTAGGAACTTTTTACATAACATAGTTTGGGGTAATATTGTATACACATAGCCCAAATTCGGAGCCTTGTGATTGTTTGTGCGCTGTAAACAAGACATTTGTTTGTTTGAGTCTTGCATTTGAAAATCGCGCGCTTGCGAAAGAATACGTTCAACTCGTGAAACCTGACTAGTTCGTCGTGTTTTTTTGGCGCTTCCTCCAGGACCTCATAAAAACGATGTCCCCGTTGCTTCTAACTCCAAAAACGAAGTCCAGTTTGACCCCAAACCATCGGTGCCGGGCCCTGGTTGCAGCAAACGTCTCAAGCCACAATTTTGCTTGACGCACGTCGCCAGCACGAGGTCCGCGAGCGGATTTTCTGCGTGGAACCTACTCAGACAAAAGACGTGATACTTCCGGTGCGTAAAGTGGGGAACGGACGGGGTCTCCTCAGCGGGTGCTGCACTCGTTCACCGAATCCCACCAATCTTTGTGCTCCAGAAGTCCATCCGAAAGCCTTTTTGCTTAGAAAACTGCATTTTCGCAGCTGGCATAGTGTAACTGGCTAGATTAAGATAGGCATACTCTGACTACTTTCAACCAAGCTACAAAACTCTATTTTAGCCCCTTAACTCCACCCAAACTATTTGGTTGTCAAGAAAATAATGTCCGTTTTTATTTGCTTGCTTTAACAAAGCAACCAGACTGAACCCAACAAAGGGTAAGGGGTACTGTTCGATAGAGCAAAGCAAGCTCTACAAGTTGGCACTCATGTCTTTGCGCCAAGCTCGATCCACTGAGAGTTCGAACTCAAAATCTAAAGATTTCCAAATG
The DNA here is from genome assembly GCA_958299035.1 of Cylicocyclus nassatus. Classification (NCBI taxonomy): domain Eukaryota; kingdom Metazoa; phylum Nematoda; class Chromadorea; order Rhabditida; family Strongylidae; genus Cylicocyclus; species Cylicocyclus nassatus. The sequence continues at coordinate 101,241,381 of CATQJL010000001.1, read as the reverse complement.
CCCTAAAGATCGAAAAAAATCAGATCTTCGTCCAGATAATTTCTACGGACCTCCCACTCGCTCATATCAATACTATCGATATCAGATATCCATATGTGCGATTGGCGTATTTTTTCCTTGACTAGAAACTGGGAAAACGAAAATTTCCCTGATTTTCTCAAAGCAATGCTGAGCCGTTTTTGCATATGTAGTTCTATACTACAAGCCTAGGTAAGTATAATTGTAGATTTTCAGCCCATTCCAAGCGGTAGTTTTCGAAAAATAACGAATTCGGATTTTTTCGTTTCAGTTTCAGTGCTAAAATCGACATTTCTCGAAAAGTACCGCTCGAAATAGGCTGAAAACCTACAGTTATGCTTACCTAGGCTTGTAGTATAAAACTACATATACAGAAACGGCTCAGCATTGCTTTGAGAAAATCAGGGAAATTTTCGTTTTCTCAGTTTCTAGTCAAGGAAAAAATACGCCAATCGCACATATGGATATCTGATATCGATGGTATTGGTATGAGCGAGTGGGAGGTCCGTAGAAATTATCTGGACGAAGATCTGATTTTTTTCGATTTTTTGGGCATTTGGAAATCTTTAGATTTTGAGTTCGAACTCTCAATGGATCGAGCTTGGCGCAAAGACATGAGTGCCATCTTGTAGAGCTTGCTTTGCTCTATCGAACAGTACCTCTTACCCTTTGTTGGGTTCAGTCTGGTTGCTTTGTTAAAGCAAGCAAATAAAAACGGACATTATTTTCTTGACAACCTAATATCTCTAGACACTCAATCCCCACTTTAACTACTTTTTATCTAAAAAGTGAACACTACTATACATAATACTACTTATTCATATCAGTAAAGTAGCAGACACAAGTTCTGGTAATGAATGAGAATGAGATGAAAGAAAACACAACAGAAGGAGCACTTGTTTTGCAGTGAGGATAAGATTGAAAAGGAACTAAATGAGATAAGAGAAAAAAATCTCACATATAAGAAATCTGTGTTATAACAAACAATACAGCATGGCTGGGAATAATTAGAGAGGTACGAAAGATATGAGACAGAAATGAGCGTTAAGCTGATAAAAGCGCAGGCACTGGAACCTCATACTGAAGAAAATCTCTTAGGTCGATCAAAATTTGGCGGCGTTTTTCGGGCCTAGCCTCAAGTCGTTTCACATGACAAGCAAACGCTCTGAGCAATGTTCGATGCAAAATTTCTTCCTTTTCTGGCAGTGATGCTTTTTAAGTCTTCGAAAGATCGCTCACTCATCGTCAGATAAGCCAACCAATGGTTTTCACTTACCCTAACTTTGGCTCTCTCTCAAAATTTTGATTTTCGGTTATTTGAAAGGGCTTTGATTATACTTGGAGACTATGTGCAATAGCATAATTTTTTGGATGACTCAGACTTGCTTTTCGGAATTTTTCAGGGTGGTTCTTCTGAAATATTCACTTCCGCAAAGTCGTAAAATACGTAGACGCTTCAAACACCGCCAGATCTTTGAAATTTGTTAATTTGGAAATCAATTGTAATGAAACAGTATTGCTGCAGGGGCATGTGTTTATCTCCTGAAGTACTGGATTTCAAATATTGAACTTCTTTGTTAGAGCCTTGGATGCGTCTAATAATAAAAGTTTTCATATTTTGGCCTTTGAGTTTTATTAATCCAGAAAGAAAGAGGAGAAGAAGTTGCATTTAATGTCACCATAGTTGCTTGTGTATAATCTTCGATGAAATTTGGAATATATCCAAATATGGAATTCGACAGCATCAGGAAAAATTTCGCAGAAATAAAAAGCCAGCTACAAACACCAGAAAATGCATTGTAGCGCACTAAATGCTCTATCCAACCGTAATCAAAGCTCTTTTTGAAGTATGAAATGCCAACACTATAAATAGCTGAAATAGAGGTAGATAAAAACCATGCATTGGAGTTGTGACGAATATTCAAGCGATCTTTATAGACCAGGGAAAAAACACATATAGTTGGAAAGAGAAAGATTTTCCGCTATAAAGACAGTAGCACTTGCCTACCATTTATCTGCATTTCAAGTGAATTGAAAATGGGTCTGCAAAACGGCCGATTCGGACCGACATAATATATACAGGGTGCCCCAGAAAAAGTAAACACTGTTTGATCGTTAATAACTCCGTTGCTTTTATGTCTTTCGCGGAGCTTGAAGCACCATTCTGTAGAGCGAGGTTCAACTTAGATTTGTGGCATGAGGCGAATCACCGATCGCTCTTCATTACTGTAGGATTACGGTATGAACTTCTGGCATGTGGATCTATTGTGAAATATGCCATTTGACAAAATTTTCTTCAAAAAATTTGGAAAATCGTGTACTAAGGGTTTCGCGCACGCTGATTCCATAACGCACTTTTTACGAGTAATTTTAGCTTTTTTGGCGGTGTAATCACATTTTTGACAAATGCTGGATATTCGGTTATTAAGGGTTATCTGGGATAACCTTAAAAAGAAACGTCACATTGAAGTGGAAATTTCATATTCGAATTCAGCGGCTTCCATTACCCATGCATAGAAGTTTTTGGCTTGTTTGGTTTTGTTCCGAGGCAGAATATGGCTTTCAACGGCTTAAAATCCTTGTCAAAGTTCCCACCGCAATGCTACAGTAATGAAGAGCGATCGACGGTCCGTACTGTTAATCTAAGTTAAACAATATTGGAGTGGCATTACAAATGAATTCAAAACCTTTTATATGAGTTCAATCAAACCGGCTTCGAACATCGACCTTTCGCCTTCAATGCCAACAACTAACCACTACACCATTGCACCACCAACGCACATGGCAGCACTCTCTAACTCAAGGATCGCCCCAAAGTAGGATTTTCAAACTTCCATAACTCTCTTCAGAAAAGCGCTCCGCAGAAAAGGAAAGCTGATTTAGAATCAGCGTTTGAAGCTGCTTCAGTCGGCATGCATCTCATATCAAAAGGCCACGGCCATTGAAAGTACCTTCCTCGTGAGTATTAAAGCAGCACGTCTAACGGGTCCACGTGGCTATAAAATTCCGAATATATCCTACATATATATCTGCAGGCCATCGACTTAAACTCAAAAAGTCTCCAAAACTTATAATTTTTCCTAAAAACGGCGCTAGACAATGACTGCGTAGATCGTCTTGCAGAGCCTTGAAATTTCCGAATAACAGAGAAATGGTTCATAAGAGTTGTTTGCAATCGTATTGGCAAATACCAACTCTCCCATATAGCATGTCTGGTGTGAGGTAGCAATGTGTAATGAAACACTGAAAAAGTAATTGATTCAATTTCGATTTCTCCATTGACAAGCTGTTCTCTGCAATCTCTTTGCCCAAAAGCGCGCGTTTTTCGAACCTATAATAAAAGCATGTCTGAGAATGCGAGAAATCTTTAAACACTATTCAACGCACCTCTTCTTCTTCATTCCAGCAGTCAAGTTTATGAACTTTATACATAAAGTTGAATGTCTGTTTGTCTGTGTGCATTCTGTTTCATATGTTCCAAATAATTCATTTCTGAACAGATCCGGCCCAAACTTTGCACACATACACTTCAGACGGGAAGGGTATCGCAGGCTACCTTTCGCTGTCAGTCGATACATAAAAATCTTATCATTTTTTTGACTCTAAGCTACGGAGCTGGAATCGGCACAAGGGAAGGGAAGGGGGGGGGGGTGAGCACACTGATTACGAAAACATCGCTGGTACCGGGCGGGGCAGGGTTTGCCGGCTAACTATTAGGTTGGAAACTAAGTTTTGCAAGTGGTCTCATAACTTCCCTCTCACTCAACATGGCGCACTCAAATTTTGCCACTGCATTGGCTATTACGTAAGCTACAAGCGCAGCTGCTGTACTACCAAATTCTGACGTCGCAGTGAGGGTTACGGTAGGTGCATGATATGAAGGGGAAAAATTCAAAGTTTGACGGATTTGGCTGAAACTTGGCATAGGGGTGTTATTGTTATCCGACATGCTGATCACGAAAACGATAGTGAAATTGCGTGATAAGGGCTTTTTTGTAGGATTACTATAGGTGTACGATATGGGGTCTCACCCTAAACAAGGAAAAAGGCGTTGATTCAACAAATGAATTTGATATTCGCGTTAGGCAGGTCCAATAAGCTTACTATGTAAAGTCTCGGCGGAATTTGAGCTTCGGACTCTTTAGTCATTGACGGTCGTCCCCAGCGACTCTTGCGTACATCGGCTCGTTCGACTTTATGAGGACGCCAGATCTCGACATGCCCCTATATTTTGTTTCTTTCTTAATAGGCCAAAGGAGTCAACCTCCAGCAATAACTTGCAGACGAATCCGGATTACTGCGCATGGTCTAGGCTGCAAAAGGCTTTATTTTAGCTTGAAACCCCAAAAATTTTCAAATTTCACTGATTTTCGAAAAACGCCTGAAACTTTTCTAATTCGTGTTCAAAATCTAACAATTTGTGCTCTCTTGTAGCTCACATTGCCTTCTACATGATGCCAAAGTTTGAGTGCGCCATATCCAAAGAGAGTGAAGTTATGAAATCAGTTGCATACTTGCGTTACTGAAACGGTCTTCAAAGTTAAACCCATGGTGTTTACCATGTCCAATTCTAGCATTTTTTTCAAACTTTTGCTCTAAACTTTTGATGCCTCACTGACAAATAGGTAGAGAAAACAAGGCAATACGACAGGTTCTTTCAGGATCCCAACTAGCTTCTCAATATTTTCCATGATAATTTTGTCAAAGTCCACACTTTTGCAAAGTGTTAAAATATGCAAGCGCATCAAACACCAAGAAATGTTATTTGCCGTCAAAGATTTATATTCAACACTAATTCCACAAGGCTAATTAGCTTTCACAGATTCAAAAGCGTCATATCCGAATTTTCCATATACAGCTTGGAGCATGTCCCCCCCCCCGAAAATTTTAGAAATCGGAAACGAAGAACACCTTTGGGAGAGGAGAAAAGTGTTCAACGAAAGGCACCCAAGTTGCTTGTTGGTTGGTCTTTCGAGTTCGAAATTGAGTTCGTTATTTGGAATTTTATGGCACCAAAGAATGATTTATAAGTTTTTTGAAAGCAAGTTACAGATGCCAGAAAGTTGCATTTTATTGCAATTTCTTGCCTCTATCCGCCTATCAACTGAACTCTTCCAGAGGCCCTAAATCTTCTCCTATAATATAAAGCCTATCCGAAAAAAAGGAAGGACAGATAGGTCCGCCCACTTGTATGACTTACGTTTGTTTTGAATAGACGTAAGCTGAGACGCGACGGTGCAATCATGAGGACATGAGGATGCAAAGGTCCTAGCACGAACGAGAGATCACGACATACAGGGTATGAACGCTCTGCTGCTGCAATAGTTGTGTTGAGATACGCAAGCGCGTGCCAAGTGTGTTGAAGTATGCGAGATGGTGATAGTTCCGAGAGTTAGGTATGAAAACATACTATTTAGATCCGCTCACATCCCATCTCTATACCCATTATGCTCTCGTTCGTCTTTCATGCTCTTCCCAATCATGTCAGCTGAGCTATTTTTGAAGCTTGAATTCGATTTTCCTCACCAAAATGTGAGCGTGAGTGCGAAGACATTATAGAAGGAACAATACAGTTATTTTCAGAACAAAATACTATCTCAGAACGATATGATCCACTTTCCACCCAAATTTGGGAAAATTTTCGAAACACTTGCTTTCGGGAGCAGTTGCTCCGCTTAGGAATTTTACTCACTAAAATGCGTGAGTGCAAAAATGACATGAAGGAAATTGTACAGCGATCCTTATAGCAGAACACTATTTTAGAACGATATGATCCAGTTCCCGCCCAAATTTTGAGAATTTTTTCAAAAACTCAGCTTTCGAGAGCAACTGCTTTGCTTGAATTCGATTTTATTCACCAAAATGTAAGAGAGAATGCGAGAATGACATAGTGGAAGGAAACTGCACAGTGATCCTTAGAGCAAAACACTATTTTAGACCGCAATAATCCACTTTCCTGTCAAATTCTGAGAAAATCTCTGAAGAACCGCTTTAAGCCGTTGCGGTAATACATATGATGATAAATTGGAAATTGTTTTGGACAAATTATAGGATTGAAACATCATCTATCTGTGGTTAGCACCAACCCGCTTGCTAGCGAGTAGAGTCGCTAGTAAAAATTATAAAAGATTCCAAAAGTTGAGCATGTTTACCACGTGTTCGAAATTCCGGCATATTATATCTTAGTGACCAAGTAACCAGTTTATAAACAAAAGTCCAAAAAAGGGGAAAAAACTGCGCACAGTTTTGAAGTTCTCTACCTTTTGTTCCACTTGTATTTTGAGTCGAAACAGAATTGGTTCGACAGTATTATGCAGTATGACACACTGATGCTACCAATTTATCAATTGGATAGTGAGCAATTTACAACACCAAGAAAAAGTTTAAAGAACACTTGCTCAAAAAGTTGTGGATTGCGATGAGAATGGCCTCTCGAGTGCAACCAAGCTTTGATTTGAATTCTAACAGCAAAGTTGTCATCTCATTTAGTTAGCAAGGTTTCCGAAGGGCGAGCATCACATTTTCATATTTCCTGTTTTCTCTGACAATATGAGCTGCTACTAGTAAACCAGTAATCTAAAGGTGTTATTTGGAAGCGCGTTCGCTTCAGGATCCGCCGCGGTTTCTCGCTATTTGAAGATTTTTGAATTGAGCTAACGATTTTCTATATATTTAAATATAAACGGTGCATATCGCTTGAGATTCAGTTTCGGATGGTGGTAATTTTGAAAATCGATCTATTACAGCTTTGCCGCAAAGGCAGTGTCCGGGCAAAAACTCGACTTTTAGAAATTCCACTTACCGGGGGTTATCCGCAACGCCGAATCTGAAAAACCACATTAGAAGGCGCAAAAACGGCAAGAACATGCGTTTTCCAAAGCCTTACAATTTTAAATTCGAGGTCCCCGCCAAGGCTGAGACGCAGAGTCTCTGCGCGACCCTACAATTTTGACTATGGCAGCATGCGTACTCTGCCGCATAGCAAGAATTCGAACATGTCGGGGGACCCCGCCCCAAGGCGTAAGTTTTTTAGGTCGAGCGTCAAGGCCTCGCACTTGCGCGATGTTGCGTCTGAGGAGGGCCACTTTCGCATGGCACTGAAATCCCCAAACCCCCATTTGTCCGGACACTGCCTTTGAAGTTATGACACCGCTGTTGTTTGTGCAGGATATCTCTTCTGAAAAAATCAGTGTCTACTGAAAACAAAGTGGAGACGCAAAACTTTCGTTTGCGGTGCAAACGAGAGTTTTGCGTCTCAACTTTGTTTTCAGTAGACACTGATTTGAGGATAGTTAGGGTTTTGAGACAAGAGAAGTAATGGATAAAAAACCAAAAAAGTCGCACCTTTGATAAAGGATCCTATGTACAAAAAAATGATCTCCAATAAAATAATTCGAAGAAAGTTGAAAAGTATGCTAATCATGATTCGAGCTAACTCTGATATAATCACACGATCAACGCGTACAATCTCAAGTCAATCCGTTGCAATCGTAAGTGCCTTACAAAAAATGTACATAATGGAGTTTCCCAAGCAATTACGAACAAAACCAAACACAATTTGGCTACCTAATGCCAACGGATGCTCGCTCCACCCATATACAACTCATTATCGAAAAACGACTTACGCATACCATATTGTTGTGCTAAACAATTTACTAAAAACCCTAGAGTTGAGACATAGCAGACCAGAAATATGTATTTCGCCAATTTTAAAAGCCTGCATGGAAATTTGCAATCACTATGCATCAAGAGTGTTCAGTTTTCAATTTCGACTAAATTCTCCTTTCCTGGCTCTGAATCTTTAGGGGTAGGACCTTGTCTTTCTTCTAAAGTTAGAGAAGAAGAAGAACTTAACGCATGTGGAAGTAGTGCATAAACTCCGCCTGGCAAGACTTCTCCTTCATTAAGTATGCTTCTACCTTGAGGCACTTCATTGGTTCGTAGCGATGCAATTCTCTCTACGCAATCCTCATATCTTTCAGAGCTGTCACATAATAATTCTGGCAAAAAATACGTGTGAGTTAAATAATAAGATGGTCCTTGTCCTTCTCCAAAAAGACACGCGCTATGAGTTCCTTCTTCGAAACATCCAAATGTCATGTATGGTTCATTCGCAACTTTTACCTATAATAATGTTTATTCAGTGATCGATTTGACTAGCATCAATAATGCAGATCTTGGTGAGAGATCGGGGGAGGGGAAGAAGAAACCCCGTTTCTAAGGAGCCAAGAAATGCATAGACCCAGAGATGCCCTAGCTAGCAGCCGGCATCTAATCTATGGTCCATTTTCATCGGCTTGCTGCATAAGTTCTGTCTGATTTTTTTTACATTCAAAGCACACAACTTCTTTCAGAACCAACTTTTCTCGATGATCTCAGTTTCTAATATAAGCAAATTTTTGGTTATCAAAAAATAGTGAGCCCGCCGAGGAAGAAACAAGAACTCAAAAGTTTTACGATGTATTAGGTTGTTGCAAAAATAATGTCCGTTTTGCAAATTTTTACTTCGAAAGGCTATAACTTCGTTCAGTCTCCATATTTTTGAATGCAGTCAAGACCATCAGAAACATCAAACCTTTCTTAACTTAGCGCGCCCCTGCCTATACTGATATCGCAAACGGGAAGAAAACCATGCGTCAGAAAACTGAAAGTTTTTCTCTTCCTTGTTTTCAAGAGCTTACAACTCCCTTCAAGCTTTGTCCCTATGCCTGCTAATTAGCTTATTTTGTAGCCACAGGCCAATAGTATACGTGTGTATAGAAAAAATTCCAACGAAGGAGTTCTGCGAAAAGAAAAGATAAAAATCCAAAAATGTTCACTTTTTTGAGCCTATTTGTTGTAGGCTTGTAAGTGCCTAATTATGAAAATTTGGAATTTTTCGCGCACTGAATAGCTAAGTTTCTTTTCAGATATTGTAGTTAAGGTCTACTAATTTCAAGCTTACAGAAATCGGCGAAGCTTTGGCGATTGCCTTAATTATGAGAAATTTCTGACCCATAGAATGCCAGCAGCGAGTGTCTATTTCGACGCGTCAATTTCTCAGTCCACATATCTCCAAAAATCTACATAAGCACGCAGTGGGTAAATAATCTTCATCCAATACACTTGCTATGTTTTCAGAAGAATTCGTTTATTTGCTCCTGAATTGTGGTCAAGAAAGTGGAAGCTATGAGATTCTGATTTTGAGTGCGGGTGTGGAAAATGCTGGTGAAATTCTCACAAGTGAGGAAAGTATCTTAATTCCACCGCCATGAGAAAGTACATGAAGAGCGTTTCCAATCATATGCAGAAGCTATATCGAAAAAGAAAGTTTGATGGGAAAAAAGTTGTTTGGAATATAAGTCTAGAAAAACGGACATTATTTTTGCAACAACCTAATACTTCTTCGTGTTTCTTTTAACAAAATGTTCTATTATAAGAACATAAAGGCATGCAAGTAGGCATGAGCAAATAGAGAATTGTTTGACCGAATAAAAAAGAAACGGTTTTTTGACCTTGTTTTAGTACACGCGTGTGTGTCTATTTTCAAGCTATCACATTTCTACACTTCCCGCGAGCGATACAAAGTAATTGGTGGTAGACCCTCTTCTTCTATTCACCGAAGGTTATTGCTTGCAGAATACTAATGTATATGATAGGTCTTCGACGCCAAATTTTACAAGCAAGACAAATATTACGTGAAAGTGAGTTTCTGCATATAGTAAATGTGTAGTGCCTGTAATACCTTTAATCCACCAAAGACTTAATTGGAAGGCGCTCGAGAATATTTTCTTGCAAGAACATATTCTTCTGTACTCGTCCACCTAGGGTCTTAGGCGCCTGTAATTTCCTTAGGCTAAGGAATCTATTGAAATTTTAAGCGTTAGAATGAGCAAAAAACGCTTCGTGCTATACAGAGCACCGCTTTGAAGAAGATTTCTTAGAATGGCTTCTTGAAAAAACAAGGCAACAAGAATCAGGCAGAACCTATGTAGCAACTAGTACAGTGCTGATCATAATTATAAAGCCACTCTAGAAATCGTCGTAATTTTCATTCTTGTCAACGAATCTGTCTGCAACTTTTCTGTATTGTGAGCATGTCAACCTACCATGATCTCTCAAAACGGCTTTCACTTTTGTTGAGTGTGAATAGAGAAAAACGAAAAAATTCGAAAAAGTCCTTAATCAAAGCTGGACAAAATTAAAGACATCTGGTTTTTCTAATCACTATCGCATTCGTTGACTCTCAAATTTTTTTGTACAATTACCTTTTAAAATATGAAACATTTGCAACACCTACGACCTGTCATCCTACCATATAGAACCGATCACTGCATTTTTTGGTTTCAAAAGCATCAAAAGTCAATCTGCTTCAACAAATAGCCGGTTTGAGGAGTTTTCAAGCCCTTTTATATCAAATGACAGTCATGAAATCTAATGAGTATTTTCGATAGATGAGGTGAGGGGCGCTTCCATAAATAAACTCTGCGTAATCGCTGATAATGACGGACGAACTCCAACCTCACCATAGGGTTGTCACGGTTTTACTCCACAGAACTCTGTTTGCAATGTTCAAAAAGCGCTGGAGTTGATTTATCACATCGCCTACATGGTGATGCAGCTTTTGGAGCAACATTTGATTTTCTTTAGTGATGCAGTTGCGATGTAGATCTGAAAAACTTTTCACGCAAATTTCCTGCGAGCAGAATATTCAATACAGCCCTAGATCTTCTTATTTCCCTCTGTGTTTTATGTCAAATTTCACCCAATGAATGAAATTAGCTAAGATTTAAAGTTTTAAGCGTCTCCTGTTTTATCTTGTGATCTGAGCTGGCTTTGATTGTGCAAGGTGCTCCACTCACATTCAGTGGATGTCAACTGCGGCTAAACCAGAGTGCTCAATCCCGAAATTTTTCCTTAATCATGCACACAAGTTCACTGTTGTATAACTGCCGTGGTGGCTACATTACAGTATTTTTGCTTGAAAATCGAGTTTTGTGTGGTAAAAGTGCGCCAACCCTATGATGAAGTTGGAGTTTGTCCGTCAATATCAGCGACTATGCCGAGTTTATAAGAGCGTCCTTCATATCATTTATCAAAAAGAATCAGTAGGCTTTATGACTATCAAACAAGGGCTTGAAAACACCTTTCGTTGAGACAGATTGACTTTTGATGCTTTTATAAGCAAAAAATGCAACGATCGCTTCTATTTGAGTAGGATGAAAGGCCGTAGGTGTTGCAAATGTTTCATATTTTGGGAGGTAATTGTACAAAAAAATTTGAGAGTTAACGAATGCGATAGTGATTAGAAAAACCAGGTGTCTTTATAATTTTGCCCAGCTTTGATTAAGGGCTTTTTCGAACTTTTTCGTCTTTCTCCGTTCAAACTCGAAAAAAATGCAAGCCGTTTTGAGATATCATGGTAGGTTGACATGCGCACAAGGCTTAGTAAAGTTTCAGACAGATTCATTGACAAGGACGAAAATTACCACAATTTCTAGAGTGTCTTCATAATTATGGCCAGCATTGTATGAGATAAACGGAGTATCTCTGGCCTTCAAGAGATTTCTACAGTAGCGGGAATACTGACACATTTCATTCAGATATATTAAGGCTGGCAAATTCTAATCCCTCAAAACGAAAGCTCTAGTTCTTACCTTGTCTAGATTGCATGTGAGGATCCACCCAAGTTTCTTCGCAAGATGATATGGATCTAGTCCTTTTCTGCAATCATTCTGTGAGTCGAATCCTTTGTTGGAATTATAACATACACATTGTTGTAAATCATGAGAGTCCAGCCGTGTTGATTATAGAAGCTTCCGTCTTTGTGGAAGTATCCTTTCCTTAGCCATTCAAGAAACATGGAATTTTTTTTCGAGTATAAGCAGCTGTAGCGCTTAAAAGATAAGTAAGTACACGAAAATTTCTCAAATTCTTTGAATACTGTATATGACAATGATGAATCACCAACCACTTCTCTTACACCGTCAAACACATATATCAGCTGACTGTGCATATACTGATTGAGTAGACCATGTGGCGTGCAATTGTATCTAGGCTCCACTTGTGGTTCCTCTCTTTCTACTTCTCCTTCTTCTTCAACACTCATCTTTCTGATTTCGTCAGCGCTGAGAGATTTATATTTCGCCTCAGTCGATCCTTGCACTAGTTGCTCATCATCGAGAAATTTATTCGTTTTCGAATCTGTGTTAGGTATGTTATTCTCCCTTATTCCGAATCCCGCTTTAGAACTCTCATCCAAGTCATTTAGCATATCATTCGCGAAAGAACTGAGCGCTACCTGAATGCTTTTGGCCTCATCCCTCATTAGGAAAAATCCAAAACTTACATTGAGAATGACAATCAGGTGATGCATGTTCGGCTAATGACAGTTTATAGAGTTCAAATGCGTATCGAACTTGTTCCGTACGAATCAATGGTCATTGTGCAGCTATAGCTCGCGTTATGCGACTGCACCCCTCCCTGAACAGTTCAAATGTAGCCTTTTTACATCTTTGCCAAATGCTTTGTCGTTGAAAAACAGCTTCTAAAAACGAAACCACCATCGCACATCGTGTTCGATAAGACTAACAAACTCATTGCAAACTCGACTTAACTATATCTGATTTTATAGGTAGTTATATGTTCTTGAAAGCCGACTCATTGCAAAATCCACAAATAAGATCGCTACTTTTCTAAGCATTGCTGTTCTTCCCTGGTGACAAGTTGTCTCCGCCAGGGCTCGGCACAGGTGGTTGCAAAGCAAGCTGGATATCGTTTTTGGGGGAAACAGCAAAGGAGATGTCGTTTCTGCGGAAGAGCATAACGCTGTCTTTCGAACTGCTGCCGGCTCGCTGCCGGCATGCCGCCAGCAAATGAACGAAGGGTTTGTTTACAGCGAAGTGAAGATGAAATGGCACCAAAATAGGTGTGTAGATGGATAATGGGGAGTTCGGACTATGTATGAAAAATTATGAAAAATTTATGTGAGCTAAGGGCACGGCAAACTTTTTTAGGGGTTAGGTGGCTTTCAAGCCACCTGGATAGCCACCTGAGGTGGCTTAGCGCAAACAAAGTCATATAATTCCTATTCTTCACACAATTTTTTCAAATTTTTTACATAAAAGTAATCTAGGTCTAATGTTCTACAAGACAGCTCTTGTACCTCCCCAAACCCTCTCCTCCCCGCAAAGTTATAACCCTCCAAACAATCTGGATGGCAGCGGCAAAGCTGCTCCAAGCTCGCGGTTGTGCGCGGCGGACACAGCATGCCGGCAACCCGGAGAATACAAACAATCACTAGTTTTTATTGCCTATTCATTGTCGGTCTTCTATTCTTTTCATTCATTTTGTATTCATTGATTTGCTCGTTAGCGTGTCAAGGGGTGTCGTACTTTTGTGGCGAAGTCAAGGGAGACATCGTTTTTTGCATTTTCAATTAGCCACCTCGTGCCGAGCCCTGGTCTCCGCTTAGCAACTAATCCATTATGGAGACAATTATTGATGTAGAATATTTGGAAGAGCGACCAATAAACAACTTTTCTCAAAAAGGGTATTTAGGTTCTAACTATTGCGCAAATGATAGTCAATCAACGTTTTTTGTGTTAAAAAAGTTATCTTGATACCTAAAAGTTACCTCATTCGTCACACTTAAGTTGGCATGATAAATGGCCGTTTTTATGAATTCGCAACTAACTCAAAAATTTCGCTGTCGTTGCCAGACATGGTGATTCTAACACTTCATAGCACTGAATAGAATTTTTTTAATACAAACCGCGGTCTATTGTTGAGCATGCTTGGAAATGGTGCATGCCTCAAAATCTAGGGAATTAAGTTTATCATTCTCGTGAGCTATCGCCATGGACAAGCGCATACATGAGGTTAGAAAAGCATAATGGGCCAAAATATAAGTCTGCAAAATCCGACAAAGATGCGTCAGCGAAATTCGACCTAGGAGATTAAATGGAAAGTAAGAAAGTTGCCACATTTGCAAACAGAACCCCTCAGACGATAGGGCAACGGGATTTTAAATCGACTTTTTCAAAATGAAAGGCTGTTAGAGATTTCTGGTACAGGTTTGCAAAACGTTAAATTATTAATGCTTTGTCAGAAAATCCTACAATTATTTTTTCCATAGACAAGTTTACTTGAATGCCCTTAACGTTCACTCTTTTGAAAGGTAGCTCTCTGTGAGAGTGCAAATATTTGACTGGCATTTATTGGCTTCGATCCCAGCTATCATTGCATCATCATCATACGAGCGTTACAGAGCCAGTCACGAGGCTGGTTGCGAACTGAAATTTATTCCAAGGGAAACTTTAGTGTCACAAAATTTACGCACTCCTCTAACTGAGACTTGAATGTCAAGAAAGCTCCGCAAGAATCTACAGCAACACTTCAGCCGAGTTTTTTTTATTTACATGAATAATGAGCTTTCGAGCACTCAAGAACTGATTTTTTCAAGTTTTGCGTATAAATAAACTTTCGTCTTTTTTGCAGTTTTGGAAAATGGAAAGAGATGCAAAGTTACCGTCAAAAGGTTGAGAGTTTACAAATTCCGATATGTGGTTGCACAGCACACGTAGAAGGATTTCTAACTGAAAACGCTTACTAAAAAGGATAAAAATCTTCGTTGACCAGAATTTGTTAAGCTCAAACAGACGAAGCATTCAACCTATTCATAAGTGCTGCACCGTTAAAAAAGATGATGTTACATTTACTGGTAGCTCGGACGAAAACATCAGCTTTTGTTTCGCTACAAATTTTTTCCAAAATCTTTTCCGCATGGCGAAAAGTGCGCGCGATTTCAAAGTAACGCTTGAATAAACAAATTGCTTGTTTACAGCGCACACAGAAGCACATGACCCAAAGTTGAATTGTATGTATAGAAAATTATTTGCGGAAGTATTATGTAAAAAGATTTGAAAACTTACGTGAAGTATTACCTTTTCCAAAATTAGATCGTCTCCAGACGGCTTACAGACGATCTGAGATAGCCTGGAGCATATATTAGGTTGTCGGATAATTTCTGTCACAATTTTTATTTTAATTCTTAAAAACCTCAGAAGCTTTGAAAAGATCTCATGTTCACGGCATATGGGCAGGGTCAAAAGGCCTACTCAAGGGTACCGTCGCATCCGCGATCCGTGCGCAAAACGTCCACTTTGTGGCTGAAAATCCGTTTCTTCCGATTTTTGTAAATAAGCTGGCGTTCTCTCAGGTGATGAGCGATAGACCGGACAATGTGATAATCTGGAAGGGCATAGTTTGTAGAGCTTAGCTAATATGGGGGGAAAACGCAGACATGTCTGCACACGTTTTTCTGCGTGTTTCAAATTTCAGTGTGCGCTATGCTTGCAATCATCGAAATTTTTACAAAGAAAACGTCTTCAAAAAATCTCGAAAAATCATTTTTATGTTTTCCGTATTGATTTCTATTCAATACACCTAAAAAGAAAAATTTAGGAAGGTTTTTGAATTTTTTTGATATTTTTTCCACCCCTCGTTTTTGAAACGCTAGAGGCACCGAAATGCCTCCATGTAAGAGACAATGCCAAATTACGTTCTAAAAAAATTCTGGAAGAGGAAAAGCGCAGGTAGATGCAGGAAAAAAGATCAAACAAAAACTGAAAAATTTGACTACTTTTACAAAACTGCCGTAAACTTGTTGGTCATTAGTGCACTTGCGGCATCAATCATGCTGGTGGGTGGATCCTGCTGTGTCCTAAGCGTGTTGCAAATCTGAGGTTTTCAGAAAGCTTCTGGAATTTCCTGGAAAATTTAGAAAAAAGTGTAACAGAAATTATCCGACAACCTAATATTTACGTCACTTCACATAAGTTTCGGATCTTTTTAGCATGAACGGATTCTTCGATCAAAAATCTGTCCCTGAGTATGAAGACATTTTCATACCATTGCCTTTCCTTTGTTTTTTGCCTTATTTTCTCATAAATCGCTTTGTTAAATATCGCGCTCTAATGCCAAAGTCTTGTGCATGCGTAGTATTCAGCTCCAATTTGGATTTTCACTCTTATCTTACGTTTTTTCTTTCAGGCTAGTAAATCTCTCTTGTTTTCATCTTCTCCTGAGCAGGTGAGTCAAAGGGGACTTTAAAACTTCCGAAAGTCGGAGACTTCGTTTTCAGAAACCCTAGAAATCGACTCGTGCCGGATCCTGAACGGTGCACAAACTATACATTTTTCCAAAACGAAGGAAACACTGTTCTGAAGATATCTCCCTTTCTGACGTTGCTCTTCATCTGAAGTTTCAATTTTTCTTTCTCCTGAAAGTTCGTAAACACCTAGAAACCTTCTTCCTCCATTCCGATACGCTAAGAATTTTCGTGCAACTCTCTTCTATGCTATTTTTGAAAACGGAAATTGATACTCTCTTCTAGATGTAATTTTGGTCATTTTACACATTTGGTGATCAGAAAGCGAGTTGCCTAAAAGAAGTGGTTCTTTATATGTGCACTATTTTGTTAATTCACAGATTTCTAGGCAAACAATCATCATTAATACTTCCTGACACTGTTATTGGCACACTTCTCAGAACTTGTTTCACCTTTGCTACATTTTCTTCTGTATAAACTTACCATAGTCTCATGAAAGTCGATAGTCATCATAATGCTCCTAATAGATATTGCCATTGAACCATAGAACATGAAACAAAACTTTGAGACAAGAACATAAACAAATTCAGTTTGATTTGTTTTACTTATCAGTGTGAAGCAAGTTAAACAGTTCTCGTAATGCTCCAAGCATTAAGCCTGCAAAACCCAGTTGAAAACTCGTTTAGCTCTCAAAAATTGCTCACAGGAATGATAGCTACAATCAGGTAGATGACACATGTGCATACATGTGGTTCATACACTTTGTTTTTTTTAAAATTTTTTTAAGTAGCAGTAGTTTCCAAATAATCTCAAAGCAGGCCCGCTGCAGATACCCTTAGTAATTATAGAAAGCAAAATGTACAGTCGATTTATCGCATGCAGAGACTGGACGTTGCTGCGTCCAACTAACAATAAGATAGTACGGGTTTGGAGAGGGGCACACGTTAAGAGAGATATAACGACATTTGGTCAGAGATGTGATAACAATGGCAAAAAAACAACTGTGGTGATCATACTAGAGATCTGCTATGAGGTCAATGAAAAAAGTTCGCACCGGCAGCTTTGGAAGTGGGGCTCACAAAATATGAAATATCTTATCCAAGTACTTGACTTCCCACAAACTCCTCACATTCCCGTCCTCTCACTCATTCTCAAGTACTCTAATAATCTACAAACATGCTCCTAACACTCCACTACTCGTCCTCACCCTCAAGTAATCTATACTTCTACAGTCCCTCTCACACTCACCCCCACCTTCAAATGCTCCACTCCCACACCTACTTCTACATTCCACCCCTCTCACTCACTCACTTTCACCCTCAAAAAATCACAGCGCAAGCTAGTTGTTGATTTTTTGGACCTCACTGAGGACGCCCGAGTGGCGCGCAACTTGCGCAGAAATTGACGGGCTAAGAAGCTCGCCGCAACTTCAGCCAGCGCAGTAGCGAGCATCCTCGCCGTCACTCCCACTCGGTGCTCTCAAGAAGTCCCTCTGGCTTTCCCCGCCCTTTCCAGGTACTTGCAGACCTTTTTGTGAAGGCCATTACGCGGAATCTCAATGAGGATGTGAATAACGGCGTTTGTCAGTAAATACTCGAATCCGATCGTTGACCAGTCGAACAACGGTCAATGTCTCTCTGGAGCTCTTTTTTGTCTCAAACTGCGGTCATCGATAGGGCTAGCGCGGGGGTCGGAAGGCAGAAGAAGAGCGCCACTAGAAGTAGTGACAGAAGGAAGAAGAAAAATTCAACAAGAAATTTACCTGACGATACTCAATTAGAAAAAAACAGGACACTGTTTGATTGGATTCTGGAACCTGTAAGTATGCGGTTAGAGTGTGATATGAAGTACTATGATGGTCGGATCCATTCGCTGGCCTTCAATGAAGTCACACCATCATGACTTGTGTAACTCTCTCGGTCAATAACAGTATCGGCTTAGCTTCCTAAAACGCGGAAGTTTTTCGATAAGCGAGCGAAATAGTTGCTTGATTTATGAAAAACTTTCCATCTGATATATCTTCTCACAAGAACTCTCACAGTACAAATCGATCGTTCTTTTTGTAGTGCCATACCATAAGAATGTGGCCTAAACATAAAAAATGTCGTGAAAATGTTGAAATATTCCAGTAACAGCGTCCCTACTTACCTGGCGACTTTTCATATCTTCGGGAAGAACAACGCACTGGGACTGGTACTTCTGGTGACGTTCAACTGTCACTCCATGAGACGCTGAAGAGTAACATACTGCATTCAAAAAAAAAAAGAACTATGGTGTGTTATTACTTCATTACTTCACTTACTAGGAAAGAAGACAAAAACGTGATAATCTGCAGTCAGGGTGGGAGAGTCTTGAACACAAGGCAAGTGCAGAATAAATTGCAGTTAGATGAGCGAACCTTTATAGCATTTAAGGCAATCTGGATAACGGATGTTTAATATATAATGCAAATTTCAAAATAGATCCAAAAAAAGAAGCCGATGAGGTTAATTTATCCACATTTCAGCAACAGACGAGAAAAAACGGATGAAAATTGACAGGGATAAGTAAAAAACTTTGCTATACGAAACTCAACAAGTAAATGATCAGTGCCACCATCAATGACCAGAACGGATCCTGCTTTCATCTTTCATCCTTGGTTATTTAGGAAAAAAGTTGAAATTTTTGTAAAAAGCAGGCTCGCTGGCACTATCCACCTAAAGTTTCTGTCCACTAAGGTAATTCTCGGCTTCCAAAGTCTTTTGTGCATATACATAGTCAAAAGTCAAAACAGTGGCTTTAGTCCAGGAATGATATCCACGAAAGTCCATAATGGAGGAAAATGGACTTCCAAACCCATTTTATTCGTTCGCGGTAGAAACTGGTCGGAATCTACTTCCGCTAGCGTTATCCAAAATTTTTTATCTCATCGCAGCCACGAGGCAAAGCGGTGTGATGAAAATGATTCAACCCTACTTGAGCTCTCGCTTGCGACAGAATCATGCGAAAAGTCCATTTAGAATGGGGCAAAATGGGATTTACCTCCATTTTAAATAGACTTGAAAGCCCATTTTTCTCCCAGCAGCGAGGTGAGCTGGAACTAAGCCCATTTTTGACCTATTTGCATATTTTTGATGGCGATTTTTTGAGAATGTGTTCCTCAGCTCATTCTAAGGTAACAAGTGAGTGGAAGTTTCCTGTCTTTTATAAAGTCTGAAATAAGTGTTTCTTTCTAAACTCATACAAACGCTATAAAAATCATGGAAGAACATTAAATTTACCAAAATATTCGCTAGCAAACTCAAATGCTTCCAAATATCAGGTCGATGCGAATATTCCTATGTAAATCGAATAAAGTTTGTCAACTTTTCAAATTATCAACCAAAACTGAATTCATGATTTGAATTTGAGAATAAGAAAGATTTGCGTTTTAATACATTTACTCAGAAGCTATCTTTTGACTATTCTCGTAGAACCGAACCTCAAAGACGGCCTTTCAAACGCGATTTTGAGATTGGTTGCAAGAATTACTGAAATGGCTCTAGCTAGTAAGAGAAAATTTGTGAAGAATTTTCTACTAGCAACAGTGCATACATTCAACTACTTAGAGACATAAACATTAGTGCTGAAAGACAAAGAAGAGGTAAAGTAGAACATTTGCAAAGTCATCCTTTGCGACTCGTAGTTTAGATTTGAAGAGCCCTTTGGGTTGTAGAGCAAGGCTTCACGAGATAAGCATTTTGCTTCACAGATTGCAGTGCAAGTCTAGCCAAAGTTTGCTTTCCCCAGAAAGCTCTACATACGAATTTGACTCAAAGCAGATCCATAGAAGTCTTGAGAAGCGAAGGTCCGGATATTATGTGAATTCTATGCCTGAAGATATTTTCGATGCATAGTTATCGATAACAAATGGCATTTTTTGATGTATAATGAAGTGTGAAAGCATAGAATATTCATGTGACTGTCATCGTAATGTTAGTTCAGTCCTATTTAGATACCGACCACTTGGTAGAAATGAGTTTGCAAGAGTGAGTAAACAGGTTGAGGCAAATTGGAGAAAGGTTTGCTGAAGAATTTTGTATGGAATGAATGGATTCGCGAATGCGATATCTTATCGCACCGCATGGACTGAGTCCATTTTCGCACGAAAAGCCCATTTCGCGGGGACTTTTATGAATATCATTCCAGGAATAATATCCACGAAAGTCCATAATGGAGGAAAATGGACTTTTAAACCCCATTTTATTCGTTCGCGGTAGAAAGTGGTCGAAATCTGCTTTCGCTAGCGTTATCCAAAAATTTTTATCTCTTCGCAACCACCAGGCAAAGCGGTGTGATGAAAATGATTCAACCCTACTTGAGCTCTCGCCTCCGAAAAATTCATGCGAAAAGTCCATTTAGAATGGAGCAAAATGGGATTTACCTCCATTTTGAATAGACTTGAAAGCCCATTTTTCTCCCAGCAGCGAGGTGAGCTGGAACTAAGCCCATTTTTGACCTTTTTGCATATTTTTGATGGCGATTTTTTGAGAATGTGTTCCTTAGAACATTCTAAGGTAGCAAATGAGTGGAAAAAGTTTCATGTCTTTTATGAAGTTTGAAATAAGTGTTTCTTTCTAAACTAATACAAACGCTATAAAAATCATGGAGGAAGGTTAAATTCACCAAAATATTCGCTAACAAACTCAAATGCTTCCAAATATCAGGTCGATGCGAAAATTCCTTTGTAAATCAAATAAAGTTTGTTAACTCTTCAAATCATCAACCAAAACTTTCAATATAATTCTATCTTTTAACTAATCTCGCAAAAGCGAACCTCAAATACGGCATCTTAAACGCGATTTGAGTTTGGTCGCAAGAATTACTGAAATGGCTCTAGCTAGCAAGAAAATTTTTGTGAAAAATTTCCTACTGGCAATATCCACACATTCAACTATTTAGAGATATAAACACTAGTGCTGAGAGACAAAGAAGAGCTAAAGTAGGAAATTTGCGAAGTTATCTCTTGCAGATTAGTAGTTTTTATGGTTTAAAAAATCCTTTGGGTCGTAGTGTAGTACAAGGTTTTCTGTAAGATAAGCATTCTGATTCAGAGATTGCAGTGCAAGTCTAGCCAGTTTGCGTTTCGCAGATAGCTCTACATACGAAATTGATTTAATGAAGATCCATAGAAGCCTCGAGAAGCGAGGGCACGGATACTATATGAATTTTTTTCTTGGAGGTAATTTAGAGCATAGCCAACGATAGTAAATGGTATTTTGTGAGGTGTTACGGAGTAGGAAAGAATAAAAATCTATGTAACTGACATTGTAAATTAGAAAGCCTAGTCAGTCCGACCACCTAGTGGAAATGAATTCGCAAGAGTGAGTAAACAGGTTGAGACAAGTTGGAGAAAGTTTTGCTGAAGAAGTTTTGTATGGAATGAATGGATTCGCGAATGCGATATCTTACCGCACCGCATGGACTAAGTCCATTTTACTCGCACGAAAAGCCCATTTCGCGGGGACTTTCGCGGATATCATTCCAGGACTCATATCCACGAAAGTCCATAATACAGAAAAATAGACTTACTTAGTCCATTTTATTCGTTCGCGTTAGAAAGTGGTCGAAATCGGCCCTCACTTGCGATATCCAAAATTTTTCTTCCCATCGCAGCCGCGAGGCAAAGCGGTAAATTAAAAATGTTCAACCTTACTTCAGCTATCGCTCGCGGATGATGACGTCAAAAGTCCATTTTAAAATGGGGCAAAGTGGAGTTCACCTCCATGTTCATTCTCTCTCACCTTTTTGTAAGCCCATTTTACTCCCAGCAGCCAGATGTGCTGGGACTAAGCCTTTTGACCTTTTTTCCCATTTTAGACTCCAATTTTTTGCGAGTATGTTTTTTGGTCTAATTCATGGTAATATACCAAAGGAAAAGTTAAAGTCTTTTTTGTAAGACCTTGAGAATTAACTTTTTTTAGAGGTGCATAGAACACATGGAAATTTGAGAATAAGCTTTGGTTTCAACGTAGTTTATATCTTCTAGCTTATCTGCTCGGAAACAGCCCATAGCAACTCCTCAAAGGTAATAGAAATGACTTCTCGTATAATGTTGAAAAAAAAACGGCTGGTCAACCCACATGATCGAAAGCGCAACTATATATCCTCATAAATCCATGTTCAACAACCTTGCTTGTTTTTTTACTTTACCAACACTTTATATACTCTCACAAAGGTTATTATAAACAACATTAGTTTCCTTCTCATTACTGCTAGTAGATGACATTTTCTGCAGATAATATTTTTTCAGCAAAGCTATTTCTTGATTGATTTTTGCCGTGTCCAGGCGTAGTTTGCTTAATTCTAATTCATTCTGCAGTAGTTGCAACTTCAAATCCTCAAGTTCGAGTTTCTTCGTCTTAGCACCGCTTTCGTGCTTCGACTTTATGGCAGGACAATTTTCATTTTCCGACCTCCTTGCAAGCTGCAAATGTATCTGACGTTGACTCGCGACAAGAAACTTGAATCTATATCCTCCAAGCCTCCGATGATCCCAGTAATGGCCTCATCATTTACACAGTGATCCATTACTAATTTCAACCATGTAGGCGGACGGAACAGTCGAGCTGATCCGCCCCCAGTTTTGTTTCTTTCCTCTCTCTCAAATTTACTTTCAGTTTCTTAAGATTGCTAACCCTAGTTAGAATTAGTGGCGAGCGAGGGGTGATATCCCTTCCCCCCTTCCCGGCGAAAATGCGTCCTGCGAATTTTTGATACTTATCTGCATAAATTGTAAAATTGAACAAGTACTTGTTTTTCTTTGCAGATAATAAAAGAACCTCCTTATTTTTCTAGAAAGTTAGATTAGATTTGAAAATATTAACGTGACTGATCCCACGCCTCCTTTTAGAGATTTTAAGGTTATAGGTCATGTCAAAAGCTGTGAAGCATTTCAAAAGACTTTTGAGTAATTTACGAAATTTTTCGCCATTTCATCCAAAAAAATCTGCTTCCTCTCCCCATTTCCTCAAAAAGAATTCCTCGGAATGCTGCTGTTCAGAACGTACCTTTTTTTTCAACTGCTTCTCTGCCCTTCTTCTTATGTCTATAATGCGTTGCCTTATCTGTGTAGATGTACGCGTTAAATGTCCCAGCTTCGTTATTAGCGCCGCCCACTCAAGCGCTAGACGTTCCTATGCGATGCGTATGTAATAATAAGATAGTAATGTAGATTGCGTACCTGCTGTGAAGGTCCACTTTTGATGCGCCAACCAGTTTTGAATGATATAGATCCCTATTCTGCGTGTATAATTCCGCAAGTAATTCCAACTCATCACAATAACAATCTATAAAAAACTGTTTGTATGGGTGCTTTATCTCCAAACTTACTTGAAAACTCTTTCGTTTTACCATCATTACATACTTCACGCTCTACACTCTCCTGAGACATTGTGACTTTTGGCAATTTTTATCTGCTCTAATCAAAAGTTTGCTAGCAGGAACACGGACAGTATTACGCATTAAACGTAAGTCTACCACGATAATACCACAGACATTTGGCAAGTCTTATTGTTACCAAGCAAAAAATATCGAAAATTTTGATTGCTGATAACTTTACACGCTTATACAAATAAACAAATAATTATGGCAGGAGGTCCATCGAGTGAAAGCATGCAAATAATACATAGCGTGTATAGATAGAACATACTGCAAAGCATGCATAATGACTACCATTTAAGTCAACAAAAATGGGAGGCATGACTGGTTCACATGCTCTGGCCCTTAACAGACATATGGCTAAATAAATAAAAGTTGCTGTTCTCTTGAAAGACTATTGATCAGCCAAAATTACTCGCGCTCCAAAGTGCGCATTCAAAAATAATTGAGTAAGTAACACTGAAGATTGAATAGAAAATTGACCGACATAAAAATAGTGACTGTGGAGAACAAATTTATCCTATGTGAAATAATTATCCACGATACTGTTGATAACTTCACTACCACTTCTGAGGTCTTCCGCACTTTCTCCGGCCTCCTCATCCCAAACTATTTGTAATCCTTCTCTTCCATGGAGGCGGTTCTCTTGAAAAGATCGCCGCATTTCTCAGACAAATTGCAGTAGCAATGAGCCGAGGAGACCTTTTTGGTCCTATTTTGACACTAGTCCTGTCACACTAGTCGATAGAAAAAACATCTTCACCTAAGACTTGATTAAAGTGCGTGAAACTGGCGCTTCAAATGGCCAAATGCCTGCTCTACATGGCCGCAAAATTTACATATTGCGCGGTTGTATGATTTCTCTAAATGTTATTTTAGTCTACGTATAAATCGTACGGTCGACTCACGCGCACCACTCAGTGGCTCTCTGAAAATTATTTTTTGGTTCAGTTCTATAAGCTGTATCATCAACAATTTTACAGCTCAGTTCTCCCCGCTGGAATTGCTGGTACCTATAAGCAACCCATGTTTTACTGTACTTTGAACTACTACCTACATTTCGGATTCTCTCCACACTCTGCTGTCATGAGTGCGTCGCGGCCAACGAGAGGAATACTAGAGGAACCTGTAGCAATCGTCAACGATGGTTCCCACATTAATACTAGCATAGCCTTTCCTAGATTGACAACTAATGCCTCCTTGCTATTTGGTAGGTGACAGTACCTGTTAATGTACGAATACGAATCGGTCCCTGGTTTCAGTATAGAAACATGATTGCCATCTATGGCCCCAACGATCCCTGGGAGTCCTGTGTCGATGTACACTCGCTGCCCCATGGCTATTTGTGATGATACGTCATGCCAGTAAACGAAAAGGCGGCTATTAGAGTGAAACCAGCCAGTAACTCTCGCTACAACGCGTGAGACTGTTGACTGGGAAACACCAAAACAGTCGCAGGTGTTCAACTGGAAGGATCTGCTCGCAAGAACCTTATAGTTATTGCGAGTTGCTGCGCAGCTGTTAGAGGGCATGCTCTGCAAGTGGTCTTCTTGACAATATATCTGTTTTTAGTTAAGTAACCGTTGTGTTTCCCTGGAAAGAGCTAATTCCAGCCATTCAACGACGCTGAGAAACCCAGCCCTCGTGAAACGATACGGTCTCCGAAAGTGTTCATCATTGTATACGTCAAAAGGACATGATCTGTCCCCAAAAGATGCGCGGGATGTGTTCCTCCTCTAGAATTTCTTCAAGGACATCACGTGTGATGAGCTCCATATCTCTGAGGTGAACATCGTTGTAAAGGCAAAGTGATGTTAGGCAAAGGCAGAGGATGATTTTAATACTTGACGAGTTAGATTCTAAAAACGACCGCTGCTAAACTGTAGAGCATGTAAACCACGTCGCTTCCTACAAACCCAGATTAATCGTATAATAACTTCCTATTTATTATATGGAAATTAACAGAGTAAAGGAAAATTGAGACCTTCGCGTAACGAAACGATATCGGAAGCGCATGCCTTTCCAAAACATTGAAGGGCTTCTGTTTGTTAGAAAGTGCGATAGTAACATACTCTCCTTATTAATACAATAAAGCTACCGCTTTGCTGAGCTTTTCATAGCACAGAGTGCACGTACAACGGAAGAGTGAGAGAATGGAATATAAAAGAAAAGACCCATGTATTGGTACTCTGAACCTCAAACTCTTGTTTATCATCCCTCAATGTGGTAGATAATAATGCAGTTATCATAAATTGGACTTTACTTTCTGCTTCATTTTCTATTGATTTTCACTTAATGATAAGGGTTAAGAGCATAAGGCGGATTTATTAAATTGATGCTGAACTCAGGACGTTGTATCGTGCAGGCGAGGTTTTGACAGGTTGTCCCAAAGAAATGTGACTACTGTTTGACGGTTAAAAACTCTAATGTCATAAAGTCCTTCAAAAAGCTTGAGGTACCATTTTGTAGAACTGGCTTCAACTTACAAGGGGAGGATACCAAATCACAGTTATGAACCGAAATGATATGCATATCATTAGATGCGCTTTGACGAGCTGATTCCAAATATACCTTTCCTAACTGCTACGAACTTCCTCTAGAAGAAGCTATGAGCGTTTGAATATCTAAATTTAGCAAACATTCAGTACCACATCTTCAAAAACTACTTGTTCAAAGACGCCTACTCATTCGGTGTATGTATGCATTTCTTGTAGTCAGTGTATCCAAGAGCATGCCAACTGATTACTTCTAAGCTAGTTTTTAAAACGCATTAGGCATCAGAATCCCAACAGTGTCACATATTTAGACGCCCGTAGCTTCTTCTAGAGAAGGTCGTAACAGATAGGAAGGGTAGATTTGAAATCAGCTCATCAACACGCATCTAAAGATATGCATATCATTTCGGTTCGCCACTGCAATCTAATATCCTTCCCTTGTTAGACTTACAGTATAGATCGCTTTTCATTACCGTAAGATCATGGTAGAAACTTCGCGGAATTTGACGTTACAGTGAAAAGCTGGCATCATGAATAAACTTCAGAAAAATCTAAAATTTTGTGTATTAGGTTTTTCTAAACGTCCACTTCAATACTTGACTTTGTACAAAAGTGCAAGGCTTTCTAAGCGGTGTAACCACATTTTTTAGCAATATCGAAAAAACGGCTGCTACTGCTTACCTGGCTCACTTTCTGAAGAAGCATTATAATGAGATTCAAATCTCATATTCAAAATCAGCAGCCCTGATTACCCTTTTGTGAGAGTTTTTGTTTCGTTTTCTTTCCTTTCTGAGCCAAAAAATATGACAATCCACGGCTCAAAACCTTCTCTATAGTTCCTACCATAATCCTATATTAATAAAAGAAGATGGGTGAATTTCCCCATATTGTGAATCCAAGTTGAAGCCAACTCTACAAAACGGTGCCTAAAGCTTTTCCAAAGACCTTATGACATTAGAGTTATTGACAATCAAAAATTATGCGCATTTTTAGGACACTAAACAAGAACTACTGGGTTGTCACATAAGTTTTTTCAATTTTGAATTTTTACCACAATAAGTCCCATACTTCTGAATTCTGATTGGAATGCAGGGAACCATTCGATAAAGCAAAGCAAGCTCTATAGGATGGTGTGTATGCTCTCACACCAGCTTCAGCACATCACGAACTGGAAGCCAGAATCTGACAACTTCCGGATGCCTAAAAAATTGAAATTTTTCTGATATCTTCGTTCAAAAAAGACTTTTCAGATTCCGAGCTGCTCACACATATACACTCTACATAAGACATTTGTATATGTTGTTGCTGTGTTTGTTTCTATGCTAGAAACCGAGGAAACTGAAATTTTCAAGCTTCCAAAAAAGCGATGATGCACTGCTGTCACATATGTAGGTGTATACTACAGACCTTTGGAAATACACCGGCAAATTTTCAGCTCCCTGGAATCGCTAGTTCTTGAAAAATATTAGATTCAACATAAAATGTCCTCGCAAAATTAGTTAAATTCAATATTTCTCGGGAATTAGCGCTTCCAGGAGGCCGAAAACTTACCGATGTATTCCTGAAGGCCCGTAGTATACACCTACGTTTTGAATAACAGTGCATCGTCGCTTTTCTTTTTTGGAAGCTTGAAAATTTCAGTTTTCTCGTTAGCACAGAAACAAACACAGCAACAACATATACAAATGTCTTATGTAGAGTGTATATGTGTGAGCAGCTCGGAATCTGAAAAGTCTTTTTTGAACGAAGATATCAGAAAAATTTCAATTTTTTAGGCATCCGGAAGTTGTCAGATTTTGGCTTCCAGTTCGTGATGTGCTGAAGCTGGTGTAAGAGCATACAAAACATCCTATAGAGCTTGCTTATAGGATGTTTTGTATGCTCTATCAAATGGTACTCTGCATTCTACTCAGAATTGAGAAGTGTAGGACTTATTGCGGTAAAAAGTCAAAATTGAAAAAACTTATGAGACAACCTAACACATAGCAAACAAGACCCTCTGCTAGCGTCGTGAGGGTGTAGTGCAAGCGGGCAGAAGTGCCTTTTTATGACATGCACTGAGAGCAATAAGAACAATAACGTCAGTGGAAATAGAATGAATGGAATGAATCAATGAATTGATGCAACCATTATGAGATTACGAGAAAAAGGAAATGTGCAGCGCGCTGCGTAGAGACAGAAGCGGTGCGTTTGCGACCAACTATCGCACACGCAATGAGGTTTCTTAGCTATAACTCTCTTTTCAAAATATTTTCTGTTAACAGATGCCAGCTTCAATCATCTGCAACGAATTCAAATGGAGATATTTGAATGGTTTGAAGCCTTGTGGCATCCTGCGTGTGCAATGGCCATGAGCTCATCTACTCTCGCGATAACCCAGAGCCGTAGACGAGCAACGAAAATCAAGATTAGAAAAGAACAAATTGACACTCCCATCTAGACCTCCTCGACGTTTAAATCCACTCTGGCAAGATATTTAGGCAAAATATCAGTCAGAAGGGGCAACTAGCTGCCAAATAACAGCGACAGACTGCTTTACCTAATCCATGAACTTTTTTTATGCACAGTAAGACAGTTAGTTGTTCCACAAATCTTATGGCAAGTACTGAGGCAGATTAAAAAAGTTTGCAAGTAAATCCTCGCATTGAAGTCCGCAAGCACACACGCCACGCCAGGGCTTTCCGCGTATACGACCTTGGCTTCGAATGGCCTTATACATCACGAGTCCGCGCGCGAGGCCCTCGCGTTTCGCGTGTACACTTCCTAGGCAAAAGGGAGTACGTTATTGACACATACTGTATAAGCACTTATTTTATCAAAAAACCCACTTCTGACTACTGAATCTCAAAATCTTATTTTGTACTTGAAACAGTTGTTGTCACGTCGTCGACCGCAGTTGGCCGTAAATTGCGGCGAGGCTGAATTGCCATGGGAGCACAACTTGTACAATAGCATTTTTTGCTGGTACAAGGACTGACCGAGCGGGCATGTTCCGCAATCTACGTGAAGTCCGTGCGGTCAACGAATTGACGATAACACAAACGAATGTAAATAAAATTGTCAAAATGTAATTGAAATTGTGACAAGAATAGAAAAAGCTGAGGAGAACTTACTAGAATAATGTTCTTAACCCATTCGTCAGCTGAGATAATCCAAACTGTAGAAAAAATAGAAAGATTACAATTTCACTCATCATCAAAAGGGCCTACTAGGGTAACAAAATTATTCTCAAAAGCTGTGACAAGGGTTTCCGTTGAGCACTCACTCAAACAACAAAGCTTGGGTCCCTTCAAGAACGACAGGAAATGACGTCTATCCAAAGGATTTTCCTGAAATACGTATGGTGAAGTGACTCGCATATGATGGTACCGAGTATGATCTCATAATCTATTGAGCGTAGGGCAGGACATACATTACGTGATTTCGTCGCCTCGCGATTTTGGCGACAAGATAACTGCTACTAGTTCATTGCATACCGATCACCTTGCATTTCGGTTATGATAGTTATTCGCGATTAATAGGGTTGCAAAACTGTCACAACCGGAGTCCAAGATAAATATTAGGTTGTGTAATAAGTTCGTTCGCATTTTTTGTTTCAATTTTTCTTAGTATTTCACAAGACATTTGGCATAGTGTTAGTATGCATTCGGAAGCTCTAAGTCTACCCTACCAAAGTACTATCATTATATTCCCAGTTTGTAAAAAGTTGAATTAAAAAGTCGACTACAATCCGAAAAATCTGAATTGGCAAAAATCCCATTTTCGACAACTATGTTATGCCGCACCTCGAATGGGTTTGAGCCCTTAAGAAACAGCCCAAAAATTTTGCGACATGTATAAATAGAATACTATAGCTCCCGCAGATTACCTGTAGTGCTAAAACCTTTCAAAAACAATTCATATTGTAAGCTCAATAGGTATGTTTTTATGTCTTTTTGGTGTCAACGTTAAGCATCTGAAGGCACCTATGAAGAAAGGTGGTAACCGAATAATCCAGAAATTGGCAGACATGTGGTCTGTGTTTGCTAAATCATCGAATGAATGGCTTTAGTCAAAAATTCAGAATTCGAGGGACACACAGCCCACGGACGCGAGCAACGAACACCGCTGCGGCAAAGCCTTGCTAGGCCGAGTTTTGCAAAAATTGCATTAAACGGTCGGTGAAAGGAAATGGGCAAGCGTAAATAGTATCAGTAAATGCATAAATTGTTAGTCGTTGTTTTTCTTCGTAGTCAAGCTTTTTGAATAAATTTCAACAAAGAATAACGGGAAAACTAAGGAAGAAAAAAGATGTCGAAAATGGGATTTTTGCCACTTCTGATTTTTCGGTTTGTAGTGGAATGTTTTATCCAAATTTTCAAGAACTGAGAATATAATGATAGTATTTTGGTAGAGGAAACTTAGAGCTTCCGAACGCATACTAACACTATGCCAAATGCTTTGTAAAATATTGAGAAAAAATCGAAACAAAAAATGCGAACAAACTTATTACACAACCTAATAACATGCAATGTACTCGTAACAGTTGTCTGTTTGTGAGAATCACTAAGTCATAAAATCGCGTAATGTATGCCCCACCCTCAAGAAAACAACATTTGAGCACGATAACGGACATTGGAAATTAAGATTGAAGATTAATTTTCCATTTTGGCAGAACTCGATATCTTTGCTGAAATTAGACGTATTTGGACCAAATTCCTAAAGAGGTGAAAAGAGGGTTCAAAATAACTTTGTTATACACGAGGAAAGATTAAGAACTTACAAGTGATGCGCCTTAGTGGGGTCGGGCACAACTTCAAAATGGCTTATGCAACCCAGCTTTCCGAGGGGTTGTGCCTGATCCAATTATTCATGTTTCAAGAGGTGCTTTTGAGCGCTTCGACGTGATTGGTTAGCACAACGTTTTGGGATTTTACGCATGGCGTATAAATTTTTTGTTTTTTTCTTACGATGGGGTTACAATTCAAGGAAGTAAAGTGAAAACGGAGTTTAAGAGAGGTTTCCAACCTCACCGTTGCAATAGTGATATGAAGCAGAAACTCTAGTATGAGATGAGCAAAAACAACGCCTTGCTTCGAGTGATAAAAGGACAAACTTTTCAGTTTCTGAAAGAAAGTTCTTTAAGTTTGAACATTTGATTTCTAGGCATAGAAAATACCAAAAACATAACAGGAAATGGTTCGTAGAGCGCATGAGATTGCATATATTTTGCTTTTGATGTCTTTTTGATAATTTCATTGTTGGTAGAGTGTATGAGGCCAAAACGCCAATTTTGCCGGACAAGATGTTGTAAAAGGTAAGGCACAGAGAGAGTAACGATTGAGAAAACAGAGAGAAGTGAGCAAAACAGCAATGATCATATACGAGCTTGAGGTAGTTGAACATGCAGGACAGGCGTTGATTGGCGTCGGATAAAACTGAGCTGAAACGATTAGAGGCAGTTGTTTAGTTTGGACAAGCGTTGACGTTTCAACGAACTTAGCACGAACATGTTGAAACACGTAGTTCGACTTAGACAAGTAAGTTTGTCTGAAAGTGGTTACTGATTGTGAGTAAGAGCTTTAGCTCTAAATGAAATGGAATGCCGCGAATGCGATATCCTATCGCCCCCGCAAAGACTAAGCCCATTTTTTTGCGTTTCATCCGCGAAAAGCCCATTTTTTAAAGGACTTTCGTGGATATCTTCCAGGTGTCATGTCCTTATGAAAAACGCTTATCTGCTTTTTCACTTAAAAATACTTCTAGCGTGTTTTGTTTCCGAGAATGTGTTTTTATGGTTGGAAGCGATAGGGCTTCATCTATCTTATAGTTGCTTAGCGAAATGATCGCTAAAAATTTCGGTGTTCGCATTAAAAGTGCACACGACATGGACCTAACCGCACAGGCCTGTGCCCAAATTTATGTCTTCAGATCTTTTCTGCAGTGTTTTCTGTTCTCAAAAGCGTGAAGTGAAGCAGTGGCATTGCTTGTATGTATGAGAGTGGTTACAGATTTCTGCATGTCATAGCATGCAGGCTGATTGAGAAATTCATCCTGCAAAAAACTGATTTGCAACAAGCAGCCTTGAAGTTAGTTCTGGTTCTGACCAAAATGCTCATGTGAGTCACAAAGCAACATACAATACAAGGTGTTTTCACTATGATTTAGCAGCTAAATAGTTGCAAAAAATTAGGAAAAGTACCACTTGGTAAGTATTTTGGGATTGTTTAACATTATCATTGAACCGCGAGACTTATACTTTGGAAACGAAATAAAATACGAATTCGTGAACAACCGAGAGTACAGTGTACAAACTTCTTTTTATCTAAATAATGCTCATACATCACTTCGAGCCTACGAAAATGGCTAAACCAATTTTGAACGCAAACACTAACACAACGGCTTGCTGTTAGTTTTGTGGATGGAGCCCTTATCCTTCCAAACCAGTAACGGAATCACCTATAAAAACACATTCTCGGGATCAAAATACGCGTGAAACAGTCAACTATAGTACTACAATACAATTTCAACCACAATTCTACAGAACTTTTAAGATTAAAATCAGGATATCTTGCAAATTATGCACATAAACTGATTACAAAAGCCAGAAAGATGAATAATGTCAATAATGTTATTTCAAACTAGCTGGCTTACCCGGCTCCGCCGTGTTCCGAATAGAAAATTCCATTTCTTAACCGATCCGGACCAAACTTGGCACACATACACTTCGGGCCCCGGCGGGTGTCATATAGGCTACTTTTCGTTATCGATCGATGTCAATTTTATCGATTTTTTTGCAAAATTTGAGCTAGGGGCTGGAATTTGGCAGGGGGGTGTAATCGAGCATGCTGATCACCCCCACGGGGGTGATCAGCATGCTCGATTACCCCCCTGTGCCAACTCCCAGCCCCGTAGCTCGAACTTTTTGAAAAATCGATAAAATCGAAATTGATCGATGACGAAAAGTAGCCTATGACACCCGCCGGGGCCCGAAGTGTATGTGTGCCAAGTTTGGTCCCGATTGGTTCAGAAATGGAATTTTCTATTCGGAACATACGGACAGACAGACAGACATACATACAGACAGACAGACAGACAGACGTACATACAAAGAGACATTCAACTTTATATATAAGATGATAGCATATCAAAAACAAACTTGCTAGAATGGTTCATTCTTTCTTCACCACGCACAGAAGATCGTCCTACAAAAAAAGACTCGCAAAATAATAAGATTTCTCTTTAAAATATCTAGCTTATCAAAGTCACAAAAAAGCCTTTAGAACATGGGTTTTCTTTTTGTGCCTCTGCTTGCAGGAGCGAATCGTACATAAAAAAAGGAAGACGAATGAAAGTGTCATCTCTCAGCCAGAGTCTCTGAGCAATCAATTGTGGATTGAAGCGCAATACTTGTCAAAGCTTACTATTTCAGTTTTTATAGCCCAAAAGTGAGGTAAGACAATGGTTTGGTTCCGTCTCTTCATTAAATGATATATTCTTAAGCGCTTGAATGGACGAAGTCAAAAAAAATTCAGAACTTATGCAAACTCTTCGAAATATATGCTCCAAGCAACCCATGTGGTTTGGTGATAATCTAGAGGCCATAAAACCGAGAACAGCTGGATAAATTGAAGCTGTGAACAAGCCATTTGTTTATTTGAGCATAATTTTGAATTTCGCTCGCTTTTGAGAAAGAGTACGTTGGAGGCCAGTCAGGTAACATCTCAGTGGTGAAGCTGAGCATGTCTGGAGGTCAGGTGTGTGTTCGTTCGAAAAGTTCTACGATATCCATTAGCTATTTGCCCAAAAAAGAAGTCAACTTCGGTACATCCTTGCTAACAGTGAGTCCTGACAAGTTTCGTGGCTCAAGCTCAAAAACTGATCATCATTGCGGTCGACAATGCTCAGGGCCCGGCACGAGGTTGTCAAATGACAAGCTGGAATTCGTTTTCGGCAAAAAAGCAAAAGGGAAATCGTTTTGCGGGGTCCGGGGCGAAGCCCTGGAAAAAATTGGTAATTTATGCCCTCTGCTTATCTTAAAGGCAGCGTACACCCAAAATTCAAGTTACCGAATTTCCTAGATCTTTCTATACCATGTATTTATCGGGCCCAGAAGAAGACCAACTGCGTTGGTCCGGTCTGCCAATGTTGCTTCTGAGCGGAGAAAACCTCCCTCAATTTTCTTTCACTCCGCCCCTTTTCTTTCACTCCGCCTCCTCCGGACGAATCCACGACAGCGTAAGCTTCAGTTGCCGTTGCAGTTGCAACAGCACTGTTGCATCTGCAACTGCAGTTGCAACAGTGCAGTTGATTTTGGCGGCGCGCCTCCTTCGGGCGACGAACCACGACAGCATATGCAGCAGTTGCAGTTGCAACTGCAGGCTGTCATGCTGTTGCTGCTGCTGGCATGCCGACGGGGACTAGCAGTTCGAAACACGTCCGCCCCTGAAGAGAGGGTCCCCGAAAATCGGGGTTTTTTGGGACTTTTGGAGGATTTCAATGACATAATTGTAATCAGCGGCACGGAAAGGCCCCAGAATGACAAAAAACATCGAAGGTGAGATTTTGGGTATACGCTGCCTTTAACACTAGCTGGCTTACCCGGCTCCGCCCGGCCCTGTCAATGCTTTGATCAAGGTCTTATCCCTATCCCTGTAGAATCTTTCATTGTGCCCACTTCTACATGCAATTCCCTATTCCCGCCGTGTTAGTAATTAGCATGCCCACCTACCTCCCTCAACAACCCCCAGCCCCGTAGCTCAAACTTTGCAAAAAACCAATAAAATCGGTAAAAGTAAGGATAATTCTGAAAACTGTTGGCGCTATTCGGCTATCCGGCCCCCAGTGGCGGTCCGAGAAATTTTTTTCGGGGGGGGGGGGGAGCGCGCGACAAAAATTTTTTTAACACGCACTCCGAAAAAATTTTTGGGGTGCTTCTCAAAATTTTTGCGGGTCTCTGACCTCTAAAGTCTTAAGGGGGGGGCGTGGCCTCAGCCACGCCCCCGAAAAAATTTTTTTATGAGGCTAAAATGAATTTTTACGAAATTTTAAAAATTATTTTAATTATTTTCAAGTGCAAACAAGTCGTTTGCACATTTTTACAGCCCATATAGGTAAGTTTCAAAAATTTCGCGACCCATTCTCGGGGGGGGGGGGGGCGCCCCCCCCCCAGCGCCCCCTCGGTCCGCCACTGCCGGCCCCTAAATGTTTTTGTGATGGATCTTGCTCAAAGTCAATCCATGGGGTTTATTAAAGCCGCAGATGACAAATATCGTAGTCATTTCGCTCGATAGCGCCATTTTCTTGGTCTACGTTATGTACACATAAGAAGCTAAAACCATGGACTTCGCTGAAACTTTGCTTAGGGGGGGGGGAGGGCTATGACATGCTGATTACGAATATCATACTCCTTCGGCATTTTGCGGCGATTTCACTGAGTTATGGAAGGTATACTGCAGAGGGGCATAATCTCAGTTTTGGCTGAAACTCGGTCTAAAGAGATTCGACTTTCTGACCGCGTCCAAACACTCTCGTTGCGTTTTAAGAACTTTTCGCAGTATTACGGTAGGTACATGGCAGCGAGTAAAAATCATGAACCTGCTTGAAACCTTGGCAAAAAATTAACTAAAGTGCTGTTTCAAGAATATCGTGCTCAATCCCCACGATAAAGGCAATTCGTGTGGTATAAAAGTTTCCCACGACCGTAATGCTTACCCTTAGGGACCACTGCCGCGCGCGATACACCCTTCGCCGGCTTTTGCCGAAGCAAAAACAGGGGAAGGAGATTTGCCGCGTACGTTACGTGTTGAGACAGGTTATCACGATGGCGCTGGAGAAGGCCATGCAAAACGACCGTTTCCCCATTTCGTGGATACCTGGGATCTAAATTGGCCCGAAAGCGAAAAAATGCCAGTCAAACCCTGCAACTCACCATAACTTCACTAATGCGTTATGACAGCGAGCAAGCATCATTTTCATAAGCAAATATACTTGTGAACCGTTGCAGATAAGATTTTGAGCAAATCTGGAACTTCGACCCATCTACACCCACCGTAACCCAAGAAAATGCACTATCCTGCGAAATCTATTCATGTTCAGCGCGCTAAATGACCACCCTAGACGAAGTTTAAAGCAAAACTATGTTTTCGACCCCATGCCATACAACCACCACAACTCTATGAAAAGGTCCCTTTATGCAGAGAGAGATGATATTCGTAATTAGCATGTCGAATAAGCCATATGGACCGAACTCCAGCCGAATTCATGATTTTGACTTCCTACCGTACACCTACCGTAATCACACGGGAAGACGTTCTGCGGAGAAAGTGTGATATCTGTAATCAGAATGTAAAGGGCCGGGCATACTTCACGCGATTTCAGTCGCGACGCGATTTGGCAATTCGCCAGCAGTTTTCGGATCCAACATTAGCAAACTGCACATGCATAGTGTGTATAACTTACGTAAACTGATGAAATGCCACATCTTCTGTACATTTATAAAGTGCTTGCAATGAGTTATGTACACCTAAAATATTGCCAAATCGTGTCGCGATTGAAATCGCTTGAAGTATGCTCGGCCCTTAAGATAACCCTCATACACAAAGTTTGAGCGAGCTCTACCACAAAAAAATTTGGGGCCCGGATAGCCGAATAGCGCCAAACTAATATCGAACTCGTAATCAGCATGCTCGATTACCCCCCTGTGCCAAAGCCCCGTAGCCCAAACTTTGCAAAAAATCGATAAACTCGATAAAGGTAATGGACGATTTTGAAAACTCATATTGTATTTGTAATCAGCATGCTCGATTACCCCCTGTGCAAACTCCCAGCCCCGCAGGTCAAACTTTACAAAAAATCGATAAAATCGATAAAAGTAATCGATAATTTTGAAAGCTAATATTGTATTTGGAATCAGCATGCTAGATTACCCCCCTGTGCCAACTCCCAGCCCCGTAGGTGAAACCTGTAAAAAAATCGATAAAAATCGGTAAAACCGATATCGATCGATGACGAAAAGTAGTCTATGACACCCGCCGGGATACGGTCAAGAGGCGCGATTTTCCCAGCTTCATCAACCTAAAACTCCAATTTCGGGCTATGGGAGTGTGAGAAGAGTGCGGGACAAAGTTCAGGCTTTCTAACTGTTTGAAGTAATCATTTGATAAGTTTGACAATTTTTGCTGGAAAACTGACCGATGTATTTATAAAATTGCTATTAACTGCATTTTCATGGATTTTTGATGTTCAACAGTTTGTTTAAATTCATTTCAAGATGATAAGATCGAACAATCCGTGCGGTTATCTAATACATTTCTTTTGAAATTTCAAGTAACTCCAGAACTTTGTAAAACACTAAATATGTGGTATATGCTGCCCGTCTGGCAACAAAAATCTTGCCTCTTGACATACAGGCCCGTAGTAAACCCCCCATCAGGGCGTCTTTCTCGACGCGGACCGGAGTTGATCTCATCACGCCTCAGTCTAGCATCCGGCGAGCTATCGATCTGGATGCGGATCGCTTCCGAGGTATTACAATCGAGTGTGTTCTTGAAAAAGAAACTACTTGAGCTGGTTTGATCAAACGGGTAAGCGATTGGAATTGCACGCGCGCGCCCGTGGTTTGAATCCGTCTTGCGACACATTTTGATGCATCGCCGGGCAACCTTTGATAGCGGCAACTTTCGCAATCGATGATGACCGCTATCAAGGATTTCGCTCAGCAAATGCACGGATAAAACAAAAACAAAACTTGTGACGAAATTTTTATGAAAAAACGAAGTGGTTGCTGCGTGAAATTGATGAGAATAAATGAGTTCTTGTTTTGGACAGCTAGTGAAAAAAAATCAGTAAGGTTTACAAAAAAAGAAGAGTTTGTTTGTTGTTTTCCTCTCCAAAATCAGCTGTTCATCGATCCTCTCCTTTTCGGGCGCGGTTGTGCAGTTTTGCGCCGATTTTGTCTGCATTCGTTGGCAGACTGATGTGTATTGTAAGTTACTCAGGAGCAACTTATGGGAGTCTTGTTTGCGTCTCCTCCTTTGCACACTATTTGCATTCCTCTAACATCCGTTCACGTCCAGTTCAACTTAACGACGTGAACGGATGTGAAACAGTTGACTGCAGCACGTGGACGGATGGCCAACTATCAGTTCACTTGCCATGCTTATAGGAAGGTGGGCAGTCATCAGTTAACCTGACCTAAGCTCAACTGATGGGTTGAGTTGAGTTCACCTCAACTGATCGAGCTTTACTACGGGCCACACCCACACCCGCCGGGGCCCGAAGTGTATGTGTGCCAGGTTTGGTCCGGATCGGTTCAGAAATGGAATTTTCTATTCAGAAAATACGTGCATACAGACATACATACATAGACAGACAGACAAACAGACATTCAGCTTTATATAGAGGGATGTTATGTGCCTCAACAGGCAAAGACAGGAATTCGCGCGGCCAGGCCTCGTCTTCGCTAGTTGCCGCACGCGCGACGTCGCTCAAACGATGCTATTTATAGCAGCATAGATGACTAGATCTCAATGTATGCGTAACGATATGGCACCAAATTTTGTAAGCGAACGGAGAGAGGCTAGCAGTAACAAAGTATGAAAAAATATGAAAAACTTATGTGAACGGGACGAGTAATAAGCATTTTTTTCCGAAAATTTTGCAAAATTGGTAAATGATGATGTGAATTCAAATGGCTCGTTTGCGACGCGCAGATGACGATATGGTATAAAACTTGGTACGTATGTGGACACAAGCCTGTAAGAGTTAACTTAGGAGTTTCATTGAAAAGTTATGTGACTGAAGGTTGTGGCAAACTTTTTTCTGAAAATTTCCCGATGCCACAGAAACGGAAAATGGCTCGTTTGCAACGCGGAGGTGACGAAATCGCGCGGAATTTTGTGAATATATGCGCAACAGGACTAAGTAACAAAGTATGAAAAATTATGAAAAACTTATGTGAATGAAGAGCGTGCCCAACTTATTTCCAAATTAGGTTGTCATTTGACAACCTAATGACAGCCTGAGGTTGTCAAAACTTTCAGTTCACATAAGTTTTTAAAATTTTTACATAAATCTACTTTACACCTAATAGTATATATTAGAATTTTGGTCTCAAATCTCCTCCTCTCCTCATTGTTAGAGCCAAAATAGCCTCTGCAGCCCCATTTCCTAGGGAGGAAAGCGCACTCCAATCTAACGGCGTATTGTTGAATCCTTTAGTCGGCGTTTGGTGTGTCGGTGCAAGATGCAAATTGGTCATCATGTAGCAGCAGTGATGAAGAGATAGCGTTTGGCTCCCTTTTTTTCCGGCTATGAAGTTATTATTTAGGATAAGAATACCCTACAGCAGTCGAAAATTCGAAGCTTGACAATTCGACCAGCGGATTCAGCCAAAACGATGAATGCGTCTGTGGATGAACTGCGAGATGCTATTGGTCGTATCAACATATGTAGGAGTAGTACTTTTGACAAGGTGGGAATTGCGCTTCTTTCAATTGCTTTCTTTGATTATGGGTCCTTTTTCATAATTCTTTTCTAAAAAGATGTACACTCTGCTTCACTTGGAATGAGCCCTATTCGAGCGGATGGTACCTCGCGCGACCGTCTCGCTTTCAAGAACGTGCTCCCTGATCATTTTTCCGCCCTTAATTAGCGATTGAAGCTGGGCTTTCCCATGCTCAAGTGTGGGAAAAATGAACAGAGAACATGTTTGCGAAAAAAACAGAAAACGAGGCGGTTGCAAAAGATTCGAGCTGCTCGTGTCGAACTCACTCTAGATGAGAGAGATTGTAGAGAATTCGGAAGTTTAAAAATTTTCTCTCTTGCATATCTACGGCTCAAATAGTATTGAAGACAGTTGCCTGTTTGAGACTGCTTTAATTTGTATGGTAGCATATTCAGGACCCGTGGACAATTGGTGGTTTATATCGTCCCCCTATGTTTTCACATCACAATCACTAAGTGACGGTAGCTTGAAGCCGCTTCGACCGTGTCACACTGCTGATGATCGATTCAGATCGACTTTCAACGGTATATTGTTTCTACCACCGCCTTTAACTTTTTCTAATTAACTCATTATGATGACTTTTTTTTAGAGTCGGATTTTGGCAGAAGCAAGGTCCCGCTAAACTTCTGAGCTTCAATGGGACCAGTAGCAGGAATGGCACGCGCGCGCCTGAGGAGTAACACCCCTACGCTCAACTCTGATTTTGGTTTTTCATTCTTTTGTACCTAGTTTACAAAGTCCTAAAACATCAATCTTTTGTTTGATGTTTTGGGACTTTGTTAGATCGTCTGATTGGGGATCTTCTTTTGCGATCAACAATCATAATGGAAATAATCGTTTGGAGAGTCTTCATTCAATCTATCATAGTCTACGGCGAATCTTATGTAGGTTTGAGTTCTGTTTTTTGTTACACCTAGAGTACTCTATTTGTCCTTTTAGAGTACTTTATTTTATCATAACATTTATGTTCTATGCCTCCGCCTTTTTTTCAATCTTTTTTCAAGGCCTCAGTGACATTTTTAGAGTTCTTCCATTTCGTTATTACATTTCGGCTTTTTGTTGTTTGTTTGGTTAGTTGATTTTACACTCATGTTCCCGAGAACTTTCTGCTGTTTAATTAGTCTCCGTTGGGAATAGCCGTTCAAGGAAATCAACGATTGGTGGCCCCACTACCTTGAGATCCCCCTCATTTGCTCGCCCAGGGTCCCCGCCAAATTCTTTCGTTCAAGGCTAAGTCGGTCATCCGAGCCCTGGTTCCTTTATTCAAACCTATGTTCGGGATTTCGGTCTAGGACGTCACACCGTCTGCAGATGGAGAACGACCCGGCCACCCGAGGAGACGATCTTGACTTGCTCTTACTTCACCGCGGGAACGTAATTGTAATGTTCACGATGTCCTACTCTACATTTTTTTTTCTCTCGGCGCACCTACGAGTGCAGCTTATAAATAAATAAATAAATAAATAACAATCAGTGAACATCGTGTACCAGTAGCGATGGCAATGAGCATTCGCATGTGTGGTAGGGTGGTAATTGAAAAGTAAATTTGTTTTTGCTTTTCCACCATATGTTTGTTGGCCCCATGCTTACTACGGTTTCTACCGAACGATTCTCTATTTACTGAATTTATCATCAAACAATCGACGAAGTATCCTATTTTAATTCAGCCAACTATTTTAGTCGTGTTACTCGAGTTTGGTACTGTGCTGATCTCCTTTGCTGCTTCATCGTTGCCTCTTATGACCGAATGCGCTCGGACATCAAAACTCTTCTTTTCAATCTCACTGACGCCGATATGTCAAATCTGGGTCCTGAATAAACAAGTATGTTTATTATTTGAATACGATTTCTATAATGTTCACGTGTTTACAAGCATTTTAGCTCCTTTTACTTGATTCTGTTGCTTCCCAACATGGTCCATCGTATCGCTATCAATTTGATCGCCTCGGTTTGGCAAATTGGAAGCTTGCCCAGCAGAAGGAAAAGCGAGCCGAGCGCTGGATTTTTCAAAGTCGAGGTAAACTATTTCTTTCACAGCTTTTAAAGATTAGGAATCCTTAGTTGAGAAACATCTGTAGTTAGTAAGGACTTAATTAGCGCTAGTATATTCTTTTTAGGTTACGTTACGAGCTATGTGATAATGCGCGGGTCACTCGGCCTCCATTTTACATCACTACATATTGGAAATGTGAAGAAGACCACACAGGTAGGTGGGCATGGGTTTGATATAGTTGACTCTTTTTTGTTTTTTGTCCCATTCGTCATAGCCCGCATCCCTAATCAATGTTATTTCTTTTTCTTTTTCTCTCTCCCTTTTTTATCGGCTTTCTCCTTGCTAAATTGGCTGTTATTTCCAAAACGTATACGCTGGTCTTTTTGTAGCAAAAGTCTCGTACATTTCATATGATCGAATCGAGTGCCAACTGAACAACGAGTGCCCCATAACAACCCCGCTATTGAATTTAGTCTTCACAACCAAAGTCTCTGGAGAAGTCAGTAGTGTGACATCCGATCCAAAGGCTACTTGGTCAGTTTTTTTTGCTTTATAAATTTTCTTGATTTTGAAAGTGATGTTCAGGTCGGCTGAAAATAGTACATTATCTTGGACCGAGATGGTGCAGGGTCACTCAAGGGCACTCAGCGCACTGGCAGCAGTCGCCGCGGCGAGCTCCACTCGAGTGTCCTCAATGAGGTCTAAAAAAAGCGCAAGCACTAGCTTGCGCTTTGATTTTTCGAGGGGAGAAAGTGAGTGAGTAAGAGGAGTGGAATTCAAGAGTGGATGTGAGTGGAGTATTTGAGGATGAGGGTGAGTGTGGGAAATACTGTGACAGTGTAGATCACTTGGAGCTGAGGATGATTAAGTGGAGTGTTAGGGGTATGTTTGCAGGATTAGTAGAGTACTTAAGAGAATGAGAAGACGGGAATTTGAGGAGTTTTTGTGGAATTCGAATACTTGAGGGTGAGAGGTTCTAGAAATGAGCATATGAATGGTGACTGGTACAAATTTCCCCTTCCCTCTCCCCCCCCCCCGCTCCCCTCCCTCTAGCTGCCGGTGCAAATTATTTGTCACTAGTTGGCAAACCCGGCTCCGCCCGGCCCTGTCAATAATATATTCGTAATCAGCATGCTCACTTACCCCTCCCCCCTGTGCCAACTCCCAGCCCCGTAGCTCGAACTTTTTGAAAAATCGATAAAATCGATATCGATCAATGACGAAAAGTAGCCTATCACACCCGCCGGGGCCCGAAGTGTATGTGTGCTAAGTTTGGTCCCGATCGGTTCAGAAATGGAATCTTCTATTCGGAACATACGCACATACATACATACAGACAGACAGACAGACAGATAGACAAACAGACAGATCGACAAACAGACATTCAGCTTTATATATAAAATTGACATCACTCCAGAAATCTCTAATGTGATCTCATTTGTTTTTTTTTGTTATGAATGAATTGTTTTTGTTTTTTTTTTCTTTGATAAAAAAATTGTTCTTTGGGTAAAGTGTTCACTCCGCAATCACTGGGATCAGTTTTTGGGTCAAAGGAGAATTCGTAAAAAAAATTTTTGGGTCAAAGGGAAATTCGTTCTCGAAAACCCCTTTTGACAACCTCTGGCCGGGCCCTGATAATGCCCACGCCTTTTCGCGAAGTGTACAGTCCGTGTCAACAAAGTGCTCCTTTTCTGTAAACGCAGTGAACTTCGCGCTATGTTCGCGCGCATATGACTCGGCATTCAAATGGGCCTCATACCTTCGATAGTCAAAAGACAGAGCCTAGAAAGTGATAGTTGTTTGAGTTTCTGCCCCCTATAAAAAGTGAAGGTTCCTTCAAAAAAATAGATGGAATTTCAAAGATATGAATTAAACCAGGAAACTTGAAAAATTCATATAAAGCAGAGGTTAGCACATCACCAAATTTGAAACTTCAACTTGGTGGTTTCCTACGCACAGTTTCCTCTTCAGGACTGCCGGTTAAATTGGGTGGCAACAAGAACAAAGTTCTTTTCCACTCAAAAAGCGCCGTTCAGCTGTAGCGGTGATTGGGAGACCGAAAGAAGGAAAACTTGTCAACAACTGAAATGAACATGTTAAACACGTTTGAAAAGATATGTTGCACATCGACGCCAATCTGATTTTTGATGCGTCCTTTGAATTTTCACCCCCGCATAGTTTTCATATCCTGCGACGTTGTCTGGATTCTTCCACTCATCATTCTGAGCAAGTATCGTCCAGGTTGGAGAAAATTCGTTGCAAAAGCACTGAAAGAGAACAAAGAAAAAAAAACGCACTTTTTAGTAATTTTCACCTTTTTAGTAATTTTCACAAAAAACCGGCATAAGCAAAGAAGTAAAATCGGCGGCGTTGTCTGCATCATAGACAGAAACAAGAACTATCGATTACACAGAAAAGCCGACAGAAAAGCAGATTGAAGAAGAAACAAGAGGTTTTCGAAAACACCGTTGTCTCGAGATTTCTCGTTTAAATCACAAAAAGGAGTCTTGCAACGCTGTCAGCGTGATAATAGAGATCAAGAGCTTCAATATGGTATATATTAGGTCGTTTCATAAATTCGTAGACTTTTTATTTCAGTACCCATTTTTTGAGGAAGCGGTTGGTTTACGGCATACCTGTACCATTCGAAAGAGCTAATCATGCTCTACAAGAAATGCTGTTCGTTTCCGGAGCAAACCTAAATCCCTTTGTTTTATGGCCTTTCAAAGCAAAGTTTTTTGAGGGGCAAAAACTGGTGTTTGCGGCACCTGCAACTTTCGATTTATATCTTTACATATATAAAACTCAAAGTTTGTGTGTAAGTTGCTAAAGATGTTTGTGTTTTATAGAAATCTTTGTGAGTGGACCGATTGAGCTGAATTTTGCTCCCATATAAATAAGCCACGGCGCACAAGATAGGCTACTTTTCGCGGCAGTTCGTTGGGTCCTTCTATCGATTTATTGATTTGTTTACGTACATGCGGAAAAATGAAGGCCCTATCCCATCATTTCATAACTTGCTGTACAGTGAGCAGTGCGGCTCATTCTTTATCTTGGCAAAAGGAAATTGGTGGAGGAAATCCCAGGTATAGGTTTTTGCCTCAATTTAAGGGAAGTACAGTTTGTCCTGAAGGAAAGCGGTTTTGTTAGGTTAGGCGGGGACGTATAGATGCGTACTTGATTGAAGCTGAGCTATTGTCTCAAACTAAGATTTCTTCTAGCTACTTAGCTCACGTGGGTCGTTCCTTTATGGTTCGGACCATAGGATCAGATCCGACAGTCGGCTTACGGGTACCGACGATAATCATCTCATCAAATATTGCCAATAATAATCATTATGAATGTTGTCGTTCTTACCAGCCTATCAGTGAGGTTTTTGACACTGCATGATGAGTCGATCATCAGTCATCCTGTGTGTTCCACTTTTCCTACGCGGGCATCCCTATGATTGTGTTTTTCTTCTTT
Organism: Cylicocyclus nassatus; assembly: GCA_958299035.1. Lineage (NCBI taxonomy): Eukaryota > Metazoa > Nematoda > Chromadorea > Rhabditida > Strongylidae > Cylicocyclus > Cylicocyclus nassatus. The sequence continues at coordinate 101,196,436 of CATQJL010000001.1, read as the reverse complement.
ACGTATCCTGATATCAAAGGGAAATGGTTACCGATCATAAAAAGGTAGTAGTTACCGACCAATGTTATGAGTGACGGAAAAATGAGAGTTAAAGGCTGATTATTTCATTATGCATAAGCAACTATACCGGTAACTACCAGTTAAAATTAGTGATGCATGGAGAACAAGCTCTGCATCTACTGCGAAAACGCGCGACAATTCCACTTTTTTTGTTGAAAAGCAGAACCCTTTGCTTTTGTTTGTATTGTTTGATAGATAAGAAAAGTAAAGCAAAGGACTTCTTACTTTTCAAAAGAGACGTCGAAGATAGTGATGTTGTGGCATGGCTTTGGCAAAAAGGGGTCGAGCATCAATTACTAATCCAATAGCAAACTGACTCGATGTTTTTTCAAGAATAGTGTGTTTGTTGAAATTTCAAGTATTGCTCCAATTAGCTCCGTTGTCCCTTCCCGCCCTTCAAAAAGTGACGACCATAAGTAAATCGTTCAAGTTCAGCTTCTTTTGCTATTGATAAGTGCAGAAACTGATCCGAAACTGTTAAAACTTTCATAAAGCAAACGTAACGTATAAAGAGGTGCGTTCTCTTTTACTCAAGCGCAACTGCTAGATAAGGATTTTCTTTTCACAGCATCCCAATGCCGCCCAAGAGATCATACATTGGAAGCGTTGATCCCAGAGCGAAGCGAATGAGAGAGACGAGGGAAGCGGAAACCCCCGACCAGCGTGCAAGGCGCCTCGAAAATGAACGTGTGAGAATGTCTGAGGCACGGGCGTCCGAAACAACGGAAGAACATGAGGCGCGGCTTGAAGAAAATCGTCGGAGAAACGCAGAACTAAGGGCTGCCGAGACACCTGAGCAACGTCGGGCAAGACTTGAAGATATTCGCCTGCGCGTCGCGGAACTAACAGCTGCGGAAACACCTGAGCAGCATCAAGAAAGACTCGAACAGAACCGTATACGAATAGCGAACATAAGAGCCTCAGAGACCCCTGAGGATCGTCAGGGCAGAAATGAAGAAAATCGTCAACGAGTTGCTGCGTCTCGAGCCACAGAAACGCCGGAACAACGTCAGACAAGACTAGACGTTAATTCTTCCAGACAAAGACGTTCGCGTGCATTAGAAACTTCTGAACAATATCAATCGCGCTTACTTTCTGAACGACAACGACGTGTACAGGCTCGCCAGTCACACAGATGGGCAGATTTGAGACTAGCAGCCTTCAACTACGATCCTCATCGGGATTATTCTGTCCACCCGAAAGTGATTATTGGAATGATGGACAGGATCTGTAGATATTGCCAGGCCAAGAAGTTCGCAGCAGAATCCCCAGCGATGTGCTGCTCAAATGGCAAAGTTAAGTTGCCACCGCTGGAAAATCCTCCTGAACCACTGATGTCATACATGGAGGGGACTACATCGGACTCTAAACATTTCCTTCAAAACATTAGGAAATACAACTCCTGCTTCCAAATGACATCGTTTGGTTCAAGTGCAACGATTGTCGAGGATGGATTTATGCCCACCTTCAAAGTGCAGGGACAAATTTACCACAGAATCGGCTCGCTACTGCCTCCTCTTGATCGATCTCCGCAGTTTCTACAGCTTTACTTTGTGTCTGATGAGCAGCTACAGGCTAGCCGTAGGTGTGAATATGTACCTGGCACTAGAATTAACATTGTCTCCAATCTACAGAGCATGTTGCATCGACACAATGGCTTGGTACATGTCTTCAAGACTGCTCTAGAAAAAATGCCAACAGACGACTATAAGGTGGTCATAGAAGCAGATAAAAGGCCAACTAACGAGCATGAAAGGCGCTATAACGCTCCAAGTGTTAACGAAGTGGCAGTAGTTTTAGTGGGAAATGAATGCGATAGACGCGATATAATCATCCAGAAAAGAAGCGATGTCCTACAGCGCATATCTGAGACGCACAGATCTTATGATGCTCTCCAATACCCACTAATCTTCTGGGCCGGACAAGATGGGTATCATTTCAATCTGAAGCAAGTTGATCCTACAACAGACACGCCTGCAAACAAAAAGATTTCAGCTATGGATTACTATGCATACCAATTGATGATTAGATCTACGTCATTTAACCATATACTACGATGTCGACAGCTGTATCATCAGTATATCGTTGACATGTATGCAAAGATAGAAACGGAGCGTCTCCTGTTCATCCGACTAAACCAAAGAAAGCTGCGCGTTGAAGAGTATATTCACTTACGCGACGCCGTAGCCAGTGACGGAGACTTGGCTAACGTTGGACAACAGGTGATACTTCCAGCTACCTTTACGGGAAGTCCTAGACATATGCATGAATACGCACAGGACGCGATGTCTTACGTTCGTATGTATGGGAGACCAGATCTTTTTATCACCTTCACATGTAATCCTACGTGGGCTGAAATCACAGAGCACCTGTATCCAGGTCAAGCTCCTTCCGACAGAAATGATCTGACAGCAAGAGTTTTTAAGCAAAAATTGACCAAACTTATAGATGTAGTAACGAAAAGCCACATCTTTGGTGAAACTCGCTGTTGGATGTATTCCATCGAGTGGCAAAAAAGAGGGCTCCCACACTCTCACATTCTGGTGTGGTTGAGAGAGAAGATTCATCCAACGCAAGTAGATGCTGTCATATCTGCTGAACTTCCTAATCGAGACGAGGATCCGATTCTCTTTGACGTCGTTTCAAAGCACATGATTCACGGTCCGTGTGGCCCTCTGAATCCTATTTCTCCATGCATGAAGAATGGTAGGTGCACTAAAAACTATCCTCGACAGTTGATTCGAGAAACGCAAACAGGAGTTGATGGATACCCATTGTACAGGAGACGAGGCCCACAAGACGGAGGCCACGTAGCAAAAGTGCGGATGAGAATAGCCGATCAGTGCTTCGAGGTTGATATCGATAACAGGTGGATTGTACCATACTCGCCGCTCTTATCTAAAATGTTCAAAGCACACATCAATGTTGAATACTGCAACTCGGTTAAGTCAATCAAATACATCTGTAAGTATGTCAACAAAGGCGGTGATATGGCAGTGTTTCGCCTCGAAGGGAGTGCAGCAAGTGATGAGATTACGCAGTACCAAATGGGAAGGTACATCAGCAGCAACGAAGCGGTATGGCGTATACTGAATTTCAATATACACGATAGATATCCCGCTGTCATGCACCTAGCTGTCCACCTAGAAAATGGCCAAAGAGTTTACTTTACACCTGAAAACGTACAAGAAAGAATTGCTCACCCGCCTCATACAACACTAACCGCATTCTTTCTTTTGTGTCAAGAAAACTCATTCGCGAGAACTCTTTTGTATCCAGAAGTACCAAAGTATTTTACGTGGAATAAAGGAACAAAAAAATTTTGCGCAAGGAAACAAGGTACGCCAGTTCCCGGTCATGATGGAGTTCGCGCATCAGACGTTATAGGGCGGGTGTACACTGTGCATCCAAGGAATGCTGAATGCTACTATCTACGGCTACTACTCCACACTATTCGCGGTCCTACATCTTTTGCAGCACTCAAGACCATCGAAGGAGAACAATGCGAAACGTTTAGAGAAACCTGTCAGAGACTTGGATTGCTCGAAAACGACGAGCATTGGGATACGACACTGTCAGAAGCAGCACTCACATGTTATGCTGAGCAATTACGCTGTCTTTTTGCTATCATCATAACAGCATGCTTTCCATCAAATCCGCGAACTTTATGGGACAAATATAAAGAGCATCTTAGTGAGGACATACTTAGAGAAAGACGCAGAAATTCTTCATTGGACTTGCAGTTCTCTCCGGAGATTTTTAATCAAGCTTTGATTCTTATTGAAGACAAATGCATGTCGATTAGTGGACGTACCCTAGATCAACTAGGCTTAGAAAGCCCTGATCGCGGCGACAATGTCTTAGACGATGACGTCTTAAGGGAAAGAAATTATGACGCTGCGTATCTCGAAAGATTCTTAGAAAGCAACATACATCTGCTGACGGAAGATCAAAAGGTGGCGTACGAGACGTTGATGAATGCGGTCATTAGGGGTGCTGGAGGGATGTTTTTCCTTGACGCCCCCGGAGGAACGGGAAAGACATTTCTCATCAATTTGCTACTGGCAGACATCCGAAGACAAGGGGAAATCGCTGTTGCGGTAGCATCATCGGGAATTGCAGCTACGCTACTACAAGGAGGTCGAACGGCTCATTCTGCGCTCAAACTACCCTTGGACCTTACGTCAACGGAGTTTCCGATATGCAACATAAGCAAAGGCTCTGGGAAAGCTCAAGTACTGCGGTCATGTAAGCTCATCGTTTGGGATGAGTGCACAATGGCGCACAAGAAAGCGCTTGAAGCACTGAATCGCACTTTACAAGATATCAGGGAAAACGATCAACTTATGGGAGGACTGGTCTTGCTCTTAGCAGGAGACTTCCGACAGACTTTGCCTGTCATTCCCAGAGCTACAGCGGTAGATGAACTTAACGCTTGCCTCAAGTCCTCTGTGCTTTGGAGACACGTGCAAACTCTCACTCTGAACACGAACATGCGTGCGCATTTATCACGAGATATCAATGCAGAAAGGTTTGCGCAGCAGCTTCTGTCAATCGGCAATGGAAACTTTGCGACAATTCCTCATACAGACACGATAAGATTTCCAGCAAACTTTTGTAACTTAGTGTCGTCTCTTGATGAACTTATAGAAAAGGTTTTCCCCAATATTTGTGACAACTACACGGACCATAACTGGCTCTGTGAGCGTGCTATATTGGCGCCCAAGAACGATTGCGTGGCTACTGTAAACGTCCGTATACAAACCAATCTTCCTGGCTCCATCTTCACATATTTGTCCATCGATAGCATTTCTGACCAGGAACAAGCGGTGAACTATCCTGTAGAATTTTTGAATTCCCTCGAGCCTGCTGGTTTTCCAACGCATAAACTGCAGCTGAAAATCGGATCGCCCATAATGCTGATGCGCAATATTGACCCGCCAAGACTGTGCAATGGCACAAGACTGTGTGTAAAAAGTCTGATGCCACATGTTATCGAGGCGACGATATTGACTGGCACATTCAAGGGAGAACACGCGTGTATTCCGCGCATACCGTTATTTTCCACTAATCTACCCTTCGAGTTTAAACGACTACAATTTCCAGTGCGACTTGCATATGCAATGACTATAAATAAAGCGCAAGGACAGTCACTCAAAGTAGCAGGAATTGACCTAGAACATCCCTGTTTTTCGCACGGTCAACTTTACGTAGCCTGCTCAAGAGTCGGATCGCCCCAGAATCTGTACATCTACACAACAGAAGGAATGACCAAGAACATCGTATACCAGAGCGCTTTAAATTGAAGTGTAAGAAAAATAAAGGTAATATAGGTAACTCGGACTTTTACTTTTCAAAATTTGTTTTATTTTCAAGAAATGTGCAACAACATTGAAGAAAGAAAAAGAAGTCAGATTGCATTGCTAAATATTAGGTCGTTCCGAAAGTTCTTTCCGTTTTTTCAACCTATCATAAAAGCACGTGGGATGAAGGCAGGAAAACGCTTTAGGCACTATCTGACGCAGCTTTTCTTCCTCTTTTCAACTGTCATATTTCTGTGCCGCTTGCTCTTGCGATCAGTGAGATAATGGCCGAAATTTCGAACCCATGGTTCTTACCATTTCCAACTTTGGCAATTTTTCACAATCTTGTTTTTTGACTTTTGGAAGAGCTTTGATAGCCATCAGATAGAGTAAACAAAGTGCAATTCAATGCAATTTTTTGGCAAATTCAACTGGCTTCTCATTATTTTTTGCGATAACTTTTCCAGGAGTCTTCACTTTTTCAAAGTCACAAAACACACTAACGCTGCGAACATCAACAAATCTTCGGATTTCGACGCTTTCAAAAGTCACGTATGGTTGTCCACTATTTTTACAAAGTAACTGAGTGTTTACTGCCTTGAAATATAGGATTTCGCATTTCACGTGTACACCCTTAGGCGGGTTCAAAAATCAAGAATTATGAAAAAATTTTCGCCAAAAACCCGCACAAATTGGGAAGAAAAGTACTTGATAGAAAGAGGAGAAAAAGCTGCATTGAATGACACCTTAGTTGCGCGCCGTTTTATGTTCTATGGTTCTTGGCAGCACCAAAAGTGGAATTAAATAGCATCAGGAAAGTAATTCTAGAGAATTTTTAAGCCTAGCTATAAATGCCAAAAAATTGCATTAAATTGCACTTTGTTTACTCTATCTGATGGCTTTCAAAGCTTTTCAAAAAGTCAAAAAAGAAGATTGTGAAAAATTGCCAAAGTTGGAAATGGTAAGAACCATGGGTTTGAAATTTCGGCCATTATCTCACTGATCGCAAGAGCAAGCGGCACAGGAATATGACAGTTGAAAAGAGGAAGAAAAGCTGCGTCAGATAGTGCCTAAAGCGTTTTCCTGCCTTCATCCCACGTGCTTTTATGATAGGTTGAAAAAACGGAAAGAACTTTCGGAACGACCTAATATAATCCTAATTCTCTATGCTGCATTATATGCCTTTCTTAATAATTTTCAAACAAAATAGCTTTAAAGTATAACTTTGTTCACTAATCTTTCTATGTGGAAATGAACTCATGATAGATTATGGTCTTGCATGTCACACATCTCTGCAATGATGGTGAACGATACTATCCCGGGCAGGGCCGGGTACATCAGCTAGTATGAAATAAGTGGAAATTTTCGTCCAAAATTGTTATAAGTGATGAAAAACAACTGTCTACGGGACTATGGTGCATATAAAAGTAGTCTATTCATCCAAAGAGACATTATGGAGAAGGATAGAGCGCACTTCTACCATATGTGTAGATGTACTGCGTTTGGTCCAGTTTAGAGAATTCCCTACTCCAAAAAAATTGGTAAAGCGTCAAATGTTGGTTAGAGCTTGTATTCATACATCTACACCACTTAGAAGAACCCATCCGTTCGTCAAGGCCCGATAGGAGGACCGACACATTCTGTCGTTAAACAGCGCGAAAGTCTTAAGTGGTAGCAGCCAAAGACAGCACCCAAGGAAGCCCTGTTTACACAGTTCTTAGCATATTGGCGTGCTAAAAATTTATCAGTATACTAGTCTTGCTTGCTACTATTCATTCCGCTCACACACGAGGATAAAATTTTGCAGGATATGGACCAAATATGGAAAACGCAGTTGCCGCAATCGCCAGTTTTTGCCCCTCAAAAACTTTGCTTTGAAAGGCCATAAAACAAAGGGATTTAGGTTTGCTCCGGAAACGAACAGCATTTCTTGTAGAGCATGATTAGCTCTTTCGAATGGTACAGGTACGTTGCCGTAAACCAACCGCTTCATCAAAAAATGGGTACTGAAATAAAAAGTCTACGAACTTATGAAACGACCTAATAGATTGTCGTAATTGAGCTCCGAACAACGAAGAAAAGGGTATCAGAGCCAAATACCCCGCACCCCGCGTTTGGGATAGCGAGGTAGCGCGCAGCGCGCGGAGACGCATACGAGCCGCGGAGACAGAACAGAGCCGGCGGGGCATTTGGCTCTGGTCATTGATCTCCACGGGTCATAATGAAACCCTATAAAATCAAATACCGTTGTGATTCTCATGAGACGGCAAGGAGTACTGACAACGTCGCGAGTCTTGAAAATCACTCCACAACGAGATAGACCAGCGTTTATGTGGCGACTATCTGCGCAAAATTTGAGCGCAGTTTCTTGTTTTCATTGAACTCCAGCGGCTTTCATGAACTTCCAACGCTCAATCGCAGTCTAGAGAAAGGCGAATTGAGAAATTTTGTCCTAGTTTCTAGTTGAATTTTTGAATAGAAACCTTCTTTTCAGCAAGAAAAGGCCATAAAAAAGCAGTCCTTCGGTTTTTTGAGCTTTTTTTTGGATGTCATTATTTTTCCCTCATTCACATTTAGTCCCATATGGTCATGTCATTGGTTATGTCATAATATCCGGGGCTGGCTTCGCCCCGGATGACTTCTGTATTTCTCTCCAAGTGAAGGTTGTGTTCTATCATGACGCTCAAAGTGAAGGTTACCAGAGTACATGGCTCTATGTATCGAAGGTATGGGCCTCATCGATGGAAGGTCCGCGCGCAGGGCCCTTGCGTTGCGCAGTTTCCATGCGAAAGGGAGTACGTAATTGGCATCGACTATATGTAAGCAAAGTTTAATCCGGATTGGTTTCAAAACGAAATTTTCCACTCGGTACGACGCATAGAATACATATAGTCGTGTAAATTTTCCGCTCAATAGTGTGCTTGAACTGAAGGTGAAATGCGGTAAAATCTGCGTGTGAACAAATGGCTGTGCCCGTGACTCGGCCAATTTCGCGCGCAAAAGGGGCAAAAGGCTGGCATTATTGACGTGGCCACTTGTTCACGCGAAAATTTTACCGCATTTCACCTTGAGTGCAATCACATTATATTTTGCGAAGAATCTACTCGACTGTACACACATGCAGACACGCAAACAGACATTCAGCTCTATGTGCAAAATTCCACAACTTTGGACTCATCTAGGAGTAAACCAACCCTATCCAATGTATTTCTTCTGTCTGCCAGTAGTATGTTGTTACGATTATAGACAACTTGCCGCATTATAGCTTTTCGATTTACTGACCTAATTTTCCTTTTTGTTCTTCTTCCCGCGTTTGGCACCATTTTGTCACGCTGATCGTTTAAAGAAAGGCTGCGTTTCCTTCTGCAAAAGCCCTCAGAAGAAAGTTGTAACAGAGCATTTTTCTCAGGGAATTTCTTAGAAGAGTTTACTCACCTTGCATCTTTTAGACGAGTGCAAACGGTGGCTTCGGTGCGTAACATTCTTCTAAATGTCGCTTCGTATTCTCATCGGCATCTTTACGATGCTTTGGTATCTCGTATTCGTCTACATAATTTACTTTCAGCCATTTTTGGAGTAGTTGAAAGTAAAATCAAAAACCCAGAGAAGTGTCACATGACAGGAGTTTTGAGGACGTCGCTGCCTTCAAATACTCATTTTTAGACCTGTACTTTCAAGTAACTTTCAAAGTGAGCTCTTAATGTGTATTCTGTATGTGAATTTTTCAAACCTTGAGATCGATACAACACAGAAAAGGAATGTTGCTATTTATGGTGTTTTTCATCGACACCATGCACTCGAGTAAACTTGAGCCTTAATTTGTGCAACTACACATTACTGCACCTAACCTGAGATAATGATGCTTGTTAACCCACTAGCACGGATAGCCATTTCTCCCATAACACTTTTGAAAACTTATTTTGATCTTTTACAACTTCCTGTTTCCTCGCTAATGAGTAGTCTGAGGTTTGACTTTCTTAACAACATAGTATTACATCGCAGTGACGACGCAAATCATGAAAAATCCCCGCTGAAAAATTAGCAAAATTGTGTAAAACTTTATCATTTAAATTCGTTTTCATGAAATTAGTGCAGCCCGGCTTACAAGTTCCATTACACCGTATACCTATAAAAAGAAAAAGCCAGCACCATTCATATTTCCATAACCGGCTCATTCTTTGCAGGCGAACGGCACATAAAAGCTAGCTATCATAAACATAATTATCGAAAACTCACCTAGTGCCACTGAAGTTATCAGCTGCTAAAATGTGCTGGCCAATTCTTGGTAGCAAAGAAAGCATGCTCGTTGTGATTTTCCTGTTTGCATGTGTCAAAACAAGTTGATGTTCACTACTTCACCAAATCTGAATAAGGAAAAGTCGAAAACGAATGGTTTTAGCGAAGGACTAAAACTATTTGGAAACAACTGGAGAAAACGTAATGATATCGTCTAGGTAAGTTCGTTCAGTAAGCTAGCAATGCAAATCCATGACGACCTGGTATGGTCGCTACCACAGTTTGAGTCCATATTTTGGGCTAACCTCGGCAAGGGAGATTGTAAATTTCCCAGCTGCGCGTTCTAAAAATTGCATTTGATTCATTTACTGCAGATAGAAGTTCATAGGCACATATGGCCTATGCCTGAATCCCTGAGAAAGACGCCAAAGTCTTCGCACGCGTAAAATTTGGTTAAAAGAGGGGCTACAAAGTCAATTCGAATCTTTACATAGTTAAATACGTATAACTTGCAAAACTCGATACATGATCGGCAGTGGCGTTACTAGATTTGGAACTGGCGGAGGCAAATTTCTTAAATGAATGTGCGTGGCTTAGGCACGCACTCTGAAAAATTTTCGGGATACTTCCCAAGTTTTTGTGTGCCCATAATTTTGAGATTTTTGCAAAAAAGGCCTGGTGGTAGCCACGCCTCCGAAAATGTTTTAAAGCTGATTCGAATTTTCGAAAAAGTTTAAGAAGAATCAAATCAGTTACAAGTATAAACATGTCATTTACGCATTTCTATAGCCCTGCACTCAGAAAAAACGTCTCATTAGCTTCCAAAATGATCTCTATGCCGCAGTGACCAGAAATCAAAAAGATCCAACTGCCCAAAAAAATCGAGAAGAAAAATTGTAACTCCATCCAAAAAAAATCCTACAAATTCTAATTTGCTCACGCATACATCTCACCTCAGACATTAATGTACACCACTGCTGTATTTCTTCCTCGGCTAGAAATCAAGAAAACGAAAATCTTTTAAGGCAGCGTACCCAAAAATTTCGCCTTCGATGTTTTTGTCATTCTGGGGCCTTTCCGAGCCCCTGATTACAGTTATGACATTAAAATTCTCCAAAAGTCTCAAAAAACCCCGATTTCCAGGGACCCTCTCTTCAGGGGCGGACGTGTTTCGAACTGCTCGTCCCCGTCGGCATGCCAGCAGCAGCAACAGCATGACAGCCTGCAGTTGCAACTGCAACTGCTGCATATGCTGTCGTGGTTCGTCGCCCGAAGGAGGCGCGCCGCCAAAATCAACTGCACTGTTGCAACTGCAGTTGCAGATGCAACAGTGCTGTTGCAACTGCAACGGCAACTGAAGCTTACGCTGTCGTGGATTCGTCCGGAGGAGGCGGAGTGAAAGAAAAGGGGCCGAGTGAAAGAAAATTGAGGGGGGTTTTCTCCGCTCAGAAGCAACATTGGGAGACCAAACCAACGCAGTTGGTCTTCTTCTGGGCCCAGTATATACACGGTATAGAAAGATCTAGAAAATTAGGTAACTCAAATTTTGGGTGTACGCTGCCTTTAAGCCTTTCCTAAAGCGGCGCTGTACTTCTCACATAAGCGGTTGTGTATTACACACCTATAGAAGTGCAAACATGAATTTTCGGCTTGTTATAAGCTTTGATTCTAGAGAAATATCGGATCCTCTTTAGACGGGTCTCTAACCCCAGATCTTTCTTGCGAACTAAAACTTGTGAAAGCTGAAAATTTGCATTTGCACTTCTATAGGTTTGCAGAAGCAATTGAATATTTCTGGTCTCTGGCTTCAAACTCAGTTCAAAGCTGGTGCAAAAGCAAAACGTCACCTCGCAGATTATGCTTTGTTCTACCGAACAGTACTTTGCAACCTATTTGGGAATGAGTAGTACAGTACTTATTGCGTTTGAAAGTCAAAATAGGTGGAACTTATGGAATGATCTGATGCAAACAACTTTAAAAATATTCTTTAGCTTACAGCAAAGACATCAGAAAACTTGAGACTTTTTGAGAGGGGTTGTCACGACGGCCCGGCTTTAACACATACCAGAAATCAAAGTAATGCTGTTGAAAGAAAGAAAAATGTTGCCATAGACACACAGCCTAAATCTCACGCTGATATTCCAACTCAGAGTAATTCTGCTTTTTATGAGACAACAACCAGAAAGTGTCCTATTGGCGTATGCTTCACAAAATCCAAAAATCCCTCCCTTTAAGTAAGGTCCTCCTAAGTCACCAAGCATTCCTGGCTCATGACCTGGGTGAGATTCTGCGACATTTGAAAGGGGAAAGGTTGCAAGCATTTTTCCTGCCAACATGCCTCCTCAGCAAAATGAAAACGGTGCACATAACAAACATTCATAAGCTTCATTTTGCAAATGAGCAAGGATCTGATGGAAGTGACTTTCCTCGTAAGACGTCTTTTAATATTATGAAGTCGATATTAGCAAAAGGGTTGTTTAGCTCTGTAGTTTTGTGTGATTGATAGCTGACAAAACATTCATAACAGAGCCGCAGTCATAAAAAGGGAAAAAATCTTCACATGCCAAGTAAGAAAGCAAATTTCCCTTTTTTAACACAAATAGGGCCGAAAGAAACCGTAATGATTCCTAATGTATTTTCTTTCCTCTGGAAAGCAACTCTTACCAGTGAAGTAGCGGCGTACTCCGGATTTCCGCTCGGGTGAGGTGGAACGCGACAAAAAGTTTTTTTTTGATGAAGCTCTGAGAAATTTTTTTACACTCCCTGAAATTTTTGCGGACTCATAACCCAAAATTCCGAAAACGGGGGCATGGCAGGAGGGAAGCTCCCGAAAAAAAATTCATAAGGCTGAATTAAATTTCCGAAAATTACAAGTATGAACAATAGCTTGCACATTTTTATGAATCATACAAGAAAATTTCAAAAATTTCGCGAACCATTCTCGAAGAGGGGGGCCTCTCCCCCGTCCCCCCCCCCCACTGTTGATACGCCTGCTGTGAAGATATTCAAACTTGTAGTTTGTACATCTGTATATCGATGGCAACTCCCAATGCTACACAATATTTGAGTAGATCTGACGATTCTCGATAGCCCTTTTAGAGACTTGTTTGCATCACTGCTATTACTTACATGAATCATCGAAGTTGGGACAGTAAGAAAAATGCTTGTTCCACGTTGGCCTGAAAATGCCTGCTTCCGACAGCTGGAAGGTCATGCCCAAAAGGGGCTAAGCACCACAGATTATCCACCTTCCCCTCTACAATTTTGCATCTCCGACAACTACTTATGACTTCGTTTACAGCATCAAAATCAATTCTACCGATGTACTTCAATGGCAGTCAATAGAATTCGTGGAGCTGCAATTCATTGGCTTCAAAATGTATTGCGTAGCTGTGTTTTAAATTCACAATGAATCTACTGCAAACACAAATAGGAAGTGTTTGCTATTTACTAGTTAGATAACAAAAATAAATTCCCTGACTGATCTGAAGAGATAAGCACCTGTTCTAATAGAAATTATGACCTTCCTTCCACCATGAGATACGGAAGGTAAGTGTTAAATAGAATTTTCGATGTCATTCAAATTAGAACTAGCTCAATGCTGTTTTATTCGGAGATTGAAGTGATCTAGATGATATTTCCCGGGAGCAAAAGTTGACGAACTCCAAAAAATTCGGAGACTATGGCCATAAACCACTTCACTTGGAAGGGAGAAATCCGTCCCTTTCCCTCCTCCTTCCTTGAAGGCGGAAGCGTAAAGAGGTGCGATTTCTCCGCCTCGAATTTGTTCCCAGTTTAAAATCCAATCCGGTACTTTGCAAATCTTCAGATTCCAAAGGGGCGCTGGATGCTAACTACAGCAAAATTCCCGAAGAACATCGCTGATATATCTAAGCGCGATTGAATCCATTTAATTGAAAATGGAGTATTCATGACATCTCTGCGAGGAGTCCGGAAAACAAAAGTGCTCATTTATCAATGCTTGTCGTGAAACGACTCACAATACACAAGGAATTGCTCCACGACATACAGGTAATTATTGAGCTAAACTCTTGTTTTGTGGTTATGTTTATTTTAGAAAGTATGCTTGGCGCGCCTGTTTCTCAGCGTCAAGGAAGATGATAACCGAGATAACTTCAAGGAATCGTCGAGCGCAGCAAGAAGCTGCTTCATCATTTTTCTTTGATTAATTTGCATTTTTCTTTCGTACCTTCCTGTAACATCTATCATCAAGGTATATAAGCTTGTGTTACGGTAGAGTCTTTTCTGACTTTGATTTTGAACAGTTTTTCTACTCTTTTTCTTCCAATTTCAAAAACGATCATACAAAAAGTATAAAAGGCAAGTATGAAAATCAAGTATTGAGTAGAACAGGATAAACAAGTATTATAGCAAATATGATTGCCACACATATCCCTTTTATCAGTTATTCTCGTCAGTATCATTTGGCATTAATACTCGTTTGCATTTGTTATGTAGTTTTAGATATATGTCTCATGCTATTTTGTTCCATGTTTATTTAGTCGGTTTTTCCTTTATAGTTTTTCAAGTAAACGTGATTACCCAAGTTTGAGGTGTGTGTGTGCGTACTAGTAAAGACCCGCGTGGCAGTTTTGGGTATTTAGACAGGCATTCGAAGGTTACAGTGCCCTAATATCATTTATCGTCACTAATTCATCCAATGCTGATTCCTGCCGTTTGCGTTACTATGTGAGCTATGGATGGTTGTCAGATTCTATCCCTTAGCAGACGAACCCTTTGGTCTAGAGTATAGCTCACTTGTTCACTTCTGTGACATGAATGTGAGGTCTGACTGTCACTTCTTTCCGGCGCGTGAAATTCATATCGCGGTGTGTAAACAATTGAGCTTATCTCGGGTTTGAGAAGCGGACTGAGTAAGGAAAAAGGGCGAAGCTGACTAGGCTAGAAGGGTATTTGATGGTTTGGTTTATAAATGATACTTTATACCGTTCTTAAAAATCTGAGAAAGACGAACGCGTCGCGACGTTAGGGCATTCAAACAAAGATCCTGTCATAACAAACCTGTTGGCTTAGCAGATTGAAAAGTTGCTGATAAATTTTTTAGTTGCCATTAGTGGCAGAATTTTCGTACATCACAAATTATGAGACATTCAAAATCAGCAAGGAGCTTGATATGCCAGCTACTCCAATAGTCACGGAGTTATCTTGAAAATGTGTCCTCGTAAGTACAGAAAAATGTTCCGCAGCACATTTGTACATCCTGTGCTGTGATAAAGTAGCATGTAAAGCTGAAGTAACGTAGAACTAGTGAAAGCACCGCAAATCTAACCACTCTATACACATACAGTTGCACATCCACTGCAGTTCGACTAATTAGATGGAGCAATAAATCTCGAAACTTGTCACAACTTTAGAGTGCAGTATGTTAGAGGAATTGAGTATTTAACAGGATCCACGTCTCAGCATTATAGTTAAACGTTTTTCGATGTTTTGCGGTAACGCATCCAAGGCTCAGATTTTATGATTTTTCAAGCAAGCCGCTCAGCTGGTCCACTGTATTCCGGAAAAGGATCCTTATGCCGCACGATTATTTCAAGCCATAAGCAGCACAGTATAGTATCGCAAGGTAGCGAATCTTTTGGCATGTTTTGAGTGGTCGATTTTGGAAAGTGGAACCCTCCGTGCGTTAAATTAGGGTACAGTACTTGTTCGCTAGTATTCCGCACACATAATTCTAGGTATACTCTCCACTTAGCTCCACACTACCTTAGATCTACTAGCTTTCTAGGAAAATCGACCAACATTGAAACTGGATTATTCGCACTGTTTGCAATCTTGGAAACTAGCAAGATACAGGAAGAATAACCAGAGCATCCTGAAATATTAGTTATGTTTACAGTAATAAGCGCTTATTAAATTCGCATGCGCTTTCCATCTGATACAAGTACTCAACACAATGTCAAGAAGCCTTAGAACGTTTTATTCAAAGATTTGCCTAAAACGAGTGGTGAATTATGTGGCACATTTGGGATCATGTGCTGCTTTGCAGCTTGATAAGTATAGCAAAGACCTTCAAATTCAAAGAATTTTTTTTCAATAAGCTATAAAGACATGCAAAATGCGGACACATGGCAAAGACCTTCAAATTCACAGAATTTTTTTCAATAAGCTATAAAGACATGCAAAATGCGGACACCAGATCCTGCAAAGGGTTGTTTCATACTGCAGTCGCTGCAGCAATAAGAGCAGCGGGCAAAAGATATTGATCGACCGTCGATCGATCAATATTTTTTGCCCGCCCCGCTGTGAAACTGCAGTTGCTTTCACCATTCGGCAGCACAAGCGAGTTTTTCGGAATTGTTTGCGCAACCGAACTTGAATGGAATTACGTCTGGATCCCACCACTGCATGCCAGGACCGTATGCTTCAGTAGACCAATATGTTTGATGTGTCTAAAGTATACACCGGTGACTTGGAGCACGAAGCGTTTTGGTAGTAAAAGTAAGATAAAGAAATTATTAACTTAAATTATTAAATTAAGAAACTATTAGAAAAATTCTAGCTAGAAAATGCTAGGTCTATTATATTAGGCTCTAACTAAGTTTTGCAACTTCCTCCGTAACTTTTCGCTTTTTCACCCTGGCGCGCTCCTTTTTTCACATTATTTAGAATGGAGAGCTACAACGTGTTAAAATTAAGAAAAAAATCCAGGCAATCTTCGAAAATTGGTAAAATTCTTAGATTTATGCGCTTATAAGAAAAAATATAGCCGTTTGCAGCCTACACGCACAACGCTCCGAATTTGTACATGGATTGTCGTTAGAGGTGGTATAATTCTATTCAACAAAAAGGAATGGATTTTGCAGATAAAGATCTGGCGCCTTCGCGAAGTTGAACGAGTCGCTGTACGCAGGGCTTCTGAGGGGCAACCGTGAAGGACTAAGATATCGGAGTCTCAGAATTCACCCAAACTTGGAAAGATCTTAATCATTTGTTCGTTCAACACCTCTTTCGTGTTTAGGGCAAAACCCTATACCGTAAACCTGCCGTAGCCTTCCAAAAAAAGCCCCACCACACAATTAGCATTGTTTTCATGATCAGCACGTCGAATAACCCCTCTATGCCATTTTTAGCCAAATCTGGGATGAAAAATCTTCTCCCTATATCGTATACCTACGGTAACCCTCACTAATATATGAGAATTTAGCAGAATGGTGGTTGCGCTTGTAGCTTGAGTCGGTTTTTACACAATGACGAAATTTGAGCATGTCATGCTCAAAGAGAAAAAAGCTAGAGAAAGATGCAAAACTTAGTTAACAACCCAACAGATGGTTAAGTGCAAATCTGCATAATGTAATTGGTAGACTCAAAAAATTGCACAAAATCAGAACTTTTCCTTACTTACCAAATTGTATATGTTCTTGATGAGTTGGAATGCCACATCGTCGTAGGCGTCAAGGAAATTTCTGAAGTATACATGGAATTATCACTGAATGCTTATAAAACAACTTACCCAGAGAAGTTCGACCACTTGTATTTGGATAGATCGTGTCGGCCAAAAGTCATATTCCAGATTTTCAAGTTTCGTGGGGGGCATTCACCATGTGCTACAGCACAGGCGACATTTGCCATTTTCTCTGAATATCCCTGAATATGATGATTTGTAGGTTCAATACTTATTCTTACTTTATTGTGTTTTGAACAATACTTGTTGGCCTCTACTTTGGGTCACAATTTTCTGATGTAACCATACTAACAGTAAAATTATGTAGATAAAAAGCTTACATGCTGTCTCCAATACGGAGGCCATCCGATCCTACGTAATACTAAGTCATGCAATTTTCTCCCATTGGGTTTTCCCTTGCAGGTCCAATTGGGATTCTTGATTATTTCTGTGAAATTTCTGTGCGAAGTGCAGTCGCGTCTTCGAGCCGATAGCACAGCAGGTAGAATCTAAATTAATTCAAATCGCAGATGTCAACACTCAAACTCTCTAACTTACAAAAATTACGTAGAACTGATGCATGATCGTGAAAGCATGTTATTCTCAGACCATTTATACTCATCATGATAGAGCTTTGAATAAAAGCACAGAAGTGCGCGTTCCATTGCACTGGACATTTTGGCAATATCAGTGCGAATCTTTTGAACATATGATTGTGCTTTTTTTGGAGTCAAAACGACAGATAATCAAAGGCAAGTTTTCAGAGAGTCTCATAGATCACAGAAATTAGAGTTTTTACCAACAAGATCACTGAAAATTATGATAAAGTTTTTTTAAGACAAAGCCCTGTCTTAGTTACGATTTGATTTTGCAAGACTTCACAAACATTTTCTTGTTTATCGATCTTCACAAAGCTGCATTGTCTTACAACTTTTCTTTACATTCTTCCAAAAAAAAAATTTGAGGCGCGATTTCGTCCCTATATTGTAAGTCTTCTTCCGTGCTGTTCAACTCAGTTCATTCATATATTCTAAAAAAGTTCCTGAGTGGAAATAGATACGAGCATTTCAACTATACACAACACTTCTACACATTTCTCTGTTACAGACTAACTTTGATTCTTTTCATAAATGCTGCGTGCAAAGCTGGGGAGTGTGCCGATACTCAAGCACATTGAAACAAGAAGGCAAATTCAACTCCTTTTGATTAATTATTGCTTTTCAAGTTTACGAAAGTTTTGCATTATCTTTCCTTTTTCAATGTTTCCTATATTCTTAGCAGGGGATGGCCCGAACTTAACCCATCCATAACAAACATGCTGTATGTCATCGGACTAGTCTTAGAACGTTGGTTACAAATATATGTTCATCTGCCAAGCGACTTTTTGAGTATTCCGATAGTCCAAAACTCATCGGCGCGCATTTTTAACGTGAGAAGGTTGGGGCCTTTCTCAATTTATCAAAGTTGTACCTACTACGCATTTGCGATATGCCATGTTGGATTTGATGACATATGACAAATAGCCAGATAAGTCGCCTGAGGATCTGCCAACTGGCGACATCGCGTGAGGTATGGCCAGCACCTAAGGGAGCCTTCAGAATGCGTCCGTTGCGGCTTTTGGAACCGGTTGTCGCTTTTACACCGAAGCGCCTGGATCAGTTCTGTCCATAGGGCACGTAATCAGGGGATTTCTTTGCTTAAGGGATGCTTGCACGGTATTTTAATTCTATTTGCCGCTATTTTGTCGTTTTGAAGTTTCTTTTCTATAGTAGTAAAGAGTTTCGACCCACATGGTTCCTTGATGTCGTTTTTTAAAATTTTCTGTTCTACGATGTCTGCGCTTCGGCGAAAGGCGGCAACCGGCGCTTCTGAACGCTTCCCAAGACTCTGCTAATTCTCACTTTATGCGAATTCCAACTTAGACATCAAAAAGCGTCGCAAAATGTGCTTCTCAAGTTGGGGTGTTTCAGTAATTCTCCGATCAGTACTAATTCAGTATGCAAAGAGTCATGCGTAGCTGGGTTTTAGGGAGGGGGTCTGATCGCTGAAAAATGATTGCTTCTCGCTGCTTTGTTTCTCGATGATTATGTGGTCCTAAGCACAAACTTGAGGTTTCGGGTTTGTTCAGTAATCGCTAAAAGCATCAAGTAAATGTCTACACAAGGCATGCTGAGCCGGTCTTGAGTACATAGAAATACCTGACTGGATGAATGCAGTAACTTTCTGGAAAGGATTCGAGCTTTTTGCTAAGCGAACAAGACAAGAGAACCTGTGACCACCCTGTTTTCCTCTGAAAAGAACTTTAGCATGCATGTGTGGGAAAAGTATATAGTTGTGGTTGCCAGTGTGTTTCGCTTTCCTTACGTCAGCAGATGTGAATAAGATATGCATGTTTGCATCTCTTTTCACGTAACCTACATCCAGTTTCAAATAGGTTTTTTTCAGTATAGAGATTATACACTGCCGTTAAATGGTTTCGTATCTTAAGTTTTACATTCAGATCGATGGCGCAGCCCTTATTATGTCAATGAAGCTCGAACTGCGAGATCCTCCGTTGCCAAATGCTTAGTTGACATGAGAAGGTCTGGATGAGTGATCTATTTTCAAAAAATGGAAGTTTATCTTTTGTTGTGGTTGGTTTATGGTACTTTTTATTCCAGTCTCATTTTTCTGCGCCGACCTCTGAATGACTTACTATCATGTGTTGAGCTTTTTATTTCATATTGACCTCATTGCAGATATCCGAAATGAGCATCACATTTGTTTTTTCGATACTGTTGCCAATAAATTTTTTGGATAGATTTTGTTGATAATATATTTTTTGCATGATAAAGCGTTCGCTGCACAAGCACAATAACGTTTTGGTTCAAAGGTGTATTCGTGAAAAAACTTCGGGGTCAAAGGGATTTTCAAAAACCCCATTTGCCAACCTCGTGCCGGGTCCTGGTCATGTGCCCCATCTGTCGGCATACGTGCTTGTAGATGCACATCGCAAAAAATTTATTTTGTTCCACCTCTTTTTGAGTGTCTTTAGAAAGTCTTTATGTGCGGGTATCCATTTCTATCGGTTTATTTGCAAAATCGGTGTACTAACTACTTCTAACTAAGAGTCATGAATCTTCCCCGGAACGCGCGAACTCTATTGAGTTGGTGACTTGACTGTATGTGTGGGCTGTTCCAACTCGGACGTTATTGGTAAGATAACTTATGTCGTGACAGAATAACTAATTGACCCAAAGAGGCGCGAAGAAATCTGGATGCTTGCATTATGGTAAGGATCGTATCGCCAGAGCATATAGTCGTCCCATGCATGCAGATTGATTAGAAAATTGGAGGTTTGGTGCGAAAACCAATAATGTGTTTTCTTTTTGTACGGTTTCTGCACAGCATTGACGCATCAAGCCAAAAGAGTGTTCAGAGCATAGGAAAGAAGGAACGCATCAGCAAATTTACACTTAGATGTTAAGTGCAACATACTATGCCTTCATAGTGCAGCTGCAATGTGATCAAAGGCACAGCTCTAAAACAAAATGTGAAACTTATCAATTATTAGGCTGCTGCATAAGTTCTGTCCGATTTGGATTTTTTGGGTTCAAAATGTCATAACTTCTTTCAAAGTCAACTTTTTTCCAAGAGCGTAGTTTCCATGTGTTGAGCAGTTCGTTGACTATCAGATACATATTGAGACCTGCGAATTTCCTCGTTGAGGAAGAAGCAAGAATTCAAAAACTTCACAGCGTTTTTCTTCAAATTTGTCTTTTTTTGACACGGCGATAGTCCCTTATGAGAATTGATAGCATCTTATCTAACAATGTATGAATAGAGAACTTTTCGTAGATTTTGCAGCATTAAAGAACACTTAGGGTCTTCGTTGGCGAGAGATTTTTTGACCTCGCTTCAGCACATGTGTGCATACCTATTTACGAATTATGAAAATTTTACAACTGAGGTGAGCGCAGAAAAGGTATTAATGGATGGGTCCTGCTAGCCCTTTACCCTAGCACCTCCAACTTTAAACTCATCGATTACTTCTGTTTGCGGAAAGTTATTGCTTATAAAAATTCTATACAAAAAATTAATGTTCGACATTAAATCTCACTAACAAGACAATTTCTTCATGAAACCGAACTTCTGGACATACTAACCTTCTACACCCTTATTCCGCAACCAATGAAGAACTTGACTTGAAGGGCGCATTGTGGAGATTTTCTCGCAAGAACATATTTCTAGGGTGAGAACGCACCTCGGCCACTTGGAGATTTTAGGCCTGAAATCACCTTACACTAAGGAATTCATTAATTTGATAAGCAATAGAAAAAGCAAGAAAAGCACTTTTTGATGGTACTTACAATACCGCATTAGTGATGAGATTCTCTTGATACAGCTTCTTCAAACATTGAGCAAAAAAATCGGACAGAACTTATGTAGCAGCATAATAAATTAGCAAGTCTATCACCGCAAGTGAAATCGAAGGCATAGTACACACATCTCTCTTCAATATGTCGTTTTTTTTCAACTAAGGTCAGTTCACAAACCTATTTTACTTTTAACTTTATGTTTTATAATCCTTAAGAAATTTTTTTCAGCTGAAGTAAGACGGCTGAGAAATTTTGATTTGGTTAGGCTATGTTTGAAAGTTTGCGCAGTACTTGACCTTTGATATGAGATTCAACAATGCAAATTTTCCAAGTTAATCTGAGAAAGAGAGAGAGAGAAATTGGAAACGAAGACAGACCACCGTGGTGTGCTCGGCTTTAGTCAGTGGCTGTCGATAGACCATGATAAAACTGACCAATTCTTTACTTCTAGGCATTATTCCTTTTTTTTCTAGGCATTATTCATGCCGAACCTTGCCCAATTTCTGTACCACTTCCCTGCCGCAATGTGTTCTACACTGTTTACACTGTTCCACACTCTTCTGCAGTGTCACAAAGATTCTCCCCCCTCCCCCCCCCCTTTATCCTCCTATACAGTGGCGATTCAGCTCAATGTCTGAGAGCATGAAATCTATAATGATGGCAAGGTTTCCATATTCATGTTACTTCCATAAAAAGCATGTTTTATTCCTATGCACCATCTTCTAGCGTCCCAACTCAAAGTTCGCAGATAATAGATATAGATAATTTCGAGAAAGGCGATCGTAATCTGAGTCGTAATCTGAAGGTGAGTTTTGCATCCGTAATCACATCCTCACTAAAAACATAAAACATCTCCCGTCCAGAAGTATATGTTCGTAAAGTTTGATCCGGATCGGTTCAAAGAAATATCCTCTCCAAAGGCAGATGTATCCATACTAATCCACAAACTGTCATCTAATACATTTTGATATAAGATTCCGCAATAATCTCAAAATTTTGGATGAAAATAGAAAACCCAATTCAACGTAGATAACGCTTCGGAACATGGACGAAGTCACACGCAGGAATCACTTTGATAGAAGTAGCACTCTTTCGCTTCTGCGCATCTCCCCAAATCTCGAAATCACGCCAAGCCGCCTAAAGTAGTAAAAAACTCCCCCTTGAATAAAGATGAAAAAAGAGAATACCTTGACTGTTGGAAATCTCGCTACTGGATTGAATTTCACACTTTTGAGCACGTCGTTTTCTTTGAGAGGAGGGTTCTTCTGAAAGCTGGTTTGAGAGCCCGCGAAGCTATTTGAATATAATTATGAACCAGTTCACATAATCATATGAAATCACTTTACAAGAATAAGCGTTTTGCGATCCTTCAGTCTCCTGGATTTCTACACCGCAAATCATTTAAACAACCGAAAAATACCTCCATCTTTATAAGTGTGCACATGTCTCCCCCTTCCTTGCCCATCTCTTTTTCCCCTGCATTTTCTCCATTGTCTGTCAAAGGCATATTAATTTTAGGTTGTGTAATAAGTTCTGTACCATTCTTTTGGTTTTTCACATATTTTGCACGGTGTTTTGTAGAGTGTACAAATGCATTTGAAAAGAATAAACCTGCACTACAACTCTTCACTTCAATCTCCTACATCAGAAGAATTCGAAAAGTTTTCCAGCATCAAATGTGGAAAACCAAAAAGGAAAAATCCATCTTCGACAACTGCTTCAAATCGCCCTCCGTTTAGGTCAGAATGCTTACAGAACAGCTTGAAAAATCTCTGAGCTTGAGTCAAGAATGTTAGCTTCTGTAGCAGCTCAGGAGTGCTAAGAAATTTCGAAAAAATTTCTGTAATTTCAAAAAAATATCTTCTTGCTAATGTCTCTTCAGCGTCGATGTTGGACATCTGAAGGCAGTTCTGAAAATGGACGGTAAACGGATAATCCAGAAAAGGCAGAAGAAATAGTCTTTCTCGACTAAAAATGGACTATGAAACCGTTGAAATTATGAGTTAATCACTTATTTCAGTGTTTGAGGGTCACACAGCTTAGGTGCACGAGACGACGAACATCGCCGCAGCAAAGTCTTACTTCGCCGACTTTCGAAAAAATGGCATTGAAAAGTCGTTAGAAGAGAGGAAACAAGCATAAATAGTGATAATACAAACACAAGAGTCTACTGAACTGTTTTGTTTGCTATCAAGCTTGTTGAATAAGAATTACCAATGGAAAATGGGGAGATTTGGGGAGAAAAAATTGTCGAAAATGGATTTTTGCCTCCTCGGATTTTTCTCTTCACGCCAAAAAAATTTTAGTATCTTATCAAATTGGGGGATGACGCATATGATTTTACCGAGCAGACTTAGAGCTTTCAAAAACATAGTTTATTTCAGGTAAGGTGATTATCTTATATATAAAGCTGAATGTCTGTTCGTCTGTCTGCATGTATGTCTGTCTGTATGTTCCGAATAGAAAATTCCATTTCTGAACCAGTCCGAACCAAACTTGGCACACATACACTTCGGGGCCCGCGGGTGTCATAGGTTACTTTTCGTCATCGATCGATATCGATTTTTTTGCAAAATTTGAGCTACGGGGCTGGGAGTTGGCACAGGGGGGGGGGGTAATCGAGCATGGGGATTCCGAATACAATATTAGTTTTAAGGATTATCGATGACTTTTCGATTTTATCGATTTTTTTGCAAAGTTTGACCTACGGGGCTGGGAGTTTGCATAGTGGGGTAATCGAGCATGCTGATTACGATTATAATATTAGTTTTCGAAATCTTTCATTATTTTTATCGATTTTATCAATTTTTTTTGCAAAGTTTGAGCTATGGGGCTGGGATTTGACACAGGGGGGTAATCCAGCATGCTGATTACGAGTTCGATATTAGTTTGGCGCTATTCGGCTACCCGGGCCCCAAAATTTTTTTGTTTTAGAGCTTGCTCAAAATTCGTGTATAAGGGTTATCTTAAGGGCCCGGCATACTTCAAGCGATTTCACTCGCGACGCGATTTGGCAATATTACAGGTGTCCATAACTCATTGTAAGACATTATAAATGTACAGAAAATAAAGCATCTCATCAGTTTACGTAAGTTATACACACTATGCATGTGCAGTTTGCTAATGTTGGATCCGAAGACTTCTGGCGAATTGCCAAATCGCGTCGCGACTGAAATCGCCTAAAGTGTGCCCAGCCCTTTACATGCTGATTACAAATATCACACTTTCTCCGCAGAACGTCTTCCCGTATGGTTACGATAGGTGTACGGTAGGGAGTCAAAATCATGAATTGAAGTTCGGTCCATATGGCTTCTTCGACATGCTAACTACGAATATCATCTCTTTCTGCATATTGGGACCTTTTCATAGAGTTGTGGTGGTTGTATGACATGGGGTCGAAAACATAGATTTGCTTTAATCTTCGTCTAGGGTGGTCATTTAGCGCGCTGAACAAGAATATCATGCTGATTTTGCAGGATAGTGCATTTTCGATTACGGTGGGTGTAGATGGGTCAAAGTTCCAGATTTGCTCAAAACCTTACCTGCAACGGTTCACAAGTATATCGCTTATGAATATGATGCTTGCTCGCTGTCATAACGCAATAGTGAAGTTATGGTGAGTTGCAGGGTTTGAATGGAAATTTTTTCGCTTTCGGGCCAATTTAGACCCCAGATATTCAAGGGATGTGGAAACGGTCGTTTTGCATGGCAGTCTCCAGCGCCATCCTTATAACCTGTCCCAACGCGTAACGCACGCGGCAAAATCTGCCTCCCCCTATTTTTGCTTACAAGAAAACAATACTTGGTGACCCCGGCCATTTGGAAAGCGATGTACACCATAAGGTGCATCTCGAAACGCTGATTCTAGATCTGTGCTTGAAATCTGCGAAACGATCATATAAAGGCAGTTATGAACTTTTTTTTCGTAGAAAATTTGCGTACGTTTAGGTAGCTGAAGCCACCCAATTTGATCTATTCTACCGTTTGAAGCTAATGAGGAGAATCTTGAAAGGTGTAACGTTGTACTTATACCTATCTAAACAATATTCAGCATTCGAAGAGAAAAGCAAAATTTTTATCAATGACTTTCACCCTCTGCAGTAACGCATTCATCTTTGAAAAAATAAATATAACTCCATCCAGATTCTCGCTTCACAGATATGAAAAACAGTATTCGAACTAGCATTAAAAGGCGCATTTTTTGATATACAAATCATTATGAATGGCTGTGGTAACCAAGTATCGTTCCCTGCTTAGGCAAAAGCCGCCGAAGGGTATCTCGCGCGCGGCAGTGGTCATATGAGGGAAAGCATTACGGTCGTGCGAAACTTTTATACAACACGAATTGCCTTTATCGTGGAGATTAAGCACAATATTTTTGAAAGAGCACTTCAGGTAATTTTCTGCCAAGGTTTCAGGCAGGTTCATGGTTTTTACCCGCTGCCATGTATCTACCGTAACTCTGCGAAAGGTTTCAAAACGCAACGAGAGTGTTTTAGACGTGGTCAGAAGGTCGAATTTCTCTAGACCGAGTTTTAGCCAAAACTGAGATTTCGCCCCTCTGCAGTATACCTACCATAACTCAGTGAAATCGCCTCAAAATGCCGAAGGAGTATGATATTCGTAATCAGCATGTCAATTAGCCCCCCTCAAAGTTTCAGCGAAATCCATAATTTTAGCTTCAAATGTGTACCCAACGTAAACCCAGAAAATGCGAAATGACTACGATATTCGTCATCAGCGGCTTTAATAATCCCCATGTATCGACTTTGAGCAAGATCCATCACAAAAACATTTTGGGGCCGGATAGCCGAATAGCGCCATCAGTTTTCAAAATTATCCTTGCTTTTACCGGTTTTATTGCCTTTTTTGCAAAGTTTGAACTATGGGGATGGGGTTGTTGAGGGAGGTAGGTAGGCATGCTAATTACTAACACAGCGGGAATTGCATGTAAAAGTGGGCACAATGAAAGGTTTTACAGGGATAGGGATAAAACCTTAATCATAGCATTGACAGGGCCGGGCGGAGCCGGGTAAGCCAGCTAGTTAGTGATAAAAAACCGGAATAAAAAATGGGGCAGAACTTGTTACACAACCCAATATACTAGGCTGTTGCATAAGTTCTGTCCGATTTTTTTGCCTCATGTTTGAAGCAGCTGTTCTAAGAGAATTTCATCTCTAATTCGGTACGGTTGGTATCATTGAAAAGTGCTTTCCTTGCGCTTTCTAAAGCATACCAGAATTCAATAAAATTCTTAGTGTACGGAGATCACAGGCCTAAAATCTCTAAGTGGCCGAGGTACGTTCTATCCCTAGAAATATGTCCTTGCGAGGATATCTCCACAATGCGCCCTTCAAGTCAGGTTCTTTCATTGGCTTCGGAATAAGGGTATGGAATGCTAGTATATGCAGAAGTTCGGTCCCATGAAGAATACGTCTTGCTAGTGAAATTTATCCTCGAACATAAATCTTTGGTATAGATGTTTTACAAGCAATAACTTTCTGCGAATAGAAGTAATCGACAAGCTCAAAGTTGGAGGTGCTAGGGCGAAGCAAGAGCTAACAGGGCCCATCCACCAATTCCTTTTCGGCGCTCACGTCAGTTGTAAAACGTTCGTAGTTCATAAATAGGCATGCACACATGTGCTGAAGCGAGGTCAAAAAGTGGCTAACTTTTTGTTCGGTCAAGAAAATCTCTCGGCAGCGCAAACCCTATGGGCTCTTTTATGTTGCATAATAATCTACGAAAATTTCTCTATCCATCCATTATTAGAAAAGATGCCTATCAATTTTCATAAGGGAGCGTTACCATGTCAAAAAAGACAGATTCGAAGAAAAACGCTGCGAAGTTTTTGCATTCTTGGTTCTTCCTTAACAAAGATTTGCGCAGATCTCAATATGCATTTTTTAGCCAAGGGACTGCTCAACACATAGAAACTAAGAACTTGGAAAAAAGTTGACTCTGAAAGAAGTTATGACATTTTAAACTCAAAAATTCAAATCGGACAGAACTTATGCAACAGCCTAGTAATAGCAGACGCTTACCGCATGATTGTTTTCCTTATAGTTTGAGTTTCTATTTTCCTTTTTCTTCTTCTTTAACTGACTATCTCTTCTGTCATTTTCATCCTTCACATCATACCTCAGTCTTCTCTTGTGGTTGCCCTCAGAAAAAACTTATGGCAACACTTGTCTCGGAAAGCACTTCACTTACCTTGTGTTTTTTGATTGTGTGCAAAGAGATAGGCTTCGGCGCACAACCTTCTTCTAAAAGTTGCTTCAAACCCTCATCGGCATCTTCACGGTACTTTGGCAACTTGTAGTTGTCCACATAGTTCACATTCAGTTTTCTTCGAAGTAACTGAAAGTAAGATTTCCAAATGAACGGGAAAATTTCATAAAAATATTGATAATCTAGGTAGAAAAAAGGGTTTTGCGGATGCGACTGCCATTGAGTATTTATTACATATCGGCGAAATTCCACTTGCCTCAGCCTTTTGAATCAGAACTCAAGCGACTTTCTGGTAGAGCAACTCAAAACTATAAGACAACCTTCAGAGGATCGCTAAAGGTTTGAAACACGTGAAATTTGGATCCGAAATCTAAAAATTTCCAAATGCCCGAAATTTCGGATCCCAACCCAAAAAAATTCTACGGACCTCCAACTTGCTCAGTTATATGACACCTCAGGCAATTATGTTTGCATTTGATGAATTTTTCCATGGCTAGAAATTGAAAAACAAATACAGACCAAAACCGCGAAAAACCCAGAAAATGCCGATTTTTTGGATTTTTAATGTCAGCTCGTTATTTTTCGAAAAGTAATGCACATAGAAGGCTAAAAATTTACAGTAGTACTCACAAAGGTTTATATTTTAGATCTGTTTATGTGGGAACAGCCGCATAGCTTTTATAAAAACATGCAGATTTTATTCTCCCGATTTCTAGCATGGAAAAAATACAGCAATTTTAAGTATGAATGTTTGATGTGGACATTATCAAATTAGGAGTCCGTAGGATTTCTCTCGAAGATTAGTTTTTCAACTCTTTGGGCGTCTGGATGTTTTTAGACTTTCGACTGAAATCTTGTGTAGATCAACATGTGAGTTTTTGATGGTCATCTTGAAGAGATTGCTTCGCTCTATCAAAAGATATACCGATTACCATGAGAAGTTCACGAAGAAATGGCTTATGACAGTGAAAATCAGATATGAAAATACATATGGGAGGAACAACTTGATAATCCGTAGATCTGCATCGTTCGCTTTGCTTTTGAGATGTGTGAATAACTCTGATGTAGCAGTTTTGTTGGAAGGGAAGGAACGTGGAAAAACAATATTGTAATTCATGATTTCATAACTTGAGTAGATTTAACGATTAATGAGTACAAATGCACATAGTTGCATGAATTAAAAAGTAATGATGCTTTTTAAGCTATTGGGAACGGGGTGGGCCATCGTTAAGATCTTTTAAAAAATTTCGTTTTAATATCCTAGTCATTTTTTGATTCTCTAGCGCTCTGCATGGTATTTCTCTACAATCTTCAAATTCCTCGCCAGCTACAGTATTAGTCAAAAAGCAGTCGCTGATGATGCAAATCACCAGAATCAAATCATTAGTGTTATGTGTCGTTGATGGCCAGCGAGGTGATTTTGAAAGTTTATGCCAAAAAGATGTCAAAATCACCTTGCCGTCAGTTTATACTTAGCTGTCCATCACATTAACTCATCTGCAGAATTACAACATTTTCGCAGTAAAGGGTAACTCTGTGAAGAAAAACAATACAGCATAACCCACATCTATATAGGCATCTATGAGGCATGATCGGCTTCCTCTCTGCAAGTTGGGGGGAAAGGCACATAATACTAGCTAGCATGAACATAATTTTATGGGACTCACACCGTAATGTCATTAAAGTTATCGACTGCTAAAATGGTGCTGGCCAAGTCTTGGTAGCAAAGAAAGCACATTCCTCGTGATCTTCCAGTTTGCTTGTGTCGAAGCAAGTTGATGTTCACCACTTCACCAAATCTGAATAAGTACAAGTCGAAAGAGGAAGGTTTTCAAGGTTGAAAATTATTTGGACACTAACTGAGAAAAAACGGTAATGATGTCGCCCTCGGTAAGTTCGTTCGATAATCCAGCAATGCAGATCCACGACGATTTGACATGGTCAGTACCACAGATTGAGTTCATATTGCTAATCTCGGCAAGGGAGATTGAGATTTCTCAGTTGTGAGCTTCTGAAAATTGCGCGTTCATAACAAAATCTAATTCATTTATAGATAAAAGTTCATAGACACATATGGCCCACGCCTGAAACTCGGAGGGAGATGCATAAAATTTTGCATGCGAAAAGAGGGGAAAAGGGGAAGAGGGAAATTGAAATTCGAATTTGGGGAAAAGAGGCGCGGGAAAATCCAGTCCAAATTTTTGAATAGTTGTGAAAAACACCGTAAAACTTGCACTCGGTACGTTATTGGGCAGTATCAAAATTTTCGTTCGCTGGATTTGAAGGGGGAAATAAAATTTTCTGAATAAATGTGCGTGGCATTAGCCAAGTCCGAAAGATCTTTGGATGCTTTCCAAAATTTTTGCAGGCCCATTACCCTGAAATGTTCACTAAAGGATATGGCGGCAGCTACACCCCCCGAAAAAATTTTATAAGGCTACAAATTGCGTTTTTCAAAATTTTTAAAAAATATGTTACTTAGTTACAAGTATAAACAACTCGCTTGCACATTTTTATAACTCATACAGGTAAGTTTAAAGAATATCGCGACCCATAACCAAGGGCGGAGGCGGGGGGGGGGGGGGGAGGGGGTTTCCCCCGCCTCCACCTTTGGTACGCCACTGCAGTGAAAATATCTGAATACTTGTTGATTGTAAATCTGTATATCTATGACAATTCTCAATGCTACACAATTTTTGAGCAGATCTGAAATCTCGATGGTCTAGTACTCGTTATATGAATCATTAACTGGTTTAGACATAGAACACATGGAAAATTCCCAATTCTCACAGCTGAAAGATCACTCCCAGAGGACTTAACTTCAGCTAAGCTCATCCTCCATTCTACAATTCTGTGATTTCGCCGACAACTATTAATGGTTTCGTTCTAACCCTGAAAGAATCGATTCTACCACTGCACTTTCACGGCACTCAATAGAATTCGTGGAGCTGAATTCAACTGTTTCAAAATGTATTGTTCGCCTGTATTTCAAATTCACAATGATCTACCACAAACACAAATAGGAACTGTTTCCTTCTGACTACAACTAGATGACACAAATAAATTCTTTGACTGTTTCTGGAAGAGATAAGCACTTGTCCTAAAGGAAGTTTTGACGCTTCTTCCACCATATAAGATACGTAAATTGTGGATTTGTTTTTAGTCAATTGATTAGAAAGAATTTCCAGTCCTTTATATTAGAAGTAACTTAGTTAAAAGCTTTCGGGATCAAAAACCTGAAAAGCTGGCAATTTTCAAGTACTGTTACTGATTTAGGTGAAATCTACCGGGAGCAAAAGCCGAAGAATTCCAAAAATCTTCGGAGATCGTGGCCGTAAACTGCTTCACTTGGGAAGAAAAACCTATCCCTAATTCGGTACTTTGCAGATATCTCAGAGTCCAAGGGGGCGCTGGCTGCTAACTGCAGAAGAATTTCCGAAGGACATCGCCGATGTATTATTTATTCTATGACTAGGAGACGTGAGACCGCATTGCGGACATCGTCACAAGTTTGAATTTGTTCTTCCCTGTTTCCAAAAAGTGCATAAACCTGGACATGCTAAGTACACGAGCATGCT
Organism: Cylicocyclus nassatus; assembly: GCA_958299035.1. NCBI lineage: Eukaryota > Metazoa > Nematoda > Chromadorea > Rhabditida > Strongylidae > Cylicocyclus > Cylicocyclus nassatus. The sequence goes on along the minus strand of CATQJL010000001.1, from coordinate 101,165,244 downwards.
TGTTTCGGCAATGTGTGCAATGCGGTCGCGCCGATTGAACACGAATGAAGATAATGTTCGACATTGTGATCCGCTCGCAAAATCAGTCGTGATTTTGTCCAAAAAATCACTTCAGATAATGAAAATGTGGCTTGAATCAGGGATTTCAAGAAGGATCAAACGACTATTCCCCCCCCCCCCCTCGCCCCCCACAGTCACCATTTTTCCCTTACCAACCCTTCATTTAGGTACCCTAATAAAGCGCAAGATAAAAAATCGGTTTTATATGAAATCTGAGCCAGAACTGGAAAGCTAAGAAAGGCACAACTGCAGCACTGCGCTGATTTTCAATGCAAAGGTTTTCGAAATGAGACGACGTGGACGGGTTGTGACAGGTGCTCCACGGCGTACGCGCGAAATCTCTATTTTCGATTGCTACGCTTCAAAAAGCTGGCGCTTTCACATCAGAATTTTCATCCCATTTTGGCATTCATCTTTTTAGCTTCCTTGCTTTCTTTGTATCGTACCGTTTTTTTCGATGTTTATACTGCTAATGATGCTAGATAAATCTTTTGGCTTTCAAGCATTTCATGTTGTCGTTTCAGGTGACAATGGTGGAGCACATCATGCTGCCATTAAAGGAAGAGCATTTAGCTCCCATATTGGATCGTAGGGATCAGGTCGTTGACGCAGTCCAATCCATATTGCCTCATGCCAAGATTGAGAAGGGTAAGTTTCTACAAACGAGTGAATTTTCTGTAAGTTCATAGCGTCCTTTTCGTTTTTTTTTTGTTTTCCGAGTTTTCTTCATCTTTGAGCTTATTCTAGGCAAGTTATTCATATCTTTGACGATGCGTTGTTGGGTAAGGACTTGTTGCCATAATTATTTATCAAAGTTATCAACTTTTCATAGTGTGCATTTGATTTGTAGTTCTCAAGCATATCTAGCTTTGCTATCACTTCTCCATCTTATTTTCCAGGAACTCGCACTCTCAACGAGAAACTTAAGCAATTGCAACAACTGATGAACGAATGCAGTATCATCAAAGCAGAGCTTGATCAGATGCCTCCACTGGAGCAAGCATACACTGGTATCGGGGATGTTCTGAGGGTAAGCCATTTGTACTTCTGGGTCACTCCTTTTTCGTCATTCACTCACCACGAAATTGCTCCTTACACTTCAGAAGGAGAACCTAACAGTTGAGTATCCCACGCCATCGAATGCAGAAAACTCTGCTAAATCGACTTGTCCAGAATCAGATAATGTTACGCCTGTGTCGACTGTATCAGAACAACCTAATCCCACTACTGCTGCTCCTGAGGTACGCCTAAACTACAATAACTCGGCAGACGCGATCAACCGCTTGGTGTTCCAGGTTACCGAAGCGGATCGCATTAGAATTCTCAAGCCTATCAGCGCTCAGGAGTTTGAAGATATCCCTAAATACATGAAAGGACGGATGACTTGCGCAGAGCTCAACGAGGTGAGAATGCTGAGTTCGCTACGGTGATTGTAGTTTTTCGTACTTTCTAGATTGTCTCAAAGTTAGACGAATTCTTATCGCAGAAGCGTCGTTTACTGAACGCTCCTTTCAAAAAGTTGCCTATGAAAGACAAAGATCAAGTATCGAAATGGAAAGAGCAAGTGAGTTGGAATGTTTTGAAAAGACTTACATAAGCATTTTTCACGTTATTTTCTCTTTATTATTTCTTTCTGGACTTTATACACTTGATCTAATTGTCAAATATGTTGATGCTAACGCTAAAAGTTCAAACTGCATTACATTCATCAGAATGTATCCATATCTCTAATACACGTGTACCACTTTTAATGCTGAGATGGCTTCGTAAAGAAAGCTTCTTTCGATTATTACCACCATGTCTGAATCTATCTATTCGACCTCAAACTATCTTTTTATCTCTTTCTTTGAATCAGTACATGTGATTGAATTTATTTTCCCTGTTTTTCAATCTCGTTGTGTTGAATAGTTTTGCAAATATGGTAGAAGAAAATCCCTCTATTTGAACAAGTTATATTGCTTCTTTTATCTTGTAGATATACTTCATCCTTACATTCTTACCCCCCCCCCCTGTCAATGACAGACTCGCCTGCTCATCGGGCTCGTGTGCCGCGCAGCTACCTCGCTTGGACCCTGTGCCACTTCTGCAGACGTATGCTCGACTCTCCCACCCCTCTAGCATTCAGTCGCCGTTGAGGTCTTTGGAAAATGTCCAAAGGGTGCGTCACAAACGTGGCGCAAGGTTCAAGCAACGCGGCTACGCGAAACCCGAACCGCAGGGTGCCACTATCATTGAAACGGAGAGTATGCCTTTTTTTCGATCCCCAGTTTTTTTTTCAGGAGACTGCATCCCTTTCTGGAAAGCTGTTTTGCCAAGAAGTCGATGTGAAGCCAATGATGAATGACCGCAGTCGAGCTCTTTTCCGCACAGCAGCTCCTTGTCTACGACATGTACATCGCATTCGAGAAGTTCGCGAGAAAGGACGAGTGTATTTATTGCCTTACTGAGTTGGTTAATTGTCCATGTGTATCTACTAAATCTGATAACTCAGCCTTTGTGGTTTCTTGCTTGAATCGTTTACGCTGCTTGATTCCTCACTGCCAAAATCACTTGTATTTAAGCAAGTATTTGATGTGTATAGCCAATAAATAATATTGGTATCTTTATGTGACATCTCTATCGTGGTGGTTATTCCTGTTGTTATCCGTTTATGCCGTAATACTCAGTGGTCTCAGACTTGGGTTATATTCATATCAGAAGAGATGAGTGACGAGAAGTATGAGATCAAACGCATATTGGCTGAAAGAAGGGTCGAAGGGAAACCGGATAAGATGGAGTATCTGGTGGATTGGGAGTGAGTTTCTATGATTTTGTTCATCTTCTTTATTCATGTTGTTCAATATAGTCTTTGCTTCAAGGCCTACGTGGGTTTTTGACACGGATATGCATGCTAAACTTCTGGATGACTACCATTACTCAGTGGTTGTGCTTGGTCCCATGAATACACCCGAAAACTGTCAGAAGAAACACATCAGAGAAATGGATATCGTTGTGCAGAGGTAGGAACAAGTTCAAAAGTTTGGCGATTCATTTGCCTCGGTGTTTACGCAGTTAGTGCGACATTGTCTGATGGTTTCCATAGTATTTCTAGTACGTAGGATCCCAAACTAATTTGGTCGTTGTCGTAAATTTGAAAACAGCGATCGCTTTCACATTGCAAAATGATCTTCATTTATTAACTCGGGGTTTTTTAATTATCTCATCATTTTTCAGGGAGAGCAAAAAGGACAAAGACAACATGAAAGATGCAGTCATTCTCGAGTTGATGCCCTACGAACAGGTGAATTTCGTCTGTCCCTAATGCGCTCTTTGCAGTAAATTGCGCAAGCATCACGTCTTTAGTTCCGTTTTCGGTCCATTTTTCTACTGTGCAAATCCAGATAATGTTATTGCTAGAACACTGCAGCTGCTCATTGAGCTGTCACCAAATTATAATCTCCTAGTTTATCCGTCGAAGTAGGTGCTGCTCATTGAGGCACATGTGGTTTGTGGGCGATGTCTTTACATTTATCGTTGCGCGGCAGTCGGAAGGAAATCATAGGCAGTTCTAGACTGCTTCCGAAAGGATTGACAGGGTAGCAAAATGCTGACGCCAGATTAGGTTTTCTGTACAAAATTGATATCGCTGACATTTTAGCTACACAAAACTGCAGTGTCTCGCCCCCTACCTCCACCTCTATCCCCCGCTCCAAAGCACTCATCCAAAATCGGGCGCAGGTGTAGTGCAGAAAAAGAGTTCTTAGAGGTGCTGTTCAAATGCGTATTTGGTTTCAGTGCAAAAAAGACCCAAGAATGTCATAAAGTTGGAAATTGACACCTTTTTGGGCATAATTACTCTGAATAATCATCTATTGGCCGATTTTCTCTGAAAAGCATGGGGATAAAAAACCAACTCTTACAAACATGTCCCATTTTCTGATCCTTATGCTATGGGTGATGTGCTGTTGAGTCAATAACTCTTTTTATATAATGCTTCATCCAGTGAACAAGGCACACGGTGAGTTCATTTATGTAGAAAAAGGATTAAATCTCAGCCAAGGCGAAATGTTTGCTTATGACAGTTCAAGATTCATTCTGCTCCTGTAACATAGTGAAATTCTTCTTCCTTCAACGAAGTGCAGTTGCTTAGACCCTGTATTCAGAACGATCTACATCTTTGTCAAAAATTTCGCTTGCTTCATCTTCTTGTAGTGAGGTTGATCATCTGCTAAAGCATCACGCCTACGTTTCTTTGAAGCCTTGGGGAACAAGGAAATCATTTTTCTGCACGTTTTATGCTTGCAAAGGAGATGCTCCTTTACAAATAGCTTTGAATGATAGAGAATCGGCACTGTGAAGTAAGTCCTCCGAAAAGGCTGAATGTCGTGATCTGCCGGTAAAAAAACAGCAACGTTCTTTGAAGTAGCACATAAGGAAAAAGTAATGTGTTGAATTGCTCGTGTGGTTTTTTTTAGCAAGACGTTGAAGACGGCATCCGGGCGAATCATATTTTTCCTTTTCAAATTGAATCCTGATTGCACCAAGTCTGGCTGTAAGCTTCATTTTTTGTTGTAACGATCCGTAGGTAAGTCGATTATTGACTCATCAACGCAAGGTTATCTGGACCATCTCTGTTTAAATTTAACTTTTCAACCAGGGCTGTTACGCGTCACTTGAGTACCTACAATTTGGAGTCTAGTGTCCTTTCGAACTTACCCACTTGGTTTGGCTTTTGAGTGATAAGTTGGGGTTCGCCGCCCAACTTTCGGTTAGGAATAAAAGACATTCAGATGTTGTGCTGGTGCACAATAGTATAGAAAAATCTGTTTTCAAGTCTTTTGTGGGTATGCGAATACTGTTCGTGCTCTGTATGTATTCAAACTCGCAACCTTACGAACTTATATAAGAGGCTTGTGGAGCTGCACGCTTATGAAGCCGAAGCCTCTCGATAGATCTTGACTGTGTTTTTGGTAGCAGTGGAGCTCCCCTTCTCATCCATTTTACACTTTAGAATCTCCATCTCTTACTCCTTCCGGTCATTTATAAGCTATGGAGGCTGGCATGCGGGATATGTGCTCGATGCGGAGGAGATTTGAGCGCATGCATAGACTACTTTTGGAAACTTACGAAAATGATACCCGAAAATTTGCGCCTAGAGGAATAGAGGAATGCCAACAAAAATTGTTTAACATATTGAGACTACCGCTTGGGAATGCTTGACATACATAATATGGAAAGGCTTATTACTCCAAAATGACGACTGCCTTTGCAGAAACTCGCTTCAGGAGTCTTATTTCGGCAGAATTTGAATATTTTCCATCAGAGTTACTGTAGATATACTGTAGTTGACAGTCTGCGTGATTTTGTCTGAAAAAAAATGTTGCCTTCTTCGTGAAAGACTCTGGTTCAGGAGCCAAAAACTTAGGTGGGCCATTAACGTGTTAAGGGTGGCCTTATCTACTCTCTTCGAAAAGTTCGAGAGGCCTTAGACTTTCTGCCGCAATTTTTCTTCTGCACTTGCAAAATATGCATAACTAGCTGGCTTACCCGGCTCCGCCGTATCCGGACCAAACTTGGCACACATACACTTCGGGCCCCGGCGGGTGTCACAGTCCACTTTTCGTTATCGATCGATGTCGATTTTACCGATTTTTATCGATTTTTTGCAGAGTTCACCTACAGGGCTAGGAGTTGGCAGAGGGGGGGGGGGGGGAAGTGAGCATGGGAATTCCGAATACAATATTAGTTTTCAGAATTATCGATTACTTTTATTGATTTTATCGATTTTTTGTAAATTTTGACATGCGAGGCTGGGATTTTGCACAGGGGGGTAATCGAGCATGCTGATTACGAACACAATATTAGTTTTCAGGATCGTCCATTACTTTTATCGATTTTATCGATTTTTTTGTAAAGTTTGACCTGTGGGGCTGGGAGTTTGCACAGGGGGGGGGGGGGTAATCGAGCGCAGATTACGAATACAATATTAGTTTTCAAGATCGTCCATTACTTTTATCGATTTTGTCGATTTTTTGAAAATTTGAGCTAGGGGGCTGGAATTTGGCACAGGGGTGTAATCGAGCATGCTGATCACCCCCCTTTGGGATGATCAGCATGCTCGATTACCCCCCCCCCCCCCCCCCTGTGCCAACTCCCAGCCCCCTAGCTCAAACTTTGCAAAAAAAAATCGATAAAATCGATAAAAGTAATCGATAATCCCGAAAACCAATATTGTATTCGGAATCCCCATGCTCGATTACCCCCCTGTGCCAACTCCCAGCCCCGTAGGTGAACTCAGCAAAAAAAATCGATAAAATCGATATCGATCGATGACGAAAAGTAGCCTATGACACCCGCCGGGGCCCGTAGCGTATGTGTGCCAAGTTTGGTCCGGATCGGTTCAGAAATGGAATTTTCTATTCGGAACATACGTACACACAGACATACATACATACATACATACATACATACATACATACATACATACATACATACATACAGACAAACAGACATTCAGCTTTATAAAGACTGTGTAAAATTGATCACAGTTTAGAATAAAATGCATAGTTTTTTTAGTCATACTATCCTGCATCCCTCACTGAAGAGTTGCATTTTTTTTAACGAAATCACGTTTAAAAATTCCCTACCCTTAGTTTTTACATCTTCAATCACCGCCTGAAACATCCAGTATCTCGCAATTTTCGCGAGGTTCTGAGATAAAACATTTTCCACATACTTGAGAGCAGCCTCATTGCCTCATTTCCTATCAGAACTCAAAGATTACTCCATAAGTTGTAGGTGAAGAAACTCTATCCCGATGAGCTGTTTGCATACATTGAATCCACATGCAGTATTCCTGAAGATATGTGTCAGCCCTACGAGAAAACGGAGACCAAGGCGAAAAAGAAGAGGACCAAGACGAAAAAAAGGTCAAAATCTAAGAATACATCCCAATAGTGCCGATATCGTGCGAAGCACAATCATTGAGCTTTTCTGTTGTTCATGGTGAAGGAGGTGGATTGGTAAACTTTCCAAATGTCAATATTGCGTTGTATGTAATGTTCATAATAATCTGTCAAACAATGTGTATGTAGATCATTTCTTTGTTGCATTTTGTCAATTCATTTTGATTAAAAAAATTTTACATGATTTTGTATGATGATGATGGTCTAGCAAGCGAAACATCTGAAAACACAGTCAGAAAAATCACCCATTAGTGTAGGTTAAAGAAATGAAGGACTTATTGAGTGAAAGTCGAGAAAAAAGTGGCTTGTCTTTGTCGTGCACTGTAGTTTGTACCCCTATAAACAGTGAAATTGAAATTCTGCAACTGCTAGAGCGCTGGAAATGGACCGTGCTTTAAAATTAGCGAGTGGCAATAATGAGTTGCTGCAGCGTCCAGACAATATGTTTTGCAACAATTGGTAATTACTCGGTCCATATAGGGCCTCGTATTCGCTTCCTAAATGCGCACAGAACATTAGACATAAAACCTAAATCGATTCTACCTCATCTACTAAAAAATCGAATGATTTGGTTTATTGCAAGAAAATTGTATACTCGAGCAAACGAACATGTAGATTCATTTTTATGTCTTTTTGGAGTTGGACCTCATAAACACCCTTTATGTGTTAGTTTCAATAATCGATTTGCACGTTTGTCTAGAACCAAACTTGTACATCGCAATTTCTTTGTTGCAAAATTACATAAGATTACTAGAGGCATTCTCAGACAACCATCCATCGATCCTCATGTGCTTTTCTGAACAATACCTCGGCAGCATTGTTTGACAAGTTTTGCTTTGCAAATTTACCATAGAACCTTTTAAGGCTGTCTATAACTAGGCATTTGGTCCAGAATTTGAATAATGTGCATTAGAGGTGTGGAAGGCATAAAGTAGGTAAGAGACGAGCCCAGAAACCATTTTCATTTGTTGAACACAAACTAAGTAAGAAATGAGCAGAAACCAAATCAATTTGTTGAATGCGGTATTTTCTTAAGGTTCGTGTGTATAGCTTGAGACATAGAAGAACAGGTAGGATATAATGCTAGTCACAGAATCGCCGATTATTTTTGTACCAGCGAGTGTTTTTCTTAGCTGTCATTATCGAGCCTGTTCATGCTCTGTAATCAACAGTTTTCCTTGGTCATATTTATTAACAAATGTTGGTTGCACCGAACTTGCTAGAGCGATGTGTAATGCAGCTTATTAACCACTCATTTCAAAGGATCGCTGAAACTTTGTAAATATCAAAAAGGGCGTTTTTAGAAACATCCGTTTTAGTTTTTTCCCTTAGACGGAATGAAAGAATCTGCAGATTCTCCCCGGAACTTCTCAGCAAGAAAAGAGACCCTATAGGTATGTACTACTGAGACTAGGCATACTATAATAGTTTTGGAACACACTTACCTTGGATTTGTTGAGATTTTGACGATTTCACTAAAATAATAGCACGGATTGTTGAAATACAAGATAAGCGTATGATGTATGGTATACTTGGGTCCGAATTGAATAGAAATTCGATCATTCGAATAAAACATTCGAATATATTCGTATTCGAAATTCGATATTAGGATTTCTTCCATTTTCGAATAATATTCGAAACTCGAATAATCAAAAAACAGGATTTCGAATAAAATTCGAAAACTCGAATAATCAAAAAACGAGGTTTCGAATATTATTCGAAAACTCGAATAATCAAAAAACGGGGTTTCGAATAGATTTTATTCGAAGGTTTATTCGAATTCGTATTCGAATGTACTCCGCATTCAGATTATTCGACTTTGTTGCAGAGCCAACTGCTAAGTATCAAGCTCACATCGTCCGCGTTTTTTTCGCAAAACTAATGCATCTTTTGCAACCGGTATACCTTTGAACTGTATGGAGAGTCGCATTCTTCCGACTGCTTGCGACAGTAAAAAAATCACATGTGGATTTTAATTGATGTTTTTTCGATCAATGAGATTGTTCGCACTGCTATTGGCACGAAATCAGCAAAGAAGATATCAAATTCAGGCTCATGTTCTGAGTTCATACTGAATTGAATGGCTGTTCTTCTTTCTTTGCATTGCTCATGCTTGCGGTACGCAAAGCCCACACTAGTGAGCACTCTTGCTCGCATAAATTATTGCAAAACTGCCTATTCGTTACCTTGGAGTTTTTTGCGAATTGGTATATATTGAGTAAAGGACAACGCAGTTGTAGTGCAGGATTAGACGGTTCGGATCGTCGCCGTACGCGATTTGCCAGTTACGAGACGTCTTCAGATGTAATGGCAGCTTACCACAAATGTTTAGCGTGTACAACATACGAAAAAGATAAATGCCCTGCATTCTGTTACTTTCAGAATAAATTTTGAACAATTTGAGTATTGCCATACCACGTCGCCATTGAAATGCCTGCAGTATGCCCGGGGTTATAGGGGCATTCGTGCTCGCTTCGCGGATGAAACCACATGCCTTCGTCCACGACTAGCTTATACCAAACCTTATATCATACACAAAACGAAAGTCTCCGATGAACAGGCAATGTATCGTAGCATTTGTTGAATTTAAGTACATATGTGGCCACCCTATTACCTGATTTTATCGACTTTTGAAAAATCTTGAGCTACGAGGTTGGGAGTGGGTACAAAGGGGTAAATGAGGGTGCTGATTAAAACCGAAATCTATTTTATTGATTTCAGCAATTTTTGGAAAATTTTGAGCTATGAGTTGGTATAGGGGATAATGGGGGCCGACTATGATTGGATCGGCTTTAGACAGAGATGTCGGCAAGTTTGAGATGTGATTGCTTTAGTTATGCGATAAATCATTCGAATATTTATTCGAAATTCGAATTCCAATGTTCGAATATATTCGATCTTCATTCATTCGATATTTTTGATTTTCCGAATTTATTCGAAATTCATTCATTCGATATTTTTGATTTTTCGAATTTATTCGAAATTCATTCATTCGATATTTTTGATTTTCCGAATTTATTTGATATTCGTTTATTCGAAATTTTTCCTTTTCGAATTTATTCGATATTCATTCATTCGATGAAAAATTATCGAATTACCCAAGTATAATGTATGGCTCTAGCTCAAAGCTCTTCTCTGGGATATACAGAGTGTCCCAAAAATGCATTGAAGGTATTGAAGGTTTGATCTTCAATAACTTCCTTATATGGAAATCTTTCGCGGATCTTTGCGTGCCGTATGGTAGGACTAGCTTCAACTTAAATTTACAGTATAGAGCAGATTACAGATTTTCTCTTGATTACTGTAGTGTTGCGGTGGAATTTACGACTTGTTTTTAAGCTTTTGACAGACGAGAATTGCTCCTATTTTCAAATAAAGAACCGAAGGACGAAAAACTAACGTTTCGGGTGAGTCACATAATTTTTCGCTACCGTACTTTTCGGCTTCTTATGGTATGCGCACTTTAACAATGACTTTCGACTTCTCAAAATTTACTAAGTCAATGTTACCTTTGCCAAGCAAAGTTCAGTTGAACCTTGAAGACTTCTTCATTCTTTATAAATTGCAGACAATAAATGCAAAATATTACAAAATCAGGGTATAACACATAATTATTTGAATTGACTGATTTGGAGATTTCGACGCGTTTGTAATTGCAACGCTTATCTAGTAAATTTTGGAAAAGAGCCAAAAATTTAGCGTTACAGTACGCATACCGTAAGAAGCCGAAGATACAGCGACAGCATTCCCGAAATCCCTACTTTGACGTCTTGGTTTTTTTGGAACTTTTTAGAAGCAGTTCTCATTTGTCAGAAGCTTAAAATTAGTCGAAAATTCTTCCGTAATCCTACAGTAACTAAGAGACATTGGTGATTCGCTCTACACTGTAAATCTAAGTTGAAGCTAGCTCTATCGTATGGCACTCGAAGATCTACGAAAACTTTCCATATGGAGAAGTTAAAAAAGATCAAACGTTCGATAAATTTTTTTGGACACCCTGTATACTGGTTGAAATGGTTATATCATCTTGTTTTGCTACTTAATTGTGATAAAGTTGATTAGTCAAAACAATGGGATCATTTTGATGTTAAAGTTTCATTCTAGTCTGAGAGAGAATGAGTAAGAACAAAAACTCAAGGCTTTCTTCTTCCATGTCTACAATCCACTTCTAAGCCTCTGAATGCTTCCGGGAGTGATGCGTTTTTACCAAAGAAACAAACCGCACGAAATCCATGTTTTTTCTCTTTATAGGCACATCCAAAGGGCACACTCCCAAGAATTTCATGTTTTGCCACCCACTGAAATGAGGAAATTCGGTGACTTTTGCATGATGAAATTAGCAAAGGCTTAGGCTTGAAGGCAGCGTCCTGGCAAAATGAGGAGTGCCAAGCTTTTATAGTGAAGTCGGAGTAGACCCCTACCTAAGCGATGACTGGAGTTAATTCGGCGAAAAATGACGACTACTAAGCTCAAAATTGCCCCGAAAGTGATTCGATTACGGAAGACCCGGACGCCTTCCCTCCGAAATGCAAGTCTAGAGCGTTTATTTAGCGCATTCTGTCATGACAGCAGGGTCCCGTAGCGACTGTCGTCTTAACTTTGACGTTACACATCCAGATTCAAAATCAAGGAGTTCTGGATTATAATTTTCCAGTGATTTATTAAGAGTATTAACGGTAATATTCCACATTAGTTTACTCAAAAAAAGAAAACCGCGGATTCTGCTAGAATTTCGTCTAGGAAGTTACATACACGCTGATTACAAACATCGCATTTAATTCGCATGGAAGTGCCATTTTGTGGAGTTACGGTTGGATTACGGTAGGGGTTCATGGTCATGGATTTGCCCCAAACCTTGTCTAGGGGGTTATTTGTTACGCTGAACATGAATATCATATTCGTTTCGTACGATAGCGTCATTTTCGGACTAGGGGTACACGGTAAATGGTTGAAAGTTCCGAATTTGCTTGAAGCTTTGCATAGAGGGATTCATAAGCATGCTGGTTATCAACATCATGCTCGATAAGGCGTTGCTGCAGCAAACAAACATGATGTTCGTTATCAGCATGCTTGTGAACCCCTCCATACAAAGTTCTGAACAAATTCGGAATTAGCCACCTACTGTATGCCCACCGTAACCCGAGAAAACAGCGCTACCGTATGAACTGAATATGTTAGTCATGTTCAGCGTACCAAATCCTTCTAGACAAAATTTAGGGTAAATCCTGGTCATGGTTCCCTACCGTAATCCTATCGTAACACTACAAGATGGCGCTACCGCGAAATAATTATGATTAATATAGTCGTCCTCACCCCACTAGTCGGTCGGTGGACGAATTCGAATTCGAACTGGAGCAGGCAGGTCGCGGCAGAGCACGGCACCTTAGCTCTCCATTCAAATTCACGCATTCACTTTGCGCATTTCTTCGCCATTGCTTAGCAGTTTTTGTATTGTTACAACGTTTTGATCTATATTGACTTTTTGTAATTGCTGAGCGTTGTCTCCTGCCGCGCTCTGCCGTGACCGGCCGCCTGCTCCAATTCAAATTTGAATTCGTCCACCGACCGACTAGTGGGGTGAGGGCGACTATAACAGCGTGCAAAATAACCCCCTAGACGAAGTATTAGCCAAATCCGCGATTTTTTTCCATGTTCTGGGTCAACCAATTTGGAAGAGCGCCGTTTTAACGAGTCGTTTACACATTTATATAACTCATGAGTAGCTCAAAGTGTTGCCGTTCCTGAGAGAGGGGAAGGTTGGAGTTTACGGGTACTAGACTCTGATCTAGGGCCGCATGCACTAACCTCCCCGCTGGGGAGGGGATCGCAGCTTAAAAGAAAGCTTTATATTTCGAAACTCCAGATACTTGGATTTCACGTTGTGTACCTATCCGTAAGTATCACTACTACCCTTCACTATGTACATGTTGAACAGGAGCGAGAAGCGGTACGAACCGCATTTTCCAGCTTTTGTATGATCCCTGATGATCCCCGGCGCTTTTCTTCAAAGTCATTTTTCTTTCTCCAAAGTAAACGAAAACCTTCCAAAGTTGTACTGAACATCTAACACAACAGTGTAAGCATGTTGCTGATGAGAACAAATGAGTTTTTAAAAGTCGAATTTTTCGGTAAACCTCAAATTTCGACCTGTGGATCATTTTGGTGTGTACCAAGTGAAAATAGGGTAGACGAAGTTGTGTGGAATATTTATTCACACCGGCGTAGATTAGTTGAGAGCGATCATCGAGGTGTCCCGGTGTGGACCGGGGAGCAACCTCTAATACATTCGGAGGCTCCTTATATAGGAAGAAAGGCGGAGCTAAACCGAATACAAGGTACAAAGTATACGAGTTGGTGCTTGAAAGGAGATGCCGCCGATTGGCTACACTCCTGGCGCACAGGTACCACTCACTCTTAAGTGATTAGATACTCGAGAGTGAGTAGCTCACCATTTAGCCTACGGAGATCCCGTAGGCTATACAGATTATAGAGTTCATCAATGGTTGATGATCCAGAAATCATCAACACTCCGGGCGAGCGAGAGGAAAGTGAGATCTGGTAAGATCTTGATGAGTGTGGACACATGTGAGGTTGACTAGTAAGTTAGTGAGCATTATGTATGCAGAATAGCGATCTTGAATAAGAGCTGCAAATAATGTTAACATTCACACGAAATTAATTCAATTCACAATATATGCACAATGGTATGATCAGTTGAGGTGGTTGATGGAGGCGAATTTCGTTTTGGCACTGCTCGTCGTCGTCGCCTTTTCTTCTTCGTCATTGATTTTGAATTGATAGTAGAAGCATTATTGACGGTCATCTTCTCGGTAGGCGCCGTTTTGATAAAGCGTGAACTTCTGTGATGTCTGCCCTTCGTCATCATTGTCTCTGCTTGCTTCCTAAGATATGACGAGGTGGTGGTCATTCCATTCGACATCATCGCAGAGCCATCGGAAGAGTTTGAAAGGGAACGGATTGTGTTCAGCCAACGTTGTCTGTCTGCTTGAGCTTCACGGAAGATGAAAGCTCTGAGCGTCTGCCCCATCTTTCTGGGTTGCCTTCCTTTAGATGAAGGGAATTGTTGTGGTTTGGATGGCGGAGATGTTTCCTGTGGCGTTGATATGCAGCCGAAGGTACCAATGGATCTTGCTGTAATGGCGGTGCAATTTGTTCCTGATATGACGTAACCGAAGATTGTTGGGGTCAAAATGAGCCCGGAGGGGAGCGTGAGCACTCTCTCATTTCGAAGGATGACAAGATTTATGAGGTCTTGCCCGATGATCAGGTCCGGTAGAAGGCTTTTGTGAGAGAGCGTATCTTGAGCAATCATCAGCTTTCCGTCTTCGATGAAACGCAAGTCTGCCTCCGTGAGGCTTGCCGTCTGCATATCGGTAGTCAGCTTCTGCCTTGTATGCAATGACAACTTCTTGAGCTTCTCGGAGCTGTGAAGACTCTTCAAGGTGATGTGCACTTCAGATGAGTTGAATTTCTCTTGATGTTCGCCCATTCCTGATGTAGTGAAAGAAGTAGTTCGGGCGATCGCAAGCTTGAGTTCTTCACAGAGTCCTGCTCTGATGAAGCTTCTTTGTGCCCCGGAGTCAAGGAGTATGGTCGTTGGTTGGTAATCCCACTGTGCTTCGTTGAAAATCAAGACTGAAGCGATTTGCAAAACGCACTGATTGTGGGCCAATGGAAATATGTCTGGATTGTGTTTTTGTTCAGCCTGTAATCGTTGTACGACGTGCATGTTACTCATCTCGCAGCGATCCTGGTTCGTATCATGTTGTGGCCAAAAAGTGGGTGACTGTTGGTGATTTTCGAGTGCGGAATCTCTATGCGTGGAAAATTCGCTGCGTTGTCCTGCTTCTGACAAGCAAAGAGATCCGTGGTGCGATCCCTGGCATTTAGGGCATACTTCAATATTCGCACAATCGTTTGAGTCGTGGTTTCTTACGAAACATCTCCAGCACGCTCCTTGGTTTGTTGCTTCAAGTCGCTGAGCTTCTGGAGTGGTGTATCTCTGGCAGGTGTATGGCGAATGTGGTTGTCCACATACACACAAGCGTCTTGATTTCGAAAAATGTTCTTTTCCTTCGCATCTGGTAATCCTTTCATTTTCTTGGTTATTCGAGTGGTAGTCGGTTGGAAAGAGAGTTTCCGTCGTTAGCAAGATTGTCTCTCGTATTAAAATGATGCTGTCGATAGTGTTCAGGATTTCGCTAACATCAAATTGATCATCTTGTACCGCTTCTTTCTGGATGGCGGTCGTACAGATGGATTCGGGAAATTTGGAGAAGATTATTCGACGCCAAATTCTGTCTGCGTTCATCTTTGCTCCCGTTTGCTCCAGGTGAATGATCCTCGCATTGATTGCTTCAAAGGTTTCTCGGCAACTTTTCGGATTGTCTGACGCTCTGGGAAGTTTTTCGATCTCGTTTATGAGTATGTCTGCCATGTTGGCAAAGCGATCGAAGTGTTTCTTTAAGATATCTATCGCTGTCTGATATCTTTCTCCGACGAGAGGAATGCAGCTCAGGGTGTCTGCTGCTTTTCCCTTCAAGGCTTGTTTCAGAAACAGGAATTTGTCCGTGTCGGATAACTCCTCGTCGGTGTGGATAAGTGATTCAAAGACTGTCGTGAAACTGTTGAACTCCCGGAAGTTGCCTGAGAACGTAGGAATTTCAAGCATGGGCCTCCGAATCTTGATCTGTCTTTCGTTGCGTTCCGGAGTTCCAGCTTGCCCAACTTCACTACTTGGCTGACTCGGTATGCTGGGAGTACTGCAGTGCACAAGCGCACTTTGTTCCTTGAGTTCATGTTGTCGGAACTGGATCCTGTTCTGCCACTATACTGTCATGATCTCCAGATGAAGAGACTCTAACTCAAGGTGTTTGCTGAGTTCAGTCATCAGCTTTTCTCTTTCTTTTTCCTCGTTTCTTGAGCCGACATATTCAACTGCGGCATTTACTTGAGTGTCTTGAAGTTTGACAGCATTTTGCAGAGAATTGAGCAAATGCGTGATTTCTGCCATTTTCCTTTTGATGTATGTCTCGCATTCAGTCTTGTCCACAGGAAAATTGAATGGTGTGTCGATTCTATTCACTTCCGACTCGTATGAGTTCACAAGTGCGCAGGCATTGTTGATTTTCGATTTGAAAATTTGGAGCGCTGCCATTTTTGTATCGCACAAAGTTGTGTTCGGTGCGTCCGTTGAGTGCTGGTTGCGAGCGTCGCAACGTGAGATGTGTATCCTCGTTGTAGACTTTGGATTGAGGACGACAGCAAGGCTGGCCTCTTATAACAGCTGTCCTTACGCGGTGCAAGGAAGCCTTCTAGTGAGCTGGCAATTGAGTGCCGAGCTTCTACTAGCTGTCAGCAAGCGTGCCTGGTTGGCTTGTACGCTGTACTGGACGGTGAGGTGTGTTGAACCTGTACCGTGAGGGTTGATAGCAATTGAAGCTCAAATTCTGGATAAACTTTGAATTTGTTGGCTATTGCCAACTGGTCCTTTACTGATCTCTGCGTCGTCTTATGTAAAGAGAGCACAGAGATGTTCAATTTGCAGTGGTGTTTGTCTTACCAAATGACGCTTTTACTAACTTCTGGTCGTCTTACGGGAAGAGAGCTCAGAAGGTTTCAATTAATCAGTGATTTTTTGCCAACTAACGCTTTTACTACCTTCTGTCGTCTCACGAAGAGAGAGCTTAGAAGGGTTCAATTAATTAGCGGAGAAGTATTCAGCTGGGGCTTTTACTACCTTCTGGTCGTCTCACGAAGAGAGAGCTCAGAGGGGTTCAATTAATCAGTGAAGAAGCCTGCAAACCAACGCTTTTACTAACTTCTGGTCGTCTCACGAAGAGAGAGCTCAGAAGGGTTCAATTAATTAGTGGAGTGCCTGCCAACTAACGCTTTTACTAACCTCTGGTCGTCTCACGAAGAGAGAGTTCAGAAGGGTTCAATTAATTAGTGGAGTGCCTGCCACGGGTCTTAGGCCTTGAATTCCCGTTCCTTAGGTAAAGGAGTCGCTCAGGAATTGCAAGGAAGTTCACTGGCCAATGCACCAATTTGGTGTGTACCAAGTGAAAATAGGGTAGACGAAGTTGTGTGGAATATTTATTCACACTGACGTAGATTAGTTGAGAGCGATCATCGAGGTGTCCCGGTGTGGACCGGGGAGCAACCTCTAATACATTCGGAGGCTCCTTATATAGGAAGAAAGGCGGAGCTGAACCGAATACAAGGTACAAAGTATACGAGTTGGTGCTTAAAAGGAGATGCCGCCGATTGGCTACACTCCTGGCGCACAGGTACCACTCACTCTTAAGTGATTAGATACTCAAGAGTGAGTAGCTCACCATTTAGCCTACGGAGATCCCGTAGGCTATACAGATTATAGAGTTCATCAATGGTTGATGATCCAGAAATCATCAACAATCATCGAAAATTTCATACCTTCAAAACATCATTCGTTCTTATCAGCAACATGCTTAGCACTGTTGTGTTAGATGTTCAGTACAACTTTGGAAGGTTTTCGTTAACTTCGGAGAAAGAAAAATGACTTCAAAGAAAAGCGCCATGGATCATCAGGGATCATACTAAAGCCGGAAAATGCGGTTCGTACAGCTTCTCGCTCCTCTTCAATATGTTCATAGTGAAGGGTAGTAGGAATACTTACGGATAGGTACACAACGTGAAATTCAGGTATCTGGATTTTCGAAATATAAAGCTTTCTTTTAAGCTGCGATCCCTTCCCCGCGGGGATGTTAGTGCATGCGGCCCCTAGTCTCTATCCGATCCTCTTATCCATTCTATACCCTGAGTAATATTTGAGGATTGACGTTTTTGCGGCCTAAGGCCCCGGACAGATTTCACGCGACTTAATCGTCGCGACCTAATCGCCAAGATTTTCATTCATTTTCATTTCGCATTCAAAAATTTCGGGCTGGAAAAGTATCATAACCGAATGCAAGTTGATCGGCATAGAATGATGTTGTAATAGTTGTCTCGTCGCGATTCAGTTGCGACAATCAAATCGCGTGAAGTCTGCCCGGGGCCTAACGAATAGAAGTAATCAGTGAGTTTTACATACAACCAAACAAGGGTTTGAAAAATCTCCGTCGCTTCTTACCTTATTCAATGGACTTCTGATAACGCTAAGAAGTTTGTCCGCTATTTGAAGGTGGCACGTACAGCGATACTGGAGCCACGATTGAAAGTATCTTTCTTCTTCAATGAAATAGTCTTTGATGCTAGCAGGGAGAGGCCAGCATTTAAACATTTTAGCTGTATACAGGTAATCATCGTCGGGGATCTGCAATGACAGAATTTTGAAGGTCTTTATGTAAACTTTGCATATGTTCTGACATTTTGCAATGAAAATATAATACATTACAAATAAAATGTAAAGTGAACTTATTTGCAAACCAACCAAGCGCAATTTGTACCGTCTGTTTTTTGTTCGAGATTCTAGCCATATAGCAAGAGTTAGAGCTTGATCTAGATCTTTTGGAGCCTTGATACGGTGACTTGAACTGTTATAATTTTTCTTGATATAATTTAACCACCAGTCCCTCTTACATAAAGAAGACGATAAAAGCGCCTAAAAGTCCATTTATCGATGCTCAACAGACTAGGTGCGACTTACAGCAATGAGGATGCAATGGAATTCCATTTTCGATGAAAATTCGCGCCGTAAGCTACAGTTACTACTGTTACAGTTTATAGCTACAGTTACAGTTTATAGCGACTAAAATCCTCTTTGCATGCTGCAAAAAGAGATATGCTTATTTGTCTCTGACCTTTTGTTTACTACATGATAGAACGTTTCACTCTCAACTTGCAAAAATTGCAAAGCTTTGTATAAATCTCATAAATCTCACTCGCAATAACGGGCACAATGTCACGGTATGAATTCGTGCATCTGACCTCGACAAATTCGCTCATCTTCTTTCGTTCTTTTGTAATCGCGACTTTAATAATAATTTAGTAGCGAAACACAGTCCGTCGGTATCATAAATATCGCTCAATCCGACTATGTTCTAGTGTTTCTTCGAACAAAGTACAAAATCTTTTGGTGAACCCACGGATATAAAATGTCTAAAATCTGTTAACATTTGGAGCACATACAGCCCGTGTCAATCACTTGATCCCTTTTCCGTAAACGCAGTGAGCTTCTCGCCACATTCGCGCGCGTATGACTCGGACATTTAAATGCGCCTTATCGATAGGAGGTCCGCACGCAAGGCCCTTGCGTTGCGCATGCGTACTTTCCTTGCGAAAGGGAGTACATAATTGACATTGACTGTAATTACAACTTCGTTGGAACTAGAACGGGTACTTTTTTTTTTCAGAAAAGCAGTAATCATCTGTTGGGTCTATATCACATAAAGTCTCTGAACACCGTTGAGTGTGATTGATTTAGCCTTTCTGATATCCCCTTAGCTTGCAAAACATCGTCTCGTTTCTTTACCGTTTTCACCCTAGACCCAGTAGTACCGATATCGTGCGGCGCATAAGCAACGCTCTTTCGTTATCCATAGTGAAGAAGTTAAAGTGGGGAAGGGAAGCCTTCAAGAAGCAATATCGTGTAGGTATGTAACATTTATAATAACCTGTCAGAGAATGTTCAACTGCTTAATGTTTAACTATCATTTGTTGCTAGTATTTTGTCATTTCTTGTTGCTTTTTCTTGATAATACATTTCGAACAAGTTCTCATGCATGTTGTCTTTATGACGCTGATGGCCCAGTTGCATAATCTTGGAAAAAAAAGCAGTCCATAGTTTTAAAATTTTTTGTCTCTGATGTATTTGTACTCGATTCTGATATAGTATATCCATCAAGAAAGCTGGCTGGTATTAGTAAAGCATATGGACACTATGTTTCTGTGGGTTCAGATTTTGGAGAATCACAGTAAGAAATCTGAAAAAAGCATAGCTACCTTGTCGTTTACTACTGTGTTTGTGCAAATTCACAAGGAGGAATTGGAACAAAAGTTAGCTACAATACCGCTCACAGAATGTGCAGAATTTCCGTGAATGTCGCAGAATTCCAGGAATTCCGCGAAGGTTCGCGAAATTTCGGGAATTTCGCGACATTCCTGGAATTTCGCGAAATTCCGGAAATTTCGCGAAATTCATGTGAATCACGCAAATTACGCAGGGCCATAACTTCTTTCCGAATGAGTGTATTCGAAATCCGAAAACAGCGTCCAATACATTGTTTTCGATAATCTTGAATTTGCACGCGGACGCCTCTTCGCATGGTGGTAACGCAACGAGCATCATACATAGGAGACTGCCATGGGCACCGTTCGATAGTACTCTTTCAATAGATTATCGTGCGCTAAACAGCAGCCGAAGACTCTCTTTTAAAAGAGATAGAAGAGCTGATTAACTCTGGAAAAATCAAGCTGTTCCAAGTTCTACTAGCCGTAACTTCCTTCATAATGAGCATCTTCGAAATCCGAAAGCAGCATTGTATTCAGCTCTTCAAGGCGAATTTTTCTATATACAGCATGTCCTTGAAATTCCGTTTCCAATTTTTTCAAAATTTTCTGCGCTCGTATATTCACAAGGTCGCAACGCAGCGCACATCAAACATAAAAGACTCCAATAAGCACTGTTGGATTGTGCTGCTTTCGCAGATTTTTGAGTGCTAAAAAGCAATCAGGGAATTTTCTTGTAAAAAGATAGAATAGCTGGTGAATTCTGGAAAAATCGCGTTGTCTCAAATTTTGCCCACCGTGACCCTAAAATGAGAAGCTCTACTGCTAAGCAGATGTGATTTTGGTAATCAGCAGGTCAGATAACCTCTATGAGCAAGTTTTCAAAGAAATTCGGGTGATTTGATTTTTTCTCGTTCTACGCCCTGAAGCTCGCCGATGGGTTTTCGTCAAAATGTCGATGATCTCGGATTGTAAGGAAACTTCGCTCAGAGAGGTTCTCGAACACGCTGTTTACGATAATCGTCTTTTGCGCGGAGTACAGAGTTTTCTAGCAGAGATATGGTGAGGGAACTTTAGCTAAGCCACGCAAGTTCGTAGATTCGCCTGCATTTTTCGAGCAATTCTCAGAAAATCTGCTTGCTTGCCTTTGCAGGTTAAATTCACTAGAAAGCGTGCTATCTAACGGCGCATGCATCCGGCTTCAATCTGTAGCAGTCGCCGAGTCAGGGGCCTACGAAATCACGTCCTCATGAGTTTTACCCAAAATGTAAAGATCGCCTGCTTCGTAGAAATTCGACCTAAGTAACTGTAAGACACTGTGGTCGCGAATTTTATGTTCAACTCGAAAGATCCTTGAGATCTTATTGTATTGGATCTGGTAGTTGTGTGTCCCTGAGCCCTTAGGTGAATATCAAAGCAGATTCATGGCTAGAGCTCAGATCTATTTAATTACTTCCAGTACAGAAGGATAGATTCCTTAAGCGAAGTGAACACAAAATTGGTGAACACAGTGTCTCACAGTTACTTAGGTCGAATTTCTACGAAGCAGGCGATCTTTACATTTTGGGTAAAACTCATGAGGACATGATTTCGTAGGCCCCTAACTCGGCGACTGCTACAGATTGAAGCCGGATGCATGCGCCGTTAAATAGCACGCTTTCTAGTGAATTTAACCTGCAAAGGCAAGCAAGCAGATTTTCTGAGAATTGCTCGAAAAATGCAGGCGAATCTACGAACTTGCGTGGCTTAGCTAAAGTTCCCTCACCATATCTCTGCTAGAAAACTCTGTACTCCGCGCAAAAGACGATTATCGTAAACAGCGTGTTCGAGAACCTCTCTGAGCGAAGTTTCCTTACAATCCGAGATCATCGACATTTTGACGAAAACCCATCGGCGAGCTTCAGGGCGTAGAACGAGAAAAAATCAAATCACCCGAATTTCTTTGAAAACTTGCTCATAGAGGTTATCTGACCTGCTGATTACGAAAATCACATCTGCTTAGCAGTAGAGCTTCCCATTTTAGGGTTACAGTGGGCAAAATTTGACACAACACGATTTTTCCAGAATTCACCAGCTCTTCTATCTTTTTCGAAAAAGATTCTCCAGTTCGTTTTTAACGCTCGGTAATCTGCGGAAGCAGCACAAT
The DNA here is from genome assembly GCA_958299035.1 of Cylicocyclus nassatus. Classification (NCBI taxonomy): domain Eukaryota; kingdom Metazoa; phylum Nematoda; class Chromadorea; order Rhabditida; family Strongylidae; genus Cylicocyclus; species Cylicocyclus nassatus. Next base: position 101,143,146 of record CATQJL010000001.1, on the reverse strand, counting down.
CCAATAGTGCTTATTGGAGTCTTTTATGTTTGATGTGCACTGCGTTGCGACCTTGCGAATATACGCGCGCAGAAAATTTTGAAAAAATTGGAAATGGAATTTCAAGGACATGCTGTATACCGAAAGATTCGCCTTAACGAGCTGAACACAACACTGTTTTCGGATTTCGAAGATGCTCATTATGAAGGAAGTTACGGCTAGTAGAACTTGGAACAGCTTGATTTTTCCAGAGTTAATCAGCTCTTCTATCTCTTTTAAAAGAGAGTCTTCGGCTGCTGTTTAGCGCAGAATAATCTACTGAAAGAGTACTATCGAAGGGTGCCCGCCGCAATCTCCTATGTATGATGCTTGTTGCGTTACACCCACGCGAAAAGGCGTCCGCATGCAGATTCAAGATTATTGAAAAGAGGATATTGAAGACAACCTGTATACCAAAAGATTCGCCTTGACGAGCTGAATGCAATGCTCTTTTCGGATTTTGAATATACTCATTCGGAACGAAGTTATGGCCCTGCGTAATTTGCGTCATTTACATGAATTTCGCGAAATTTCGGGAATGTCGCAAAATTCCGGGAATGTCGCAAAATTCCCGGAATTTCGCGAATCTTCGCGGAATTCTCGGAATTCTGCGACATTTACGGAAATTTTGCACATTCTGTGAGCGGTATTGTACAGTCAGAGGCAACATCGATTAGATCCGTTTAAGGTAGACTGCTAAATGACAGACTGCTGCAAGTCGAAATCGCGAGGGGTAGCTCAGCAAAACACGAAGATGATTAAAAAGAAAGTATCAAAGGATGAAGTGATTTCAAACCACTATACGTGAATCTGAGGAAGTAAGATGGCGGCTACCCACGTTAGTAAAACTTCATTAATACATCCACGACAATACGACCCACTGTTAGGTCGTGAGTGTTCTGCCTTTCGGACAATACGACCCATCGGTGGGCTTGCCAGTTTACAACGGAATCTTACGGGGTTCTGATACATGATTGGGAACAACTTGGCGAAGCTCCAGCCAGAGTGGTCCTAGTTTGGGATACTGTAATGTAGTGTTACGGTAGTTATACCGTGAAAGATATGGCACAGACTTCAGCTCAAATTTTTCGCGAAGTGGTGCTGTAATTGAAAACTCAAGCTTACATGCACGAGAAATACGGGGAGGGCACGAGACTGATGTGAGCTTACCAAAAATTACCAATTTTATTGAGTTTATCGATTCTTTGCGTTGTTCATCCCAGGAAGCTCAAACCTTACGTATATAGGTTTTCTAGCATACTGACAAAATGGCAGTATCAGGTTGTAATACCGCCTTCTTACATCAGTTTCTTAATTTTTACAAAATTCTGTTGCACTCCTACCGTAATCCCGTGTGGGAAAGTAGTGAACAAAGTAAACATGATCGTGATCAGGGCCCGGCACGAGTCGGTTTATGGGGTTTCTGAAGACGAAGTCTCCCTCACTTTCGGAAGTTTTACGAAGTCCCCTTTCACCTACCTACTCAGGAGAAGATGAAAACAAGAAAGATTTACTAGTCTGGAAAAGAGGCGGAGATAAGAGTGAAATTACAATTTAGAGCTGAGTTTTACGCATGCACAAGAGTTTGGCATTGGAGCGCGATATTTAACAAAGCGTTTCTTGAAGAATCATTCCAGACGAACTGTGCCGAACCCTGATCGTAGCTAGCACATAAAATAACCCTGAAACACTATTTTTCATGAAGATCCATGGTTGGGTTCGTACTGAATGTGTACCATAACCTAACCGTATAATGCTAGAAAGTGGAATAAATCATATTTTGATAATCAGCGCCTTTCGATAGCCTTTGTGAGAAAATTCTCGGAGACGTGTATTGAATTTTTTCAAGAAGACTACCATTTCAGACAGTACGACCCACGGTGGGCCGTAAGTTTGACACAGCGAAAGGTTCTGGTCCGAAACGGCAGTGATCGAAAAATCGGCCTAGTCGTGAATGTGTTAATTGTACGGAATTATTTACCATGGAAAGATATTGTTATTCAAATATTCAGCGACTTTTCAAGGTATATAGGGGATATGTTGAGAATGGGATTGAGATAGAAAGGAGTATGGAGAAAAACGCTAGCTTAAAAGAATTTGGACTTTGACTCTAGCAAAAAGGAGAAGTATGTTTGACATTCTGCACCGATGTTGGACATGAAGACGTTTGAATCTCGTAAAAGTGAGAGAGATAAATGAACATTATTGCTGAAAGGTCAGATAGATCAGAGGAGCATCTTTGTAGGAAGCCACATGGAAAGATAAGTAATGAAAAATTGGAGAATGAGGTTGAAGGGTTCGATCGCTTAGGCTGGCTATGCACGTACTTTAGGATCTTTAAATCTGAAAACTAACAAGGGAAGCGTGTTTAGTCGAAGTGGCTTTTCAGATGAGACCCATACTGCTTTGAAGAGTACTGGATGGTGATTCCAAATCTGCCAAGCGCCTCTGGACGCCGAGTATGATTGTTTTTGGAACGAAAAATGAATGCAAAAATTGAAATCGAGTGTTAAATCTTTCCAGCGTTCAGATTAAGCGATGTTAAGTATCAGTTATTAGACAAAATGTATTCATGGCATAAACGGCTCTGATACTTGACACTGGACCATTTGAGTAGATTTAGGCGATTTTGTTCCAGTTTTGTGTTCAATTTTTTGACCTGACAAACGCCCACTCGGCGTCCAGAGCCGCTTGGCAGATTTGGAAGGCAGATTTGGAATTACCGCTTAACCTCTTCAAAGTAGTACGGGTCTTATCTGGAAAGGCCACTTCGACTGAACACGCTTCCCTTGTAAGAAACAAGATGAGTCAAAACTGTGGGCATTTTAGAAGAGCTCTTTGAGAAGAGAGGAATAGTTGCTGAAAAAACCTTCTAAAGTAGGGGGAGGGGGAAGGGGGGGGGCAATTTGGCGTAAGAGTTTCAATTTTTTTGAGAAGATGGCCGGTTTAAACTAATACTAAACTAGCTCATACTATCAGTCTAAGCCAGCTACGCCTAGCATATTCTCAATTTGGACACTGCGAGCGAAAGTCGTTATCAGTGGCAAAGTATCGTATGCAGTATACCACATTGCGGCGATGACCTTGAAGTAGATGTGAAAACTTATCCAGAAAACAAGAATGCCGCCACCTCTTTAGCCTGGATTGAGGCTCATAAAACGTTATTGCCCTTCTACCACAATCGCTAACAAAAATTTGTAGTGGCCTCTTCTGGGAGCTGCGCATCAATGTCGGCGTAAAAGTTGTTTTCAATTCTGCCTTCTATTTCTGCCAAAAAATTTGATGTAGATTAACAATGTCAGAAGGTTATTAGGAAGTGCGACATGTAGATTCATTTTTACAGCATGTCCTTGCTTAGCATGGACTACACATTTGCTTAGTTTTGATACATTACTGAGCTGGAAGCGTAACCGTGTCTTAAATGTGTACTTCGCACACACATTCTATTTCACAACAAAATTGCTCAAAAATTTGGCTACTAAGGCATTTGGCAGATAATTTATCGTATACTATGCTGTATTCAGTAATATGAACAGGTTTTCAAAACTGGCCAAAATCTTTAGGCTTGAGCTTTCCAAGGTAAGAAACTTTGAGAAACTCATCATCAAATTCAGAGATGGTATGCGGAGAAGCTGATATCATCAATGAACATTTGGCCTGCATTTAGATGAGCAAGTAGCACTCACCAAATGCGAAAAAATTCTGCAAAAAAATGCTCCAAACCTATTCCAATCGAAACATATGTAGCTAAATGCGAGGTGTTACAGCACAGCACAAAACTCACGAGAGTTTGCGAACGATTTTGTTACTAAAGTTCAAAACGCACATTAGACTCATAAAGCTCATTCAGTACATTCACGACAAGCAATCCATATTAGGATCCTATAGGATCCGTCCTTCTAGACAATTCCATCACCGACGTATGTTTTACGGAGCCCAGATCTTCCTAGTTTTCCGTGAAACTACATGGAAGTCTTATCGCATGGACCTCTTAATCGGGGACTGGATTACAGTAAAGAGATACGGAAAGCATAAGGAAGGAACTGATAAGTACAAAATCTACCTTAGATTTTTCAAGTGAAAATTATGTGCACAACCATCGGACATAATAAACGTGCGTGCGTACGGCGCTCATGCCTAGCTCATCCAGAACTTACCGCTTATTGATCATGTGTTTGGATCAGCAAGCAAAAGTCGCAAAAGCTTTTCAATCATATTACGGTATCGAATGTCACCACTAACTTTTACGGTTTTTGCAAACCTACCTACATGCAGACGTCACAATCGCACTTATTAGAACAGAAGAATACAATAACGAAAAATTTATATGCTGTACCACTCGTGCAAAACTTCCGTGAATAATGCGAATCCTCTAAAGTGCTGGGATATAGGTACATCCTGTAGGCTTTATCACCAACGAAATGGGAGGACTCAAAAATCAATGACACACGAATTTTTTGACGGAGCAAGTGCTTCGAAATTTCCAAAAGAGGTTTGGCTTATAATAGCAGTACCTCTTTTGAAGGGACTAAAGGAAGAGTGAAGACTGAAGTAAGATTCTCAGATAGCGCTACACGATTATCGTTATCATTAGTTGGTCATGTGCAGTGGTTTCTTGCGTGAGCATTACACATGCACTGAATAAGGGAAGTGTAAACCTATGTTCTGCAACACACTAGTCAGTTAATCCTTACTAACTCTCTCTTTACCATATGAGTTCGAATCAAGTATAAGCTCCTGCAAGACGAAGGCGTTGGTTCGAGGCGCGACGTGGCTGTGACGCGGCTGTGACGCTGTTGTGACGCAGCCATGTCGCAACCGCGTTGCACATCGAACCGACCGCCTTCGTCTTGCAGGAGCTTATATATCGTTGTTATCTGAAAGTAGACAGCTCGCTAACCCAAGAAAATACTTTAAAATTGTTTCCTTCTTTTTCGGAGTCACTGGGCTCCCTTAGCAGACCGTTGGGCGAGGATAAGCGCTCACTATATCTGCCACCGCCAGCCGGGCTGCGTTTGCTTTGTTGAGTACTTAAGTAATAATTTTTGTTGCTGGAGTGCTTCCAAAAAATCACCCTGTTTATGCTTGATGTCTGTAATTGCCAAGCACTGTATCATTCGCACATGCTGACGAATTATCATCAGTGTTAAGCGTGAGGTCAGGCGTGTCCGACCGGAGGTCGTAATGGAGGTAAGACTGATGGGAGGAGGTCGTAAATGAGAATCGAATTCGTCTCGAATTGAGAAATACTACGATAGAGTAGGGTGGAAAAGAACAGCACTAGACCGATTTCGCAACTCCATCGGAACTGAAGGAAATGAACGAAGTTGGCTTTTTATGCTCATATCAAAGTCATACTCTATAAGGTATGCTAGAAATTAGACTTCATATCGCTTTTGAATAGTGGTTCAAGAAGTGCTGCCAATACTTCAACCACGGCGCATTAAAAACGCAGTGGTTGAAGTATTGGCAGCCTTTTTGTTCCACTATTTGAACACTAATGTAGAGTCTTCGAGATTTGTGCTAGCGAATCACATGAAACTTGGATGAAAAGGCTTTTTCGGAGATAATGTTGAACCTTTCAAAAGTCCGGCTGCCTAAACTTTCGTATCCTTCTGCTCGACTCCTTAACTTTTCTTCGTAATTCAAAGAAGGCTCCAATCCCTTATGAGTATTGAAACGTAGCCACTTCTTGCTACAGAAAAATTTGGATGCAAACACCCCATTTGGCGAAATTATAGCCCTTTCAATAGTACCATTCAGATCAATATGTAAAATTGCAGTCATGGAAAATCAAGCGCGCAAACTAAAAATACAAAAACTCTTTAGGACAGGACGATGTTCCCCAGAATGTCACACCCTAGGGTTTGCAGGGAAGAGGAGGAAAAAGGAGTCGCTCAAAGTTTTTTCAGGGGGGGGGGGGGAGTATGTGAAAAACTTGTGCCGGACCTCTTGCTCAACTCTGCTTACCTTCACTGTATCGACTGAAAGGGCTCTGACTCATCTTTTGTTCGTACTCACACAGTACTGATTTTACAATATTTTTCCTATTGTATGGAAAGCGTATCGAATGAAATAAAATGAACTGAAAGCAAATTTACTTTCTTTAGTGCTTCTGAGGCTATCCACTGCTTCTGCACGCCTAAACATTGAAAAGCTATCCACTAGGTGAAGAACAAGAGTTTGTCATATCGTTTGAAAGTTTTATCAGGTTGTAAATAAACAATGACATTTGATAGTAGCGCTGCACGAAAAGCACTAATAAGATACAGATCAGATACATTGACACGGCAGGATATTAGCAACTGTTCACCTTTGCGATATGCACATTCGATTGTTTCTCCGTAAGAATGCAAGTGACGTGGCTTTTTTTTCCTTCATCATCGCGAGAGCATCCAAGCCAGTATTCTTTTTTCTTGTCTCCAAATTCATCAAGCCACTGAAATAGTAGTTTGATGGTCTTTGCTGTATCAATGCAGAAGAAAAATTTCTTTATCTAGCTACTGTCATGGAAAGGTGAAATGTTTTCGAGTTTTTGAAGTTATAAGAAATTAAATATATAGAGTTTCATGTTGAATTGCCTTTCTAAAATCACTGATCTACAATTTGTTCGCGATCTAGTGCTTATCGCCATATCTTTCATGGTTATAATTTGAGAAACTTCGGCTTTGTCAGTACTCTATATGTTTGAATCTCTATATCTAATATCTCTATATCATAACGTCTTCGGATGCAGTGCAACTGAGGAGAAGGAATCGCGGGCATTTTTCCTACCAAACACCTTCATGAACATCAATTTTGGCAAGTTGCTTGTCATTTATGAGGCTGAAAAGGTTTCATAGTGGTTACAGCAGGACAGTAGCAGCAAGCGTAAAGTTGGAGATGTTTATATCAAATTTATGACAAGAATTGGGAAAACACCAGCGCCTTGAGCTTTTCTATAATAGGCTGTAGTGCGATATATATGACATCCTAAAATATGCGTAGTTGAGCTATTTTGCAAACCATTAGCGAGAACACATTTCAACGCTCATAGGCAAAATTTGCCGGAAAAATTCCCTGACTGTAATGCAGGTGGACTACTAATCATAGTCAGACGTCAATTTATTACTCCATTACCATTCCGGAATTCCAACATTTCACGACTTTAACTTTCTGCATTAGTCACTATTGAGTCTTTTCAGAATTTTCTATTGAACTTCTGGATCGATCTTGCAATTGTTCAAATTGCATCTTGTAGAGATAGCGTCCATCTGTCGAAAAATATGTTTCCTGCATTCTAATATTTACCCTGATGTGATCGAATCAGAAACGGCCAACCCAAAACTAGGTTGATCCGAAATTTTTGTTCGAATTCGGCTTTTTTGATTCAAATTGTTATAAATTTCTTCAAAATCATTATTTTGATGATCATACATTCATTAGGCCCCGGTCAGACCTCACGCGACTTAATCGTCTCGATCTAATCGCCAAGATTTCCATTCATTTTCATTTCACATTCAAAAATTTCGGGCTGGAAAAGTATCACAACCGAATGCAAGTTGATCGGCATGGAATGATGTTGTAGCAGTTGTCTCGTCGCGATTTAGTCGCGACGATCAAATCGCGTGAAGTCTGCCCGGGGCCTTAGAGTGTATAAGTTTTTGGCTACCAGAAGAAGTGCCGTATAAAAAAGGCAACCTATCAAGAAACGAGAATTCAGAGCTTTCTACGAGTTTTTCCCAACCGTCCATTTTTACAGTGCAATGCTCCCACACGCGAAGTGACAGACATATTATTTGTCATCATTAGAAAGCTCAAAATCCGAAGGGTATCTTGCGACTAAAGCGAATCCATATAGTCGTCGCTGCACAACAGTTTTTGTGGGCAAAAAAAAGCATTTCTTGACTCGTCTTGCACATGCCAAAGCATGCTTCTTTTTAATATTCTATTGAAAAGCTAACCAAAGATGGGCCCTGCTTCTGCTGAGTTTACTCTAATCTATACAATACGAACATATCACTGGTCGCTATGCTAACTTTCTGGAGCTTGTAGAATTGCTAAGGAAAGCTTTGACCATTCGACGACATAATTGGCAAACAAGACAATTTTCATTTGAAAATAAGAAGTGCATATGCTAGCTGTTTGATTGCATATTCGTTTCACACTTCTACAGAAATAACTTCATTGGCAGATTGGGGAAAATTCCTTTAGATACAAGTTTCTTGGAAATTGCTAAACTGCGACACCTTGCGCGCTTAGACTCCGTTCATACTGATACCGAGTCCGGGAACGGTTCCAGCACAGCGCTTGAAATGAGAAAACTGTTCCCGAACTTCGGGATCAGTATGAACGCAGCCTTAGGCTGAGTTCACACTGATCCCATGTTCTGGAACTGTTCCCGCACAGTTCCCGCACTGTGCTGGAACTGTTCCGGAATTGTGCTGCATGCGCTTAAAGGCAGTGTCCGGGCAAAAACTCGATTTTGAGATTTTGTGCTTACCTGGGCCTATTCGCTATGCTGAATCCGGAAATCCACATTGGAGAGCGCGAAAACGACGAAAAAGGGCTCTAACACTGGAGGGAATTTAGCAAGTGGGCGGGGTCTTCCCCACTGTGAATTCAAGCTCCCAGCTTCGAGGGCGATCTTTTTGATTCCGCTTTCAAGCCATTCGTTTGCACTTGATCAGTAGTGATCTCAGGGCGGCTAACGGATTCGAGAAAATTGCTCTGGGAGCTGGAAGCGTGAATTCACGGTGGGGAAGACCCCGCCCACTTTGATTTCCCTCCAGTGTTAGAGCCAGTTTTCGTCGATTTCGCGCTTTCCAGTGTGGATTTTCGGATTCAGCATAGCGAATAGACCCGGGTAAGCACAAAATCTCAAAATCGAGTTTTTGCCCGGGCACTGCCTTTAACCGCCCCGCACGCGTTTTAAATGGCGGGAGTTGAAATTTGACCGTTTCCAGCGGTTTTTCTTCCAGATTCCTTTCATTTTGGCCTTATTCCTCTACCCCGCTTCTCCTTTTAATCAACAAAACTCCGTACTTGAAGCAGGTTCGAAAAATATGCGCTTTTCTGCTCTGCGTATCACAAAATGTCCGTTCTTGCGCTTGCCCATTCTCGCTTCGTTTTCTTTTTGCTCAAACCTATTCCGTTTGTTTCAGGAAGCGCTGCATAGTTTCCGCAGGTATCTGTCTCGAATTAGGATATGCGAACGTTCTAAAATGCAGAAATGGAAACTTTGCTCTTGTATTCTGATGAATTTCGTTTTTGGGCATTCTCAGCCCCTTTCCCTTTTCCATATCCTTGCTTCTCCGTTCTCTCTTCTACCCAGCTTCTCCTAGTGATGAGAAAAGCTGCGGACTTGAAGCGGAGTTAAAGAGAGAACGCTGTTCTCTTCCATCTGCATGTTCCGAGTAAGTAGAGAAGAACAACGTTCATTTTTCAAAGTTCAAGCATTCCCCATCACTGGGAGAAGCGGGGTGGAGGAGTAAGGCCAAAATGAGATGAATCTGGAAGAAAAACTGTTGGAAAAAAATTCGGTCAAAATTCTCCAACTCCCGCCATTCAAAACGCGTGCGAGGCGTTGCAGCGCATGCAGCACGTTCCGGAACAGTTCCAGCACAGTGCGAGAAGTGTGCGGGAAGTGTGCGGGAACAGTTCCGGAACATGGGAATCAGTATGAACCCAGTCTTACTCTAAAAAATCCAGAAATAGTGATTTGGTTAAAATCACCAGGCATCGAGGAGCAAGAAAAGGGCTTTCAAGTGGTTTAATGTCACCACATTATATGCAAAACTTCAAGAGAACTGCTGCATCAAACATGAGACAGCAAAAATTAGACACAACTTTCGTAACAACCTATTAGGTTGTCCCATAAGTCTTTTCATAGTTGAACCTTCAAATCGGTATTTCTCAAGAACTAGGGCACCTACGAGGCTGCAAATATGTGGCATTGTTTCTGAGTGAATTATATAATCACATATTTGCGAGGAACACAGAGCACTTACAGGCAAAGTTTGAAAAGTTATCTCATAATTCTTTTTTTTGATTTTTGGTTATTAGAAAAATGCGGCAAGTGCATGTATAAATATCTTGTGAAGAGAGTACACGCGTGAGCAAGTGGAAATTCTGCAGAGCTGTTTTTAACTGAGATATGATAGTTTTTGTTCTTTCGAGAGCTTGGAAGTTTTTCTGCTTTGGCTTGAAACTAAATCCTGATCGAGCTTGTTGTGAACTTTCAAACTCGTCTTGTAGAGCTTGCTTCGGTCTTTTGAATGGTCTCCCGCATTTTGTAGGAAATAAAAGTAAAACTGACTTATGCTGGTGAAGAGTTAGACATGAAAGGACTTATGGGACAACCTAATACAGTGCTGGCCAAAACTATAGATCCAGTCTAAAAAACTGCCGTAGTTTATCTGCTTTTCAACGAATTGAACTGAAATTTGGTACAGGTGTGTGTTCAACAGGCTTCAGTGACCGGAGCGGATCCCGCTTTCGTTTGATTATTCAAGAAAAAAATCAAAAACTTCGAAAAAACCAGGCTCGAAGGTTGGCCAAAACTATAGATCCACCTAAAACTTTTGTCTGCTAAGTAATTCTTGGCTTCCAAAGTCTTTCGTGCATATGCATAGTCGAAAGTCAAACCATGGCTTTGGTCCAGCTGTGTCATACCTTAATAAGAAACGCTTATTTGCTTTTTTCACTTGAAAATACTTCCATGCGTATTTTGTTCCTTCCCGAGAATGTGTTTTCATAAAGGACCGCACTTTTTTAACTAATTCAAAAGTGATAGGGCTCCATTTATTTTATAGATGCTTAGCAGTATGAGCAGTAGAAAAAAATCCGAGTTTTCGTATCCAAAGCGCATCCGACATAGACTTAAATCGCGGGCCTGCGCTCAAATTTCTGCCTTCAAAATTGGTGTACGCTATTTTTGTAAGCTCAAAATAATGTAGAAGCATTATTTAGCATTATTTACATTAAAAAAGTAAATATAGTTACGATTGTTCGCGAAGTCGCATTTCAATTCCTTTTCAAAGCATAAGTCTTGCGGTGTGTTCAGCAATCTCAAAGCACTTACCAAGTGGTACTTTCCTTGAATTTTGCCAATATTTGGCTGCTAACCATTGAATACACCCTGTATTGTTATGTTGTCTTGTGACTCACATAAGCATTATGATCAGAACCAGAAATAACTTCAAAGCTTGTTGCAAATCACTTTTTTACAGGATGAAGTCCTCAATTAACATGGATAGAATCTGCAGAATCATCTCCAGAATCTGCATAAACCTGCAACCACTGCATACGCACTCTCGCACATACTAGCAATGTCACTCCAGTTTACGCTCATGACAACATTGCAGAAAGAGTTTGAAGGCATAAATTTGAAGCAGGCCTGCGGTTAGGTCTATGACGGGTGCGCTTTGGATACGAAAACTCGAATTTTTTCTACTGCTCACACTGCTAAGCATCTATAAGATAGATGGAGCCCTACCGCTTCCAAACCAGTCAAAAAACTGCGAAATTACTCATAAAAACACATTCTCGGGAACAAAATACACATGAAAGTATTTTTAAGTGAAAAAAAGCAGATAAGCGTTTCCTGTAAAGGTATGACACAGCTAGATTAAGGCCACTGCTTTGACTTTCGACATGTATATGCACAAAAGACTTTAAAAGCAGAGAATTACTTGAGCAGACAGAAATTTTAGGGGGATCTATAGTTTTGGCCTACCTTCGAGCCTGCTTTTTTCGAAGTTTTGATTTTTTCCTGAATATTCAAACAAAAGCGGGATTTGCTCCGGTCACTGATGGTAGCCTGTTGAACACACAGTACCAGATTTCGGATCAATTTGTTAAGAAACAGATGAACTACTGCAGTTTTTCAGACTGGATCTATAGTTTTGGCCAGCACTAGTATTAATATACTCAAAATTGTGAGGAAAAATAAGTGGGGTACTATTTGAGATAGCCAAGATAGTTCTACAAAATGAAGCTTGAATATTTCGAAACAAGTTTGATTCGTCCAAAGTTTGAAGCCATGCGAAATGCCTAAAAAATCCAAAAAAAAAATCGTGTCTCTATCCAAAAAATTCTATGAAGCCCCACTCACACTCACACACTCTACATCGATTTTTCACTGCTAAACATGGTGGAAACAAAATTTGTTATGTTTTTGACAAAACAATTTTGAGCTTCTTCCAGATGGGTGGGTTCGAAAGTTTGTGCCTTTTTTAGACCTATCTTAAAATGTTCAAAACTATGATAGCATTTCAAACAGTATACGATGCAAAATTTTTTCCTCTTTTCAGCAGCTACGTTTGCGACCTGACTGTATCGACGAGCGCTGAGATGATCGCTAAAGTTTGCAAGACTTCATTTTTGCCATGTACAAATTTCGCTATTTCTTAAGACCCTTTTTCAAACTATTGAAAATGCTACAGCCGTCTAATAGAGCAAACGTTTTCAAATTAAGCAATTTTTTGCAATTTTTCCGGCTTTCTTTCCAGAATTTTGCTGAAATATTTTAAAGTCTTCAATTTAAAAAAATCGCTTGACACATTGCACCAAACACTGCGAAATCCTCATAATATAGAAGATTTGAAATCCGAAATCTATAACTATTAGGTTGTCCGGAAATTAATGCCCGTTTTGAATTTCAACCGCAATAAGTCATGAACTTCTTATTTCTAAATAGGTTAAAAATTACCATTCGATAGAGCAAAGCAAGCTCTACAAGATGGCAATTTTGCTTTTGCAACAGCTCTCTTTACCTCGAGTTTTGAGCCAAAAACTAAAAAGACTCAGCAGCCCGAAAAATCGAAAAAAAATCGTAACTCAGTTCATAAAAATCCTACAAAAATTCTAACTTGCTCACGTAAACACTATCCACATAAAACATCTTTATACGCCTTTGCCGTATTTTTTCCCTGTTAGAAATCAAGAAAACGGAAATTTTCATGCTTTTGCCAAAGTAGTGCTGTGTCGTTCCCACATAAGTAGATGTGTACTACTAATCTGTAGAAGTACAAACGTAAATTTTTAGCTTTTTACAAGCTTTAGTTCTCGAGAAATATCGAATATAGCTTTTACTGGTCAGGTGGTCCAAGCTAAAATTCGAATTTCTCGAGAACTAGAGCTTGTAAAAAGCTGAAAATTTACCTTTGTACTTCTACAGATTAGTAGTACACATCTACTTATGTGGAAACGACACAGCACCACTTTGGCAAAAGCATGAAAATTTCCGTTTTCTTGATTTCTAACAGGGAAAAAATACGGCAAAGGCGTAAATAGATGTCTTATATGGATAGTGTTTGCGTGAGCAAGTTAGAATTTTTGTAGGATTTTTATGAACTGAGTTACGATTTTTTTCGATTTTTCGGGCTGCTGAGTCTTTTTAGTTTTTGGCTCGAAACTCGAGGTGGAGAGAGCTGTTGCAAAAGCAAAATTGCCATCTTGTAGAGCTTGCTTTGCTCTATCGAATGGTTCTTTGCAACCTATTCAGAAGTGAGAAGTGTATGACTTATTGCGGTTGAAATTCAAAACGGGCATTAATTTCCGGACAACCTAATATTTACAACCTACAAAGTAAGCAAGCGATCGTCGCTCGAAAATGCGCAAATTTTTTCAAATTTTGGGTATAACAGTAAACTCATAGAATTGAGAAATGTAACGTGCCTGCAATTCCATGTTTCACAAAGAAAAGACAACTTATATGCGGGAAAAGGTTGCAAATGGTGTCTGAAGTTCACCCTTGAAATATAAGGTTAGAACAAGCCAAATGTAGATTTTGATGCCTTCAGAAATTATATGCTATTGATTCTGAAAAGTGCATTAGAGAATTACAAAAATTGCACTAATTTGCAAAAGGTTTGCTCTATCAAACGGTTATCAGAGCGCATTCAATAGTTTAGAACAAAAAATCTAAGAACTAGCATAACTTGGGTATGGCGGAAATGAAGGCTTGGAACCTTGGCGATCATCTCAGCGCTCGTCGATACAGACACATCGAAAGCATAGCTGCTGGAAAGAGGAAAAAATTCTGCATTAGATACTGCTTGAAATCTCCCGTCATTCTGAACAATTTTAGAATAGATCTAAAGAAAGGTACGGGCCTTCCTACCCACCTAATATACAATATAAGCCTTTGAAAGCATAACCATGAATCTTTAGCTCTCTACAACAGCTTGTATTCAAGAAATATCAAATTTATCGCAAAAAGTATACAGCAAACCAACATATTCGCACACCTGACGCATTTTTATGTCTCATATTCTAGCCATGGATAAATTCTACAAACTGTACACTCGAATAACTGATCCGTAAAATACATGACTGAGCAAATCAGAGGTCAGCAGGAATTCTATGGACGGAGTTGATTTTTCGAGTTCTTTAAAATTTTTATAGTTTGGTTAACTTCACATGGATCAAAATTTGCGCAAATGTTTGGTTTCATTTTATAGAGCTTGCTTTGCTCTATCAAGCATGCCACCCCATTTACTGTTTTTCATGGCTATTGCCGCAGTAGAATGCAATGAGACATTGATTTTTGGACAATCTAATACTTCCTGAAGCTTGCGGGAACCATCTGGAGAAATTAAAGAGAACAATTTTACGATTGCAGAGCGAAGCGTCAGAAAAACTGTGCTAATCTAAAGTTCCAAAAAATCCAAATTAGGCACTCCCAAAAGGCTTCCCTGCAATCGTGATAGGCCATCTTGGTCTAAGACCAACTGGTGCAACACCGAAATTCGCAACTGTGCTCCAATGAATAGACGCTCCCTTAGGGATCGGTCAGAGTTGCTAGGCGTTAAAAGATTGCCGGTGTTGAGAGTGTTGAAAATGCTGCCGGTGCTGAAAGTGTTGTTGGAAATCATTAGTCTTGCAGTTTCATTCTTCCTTGAGTGATCTCACCGCCCAGTGAGTACATTTGAGATGGAAGTGGGAAATGAGAGATTAAATTAATATGAAGTGGGAAATGCTTATGCATGCAAAGGATGTTCATACAAACTTTTTGGAAAGTAGAGGACTAGTTTAATACAGGATGTCCCAAAAAATCTATCCACTTTTGATTGTTAATAACTCTCTTATCATGAGGTCTTTCGAGAAGCAGTAAGCGCCATTTTGTGGAGCTGGCTTCAACTTAGATTAAAGTATAGAGCGAATCACCGATAGCTCTTCAATTACTGTTAGATTACGGTAGAAACTTGGAACATATGGTGTCACTGTGGAAGAAGCCGCCGTTTCAAAAATTTTCAAAAAGATGTGAAAACTTGTGTAATAGGGTTTTTAGGGACGCTGAGTACAATACTTAACTATTCTCAAGATTGCGAAGCTTTCTAAACGGTGTAACCGCACTTTTTAGGAACATTGAGAAAATGGCCGCTACTGCTTACCTCGCATAACTCTTCAGTGAAGCATCATAATAAGTTGGGAACTTTACAGTTACAATCAGCAACTCTAATTGGCCTAGTGTAAAAGTTTTCAGGCTGTTTTGAATCCTTTCTGGGGCAAAATATGGCCTTTCATTGCCCAAAACTTTCCTTCAAGTTTCTACCGTAATCATACCTTCGATACATAGAGCCACATACTCTGGTAACCTTCACTTTAAGAGCTCTGAGGGGACACAACCTTCACCTGGAGGGGCGAAGCCCCGGATGTTGTTATTATCCTAACTATATCGGAGTGAATATTAATGAAGCAAATACAGGAAAGAATATCTGAAGAATATCTTAGCGAAACTGAGGAATTGCTTTTTTAAAGCCTTTTTTTACGCTGAAAAGAGAAATTCTGCAAAACTTTCCTCAGATCGAGACAACGTTTCTCAGTTGGCCTCTTACTTGACCAAAATTGAGTTATAGAAGTTTGGGAAAGCTCTTGGAGTTGAATTAAAATGAGAAACTGCGCTTAAATGTGCGCAGAGAGTCGCGCACGAAAATGCTGGCCTATCTCGTTAGTGAGTGACTTTTAAAGCTTGGGACATTGTCAGTTCTCCTCGTCGTGTCATGGCGGTCAGGATGATATATATTGTTGCAGGGTTTCGTTGAGACCCCGCAGAGATCTACGACCAGAGCCAAATGCCCCGTCGGCTCTGGTCTGTTTCCGCTGCTCGTCTGCGTCTCCGCGCGCTGCGCGCTACCTCGCTACCACAAACGCGGGGCGCGGGGCATTTGGCTCTGGTACCCTTTACTCCGCTGTTTCGAACCGAATTTTGACAATCTATATATCGTTTTGAAGCTCTTCATCTCTACTTTTACGCTGACAACGTCCCAAAATAATATTTTTTGAACTGATTGAAAAATCCGGCAAAAAACTTGTTTTCGAAAATCTCCTGTTTTTCTTTTAATAAGCCTCTTTTTGCGCGGTTTTTTCTCTATAGATCTTGCTTTTGTTCATAATGCAGACAACCACCCAGCTCTTATCTCTTCGATTATAACGGAATTTTTCGTGAAATCCCGTAAAAAGTGCGTTTTTCTTTACCTTGTTCTGTTTCAGTGCTTTCGCAGCGATTTTCCTCCAACTTGGACGATATTGTTCAGAATGATGAGCGCAACAATCCAGACAACGTCCCAGGAAACACGAATGTCAATGCGGGGGTAAAATTTCTACTAATCATGCTTGATAAAGACTCGATGTTACGTTTACGGTAGGAAAACGTAATGCTGCGGGTGGGTGTCGTAACCGGCGGTGTGCCGCACCTCTTGCTCGACCGTGGTAATGCCACAGTACCCAGTACCTAGTTCGAATAAGTACTCACTTTGCTTGTTCAGTCTTCGAACCAAAACTACGCGCACTGATACTATACTTTGGAATATTCGAAATTTTTTTTTGAATAATCGAGTAATCAATATATTAGGTTGTCCCGAAACTTAAATCGGTCATTTTCATCCTCGCTAAAACTCACAGAACACCAGTCCAAGGAATTTAAGTACCATTTAATTCAGATTTTTATCCTCTTTATCACAGCTATGTTCGCTCTCTGATCTACCCTGTCTTTGCAATGTTATTGCCATGGCTTTTTGAACAGCTCAGCAGTAACGCCAAATCTTTCCTGAATTTGAAAATTTTTTATCCAGACGTTTTCAAATGCTCTGGGTACCGTTATGTAGAGAAAACCTTTAGCTACATTGTGCCCATTTTAGATTACATGGGCCACGTTTACCAAGTCCATTATAATAATTTACTCAATAAAAACCGCGGCTATTTGATTACGTTTACCACGTAAATGTACCGAAAATTCCAAGATGTGTTTTCTGAAACAAATCAAGCTTGGTTATGCTGCATAAATGATGTTTGATAAAAATCACGTTTTAATTCGCAGAAACTGCAAAAGCTTTCGTGTATTTGCTGCAGTTGTGTGTTTCATGATTTTGCCAAAAATCGATACCTTCGAATAAATAATTTTTTGAAGCTAAAAACAGTAGATTAGAAATACCAAAAATATTTTGTAGTTCGAGAGTAGCTCTATTTGATCTATACTCAAACCTTTCCGGAACTTTTGATTGAATTTTTCGAAAATTAACCTAACTTTGAGCAGATAAAATTGACGGGTGGGGAGTGTCGACAATTATCAAAAAAAAAAGCATACAAGAGTGTGGTTCGAAGTTGTACCCGTAAGAAATAAAAGGCTGCTTGAATGCATGTTGAAACTCATTCAGGTCTTTATTATGTAGGGTTTTATAATGGTTTGAAAAAAACGGACAAAACTTCCGGGACAGCCTAATATTTTCTAGATAGGCGTTAAGGTATTGTTCGGTAGAGCAAAGCAAGCTCTACAAGATGGCTAACTCATTTTTGCGCCAGCTCTGATCCATCTCGAGTTTCAAGGAGAAAGCTAAAAAGATTCATCTGCCCGACAAATCGAGAAAAAATCATAGCTTTGCTTAGAAAAATCCTACAAAATTCTAACTTGCTTGCATAAACACCATACATCTAATTGTAAGACATTTATGTATGCCACTGCAGTATTTTTTCCTCTGTTAGAAATTAAGAAAACGAAGATTTTTATGTTTTTGCCAAATTGATGCTGTGCTGTCCCAACATAGGTTGTTGTACTACTAGCTGTAGAAGTGCAAAATCAAATTCTCAGCTCTCTACAAAGACCAGTTTTTGAAAAATATGGATTTTTGCGTGCGGCACCCAACTAAGGCAAGCTATGTTCGATATTTCTCTGGAACCAAAGCTTGTAGGGAGCTGAAAAGTTACATTTGTACTTCTACAGGCTAGTAGTGTGCAATATTGAGTTGTTGCATAAGTTCTGTCCGATTTGAATTTTTTGAGTTCAAAATGTCATAACTTCTTTCAAAGTCAACTTTTTTTCAAGATCTTAATTTCACTGTGTTGAGCAATTCCTTGGCTATCAGACACATATTAGAGCCTGCGAAAATCTTTGTTAATGAAGAAGCAAAAACTTAAAAACTTCACTACGTTTTTCTTCAAACGTCTTTTTTGACATGGCAATGCTCCCTTACGAGAATTGGTAGGCATCTCATTTAACAATGGACAGATGGAGAAATTTTCGTAGATTATTTTGCAACATGAAAGAGTCCATAGGGTCTGCGTTGCCGAGAGGTTTTTTTGGCCGAACAAAAAATTAGCCACTTTTTGACCTCGCTTCAGCGCATGTGTGCATGCCTACTTATGAGTTATGAAGATTTTACAATTGACGTGAGCGCCGAAAAAAAATTATGGATGGGCCCTGCTAGCTCTTGCTTTACCCTAGCACCTCCAACTTTGAGCTCATCGATTACTTCTGTTCGCAGAAAGTTATTGCTTGTAAAACACCTAAAAGATCAAAAGATCAATGTTCGACGACAAATTTTACTAGCAAGACGTTTTCTTCATAAAACCAAGTTTCTGCATATATTAGCCTTTTAGATCCTTATTCCGCGGCCAATGAAAGAACTTGACTTGAAGGGCGCATTGTGGAGATTTGCTCGCAAGAACATATTTTCAGAGTGAGGACTTACCTCGGCCACTTGGAGATTTTAGGCCTGAAATCTCATTACATTAAGAAATTCATTGAAATTTGATATGCCTTAGAAAGCGCAAGAAAAGCATTTTTTAATGATACTAACAATACCGCATTAGATATGAAATTCTCTTAGAACAGCTGCTTCAAACATGAGGCAATAAAATCAGACAAAACTTATGCAACAACCCAATATACTTGGGTAATTCGAAAATTTTTCATCGAATGAATGAATATCGAATGAATTCGAAAAGGAAAAATTTCGAATAAACGAATATTGAATAAATTCGGAAATAAAAAATCTCGAATAAACGAACATCGATTAAATTCGAGGTTCAAAAATTCTCAAATGAATGAATTCCGAATAAATTCGGAAAATCAAAAATATCGAATGAATGAATATCGAATATATTCGAACATTGGAAGTCGAATTTCGAATAAATATTCGAATGATTTATCGAGTAACTAGAGCAACCAAAACTCCTTGCAGACATATGTGGCTAAAGTCCATCCATTCATAATCAGCACCCTCGTATCCCCTATACCTACTCCTAGCTCAAAATTTTCCAAAAATCTTTGAAAAAGATAAAATAGGTTTCGGTTACAATCAGCATCCTCATTTACATTTACCGAACCTCCCCCCCCCCTGTACCAACTCCCAACCTCGTACAAGATTTTCCAAAAGTCGACAAAGTCGAAAAAGTAAATTTTTATTCATAATCAGCACCCTCACTTACCCCCTTGTACCAACTCCCAGCCCCGTAGCTCAAAATTCTCTAAAAATCGATAAAGTTGGTCGGATGGCAACTAGTCTATACATCAGCAAAAAGTCATATTTTAAACATCATTGGACGATCTAGAAAAGCAGTCGATGTGAATTTTTATGCTGTGCCCAAAAAACTCTTCTTCAGATGGTCTGAAAGAGATTGAGGTACACTAGGAATAACTTTATTTCTTATCAGCATCAACGATGTAAAAGCAAAGTGCTTGGTCTACTTTCTACATGATTGGGATACTCTTATTCCAAGTAATGTAGAAATAAATGATGGACATAAGCAAAACATTTCTTCAATTAAAATCCACATGATTTTTTTTATTGTCGCAAGCAGTCGGAAGAATGCGACTCTCCATACAGTTCAAAGGTATAACGATTGCAAAAGTTCCATCACCGAGTTTTGCGAAAAAAAAAAACGCGGACGAAGTGAGCTTGACACTCAGCAGCTGGCTCTGCAACAAAGTCATATTCTGGATAGGAGTTCATCCGAATACGAATTCGAATAAACATTCGAATAAAACATTCGAATAAAATCTATTCGAAACCCCGTTTTTTGATTATTCGAGTTTTCGAATAATATTCGAATCCTCGTTTTTTGATTATTCGACTTTCGAATTTTATTCGAAACCCTGTTTTATGATTACTCGAGTTTCGAATTTTATTCGAGACGTTTCCTCAATTATTCGAGTTTCGAATATTATTCGAAAAAGGAAGAGCTTCGAATACCGAATTTCGAATACGAATATATTCGAATATTTTATTCGAATGATCGAATTTCTATTCGATTCGGACCCAATTTTAGTGTACAACTATGTATCTATGTGGGAACAGCAAAGCATCGCTTTAGCAAAAACATGAAAATCATCGTTTTCTTAATTTCTAACCAAGAAAAAAAACGGCAACAGCATATATAAATATCTTAAATGAATAGCGTTCACGCGAGCAAGTTAGAATTTTGGTATGATTTTTTAAACGTAGTTATGATTTTTTTCTCGATTTTTCGGCACTTAAATCGTTTATTTTCGCCTTGAAACTCGAGATGGATCAGAGCTGGTGCAAAAGCAAGACAGCCCCCTTGTAGAGCTTGATTTGCCCTATCAAATGGTACCTTGGTACCTATCTAGAAACAAGATTTTCGTGATTTATTGCGACTGAAAATCAAAACGGACGGAAGTTATGGGAGAACCTGATAAAAATATCGAATAATCGAATTGCGAATTCTCAAAAACAAAAATTTTTGAATATCCAAATATCGAATATTTTCGAGTTCGAATATTTTCACAAATCAAAGTTTTCATATAAACGAATAATCGAATAAATTCGAAATTGACAATCTTCGAATAAGCGAATATCGAATATATTCGAGGTTTTGAAGATTTCGAGTAATCGGTACTCGAATAAATTTTATTCGAATATTTTATTCGAATATCCGAATTTATACGATTAGATCCAAAGTATTGAGTTGTCCGGAAATTAATGCAGGTTTTGAATTCCAACCGCAATAAGTCATACACTTCTCTTATCTAAGTTGGTTGCAAGAAATAATTCGATAGAACAAAGCAAGCTCTACAAGATGCCAATCTTGCTTTAGTAACAGTTCTGATCCACTACGAGTTTCGAGCCAAAAACCAAAAAGATTCAACTGCACGAAAAATTGAGAAAAATCGTAACTCAGCTCATAAAAATTCTACAAAAATTCTAACTTGTTCACGCAAACACTATCCATATAAGACATCTATTTACGCCGTTACCGTATCTTTTCTGTGTTCGAAACCAAAGAAACGGAAATTTCCGTGCATTGCCAAAGTGGCGCTGTGCCGTTCCCAAATAGGTAGTTGTATACTACAAACCTGTAGAAGTACAAACATAAATTCAGCACTCTATAAGCTTTAGTTCTTGAGAAATTTGAATTTTAGCTTGGACCACTTGACTAGGGAAAACTGTTTTCGATATTTCTTGAGAACTAAAGCTTGTAGAGAGCTGGAAATTTAAGTTTGTACTTCTACAGACTTGTAGTATACAACTACTTATGTGGGAACGCCACAGCACCACATTGGCAAATGCACGAAAATTTCCGTTTTCTTGATTTCTAACAGAGAAAAAAATACGGCAACGGCGCATATAGATGTCTTATGTGGATAGTGTTTACGTGAGCGAGTTAGAATTTTTGTAGGATTTTTATGAACTGAGTTACGACTTTCCTCAATTTTTCGGGCAGTTGAATCTTTTCAGTTTTTGGCCCGAAACTCGTTGTGGATCAGAGCTATTGCTAAATCAAGACAGCCATCTTGTAAAGCTTGCTTTTTTCTATCGAATTATTTCTTGCAACCAACTTAGATATGAGAAGTGTATGACTTATTGCGGTTGGAATTCAAAACCTGCATTAATTTCCGGACAACCTAATATAATTGATACGCTTATCTCGTATCTAACGCTGCATGCTTGGAGCGTTCATTGTCGTCACATTGTCATGGTTAGCATACTTAGCTCCACATCCACATGTTCTGCGCCTTTAGTGAAATGCTTATTCTCTATAAACAAAAATGTTTTTATTGTAATGAAGTTTCAACAATAAGTTTAGCGCCTTGGATTTTGCTCAGGAACTTTGTTTCTGTTAAAAACCGCCTTCACGAAGATCTTATATCCCAACAAAATGGAATAAATGGGTCACCAAAAGAGAAGTACCCACCTGAAATACAAGAGGTTTAGACCTTTTGACTACCTCTCCAGCAACATCCTTGATTATCTTTGTTCGAAAGCCGTAGGAGACTCTGAGGAAGTCGTGCTGTTTACAACCTGAACTCCCCGAAAAGAAAAGACTGTAAAGGTTGTTGTATCCTTCAGCCAACTTGATGACTTCTCTGCCGACATCCTGCAAAGATTATCATGAAGATAATTTGGTTCTGCTTTCTCTCACGCATGTCTATCATGAAAAATTAGCACTTTTGAGAACGTGCGCGAAAAACGTTATTAGTGACATCTACAAGCGGAACACTCTCGATGAATTCGCTTATCATCGTCATGGTAAGAAGTGGATGGCGAGCACAAAGTAACAAATGTACTATTCCTTCTGACGTAGGCTAATGTTCCGCACATGCACCCTTTAAACCTCATCTTGCCAAAACTTAGATTCATTATAAAGAATGCTGTAATTCAACTGCATGCCAGTGAATTGATGCAAAATCTAGATCAGCTCTCTGCTTATTGGGCTTGTGACCATTCAAAATGTTTGCCACATTCGTTGCATTTATTCAAAGAAACTTTCTTATATCTATCACAGGGAGAATTTATTTGAGAAAAGAAACGAAAGCTAGCTAAAGTTATGGGTACATTTAAGTTTCTATGCATTCGAGGTGTTTTTATTCATTAAATATGTTATTATATTAGGTTGTAAAGAAAGTTCTGCCAATAGACGCTGAACTAAATTGTTTTATTTATATCTTCACCATGAGTGGCTGTCAATTAGCGATCTTTTGGTCATATGTACTAACAACCTTAGACTACTTCAGGTATGTCGTAGATGCCCTTTTCCAAAAAAAGCGCGCTGGCTGCGTTTCGAAACTTATGGAGAGTTCAATTTTTTGAAACCTGAATTAATGAGTTATTTCTTGCTTGCAAAAGGACCCAAATACCGGGGCAAGTGACAGTCGGATACTGCTTCACCTAGCTAATACACAGGGTATAAAACGGATTTTTAAATCAAGCTTATGAAATTTCTGCGCGTCCATAATCTGAAAAATGTGCGTTTTTGCAGAACTTAGCGCAACGAGTTTTTCTCTTTTTTTGGGCATTTCTCCCTAATTGATCATATTTTCGAGCTGAGTAGCGTGTTAGGTAGTTGGAGCCATTGCACATTAAAAACACATTTCAAACTAGCCCCTTGCATTCGCATTCATTTTTGGTATTCAAGAGAAGAATTGGCAGAACTTTCTTTACAATCTAATATAATTACGAAAGATGGAACATTATTTTTTGGGTGTTCACATGAAACACCGGACTTTCTTTCTAGCTTAAAACTTAAAAATTGTTCGCACATGTGTTTTGCAGTAAGGGCAAATTTTTAGCAGTCAAAAAAGCAAAAAGCCCTTTTCCAACTTTTTTAGAGCTTGTCGTCATATGTGAGTTTTTACAGATTTTCGTTTCAGACTCCGCGTCGACGTTTACGCAAATCTGAGCTCAGGATTAAATTCAAAAGGCTTACGCTGTGACCTTGTAAATTTGACGTTGAGTAAAAATATGTATTTACAGCAAAAAGGGAACGGCATAGTTGCGGATCACTTTGGGTGGGCACGTCTTGAACAGTAATATTGTTTTAATTTCAAAGTTGCATGTAATGAACATAGTTATTCTGGTGGCCAAAGAATGGTTTTCTGAATAAATATCTAGTGGATCTGTTAGGTACTCCCCGTTGCAGGTTCTCGCTACCGCGATAGGGAAAATTGAAAATGTAACAATTACTATTTGGTAGAGCAGGCAAGTTCTACGAAATGGCATTTGGTCAGATGCAAAAGGTTCATTACGGAATTTGGCGTGATCTGAGAAATTTTGAATGACGTCTTTGATAGTAGATTATGAAAGGCTAAAAATTCTATGGCTATTTGCAAATTTTCGTAAAACGCGGTTCATAATTATGAGACTCGATAATGTAGCGGTTTTGGGGCTTTCTTGGAGAAATTCAAAAACCGATGGTATTACGTGAAAGCGCATAGCCAGGAACGTCTATGTGGCACAAATGGGCATAGGTGTAACGTTAGGAATGTATTGCGTCGAATGCGAATTTTTGACGGTTCATGTATAGTTGCTCGAACACCATAAGCGAAAATCTTTTCTACCGAAAACTACAATTTTTCGAATCAAAATATTTTATATTAATATTACAGTAGCAAAGTCGAGACATATGCTACATGCTGACCAAGCGCAGTTTTAAAAAGGGAGCGTTACTTTTTTTGAAAAGGCTCAATATGCTTTTAGAGTCAGTGCGCTTCAAAAAAGGTTTTTCTGCGGTTAAACATTAATTAGCCTCTGGAGATGCTATGATATAAATGCCTTTCCTATAGATATTTTGTTTGACGCCCGGGAAATTTTTGCGTGGTGGTCGTGTTTTCAAACCAAGCTCCAATTTCTCCCTAATCCTTAAACGATTTTTTTTTAATTTTTGGAGATCTAAACTGGGTATTTGCAATTTTCAGATTCCGCAATCAAACTTTGTGGATCATGTTGCAATTGAAAAGCCATCCTGTAGAGCTTCTGTTGCTCCATCGAATAATATGTTTCCTACACCGCCAAGGTCTGTACCCTTTTACCTTTGTCAAACTTCCAATTTCCCTTGGATAAATGAAATGCAACAAAAGCAAAATTAAATTTGGTCGCGGTACCAACCTTGGCACACATCCTTCAAATAATGGATTTTACAAGCGAAATACGGGCGAGACTGTAATTTTTGACCGACCTGTAAAGCTCATACTTAAAAGCCTCGAGGGGTATATTGAACTAGTCACAAATTTTCTCTTGTGGTGGCAAGGTGCTACAGAATGATGGCACTAGTGCATACAAACATCCTGGGAATGCCTTGAGTAATTATTTTTGCCAAAATTTATTGTCATTCATTGTCATCTGCCATACTTCACAATACCACTCTCAGAATGTGCAAAATTTCCGGGAATTCCGCGAAATTTCGGAAATTTCGCAAAATTCCAGAAATTTCGCGGTATCAACGCGAATCACGCAAACTACGCAGCGCCATGACTTCCTTTGAAATGAATATATTTTAAATTCGGAAGCAGCTTTGTGTTCAGCTCGTCAGCGGAATCTTTACGTATGCAGCATGTCCTGGATATTCCGTTTCCAGTTTTCGCAAATTCTTTTGCGGAGGTCCTATCGCAAGAACGTAAGCAGCGCCTATCCAACGTAAAAGATGCCTGTAAGTAACATTCGATAGTACTTCTTCTGCGGATTATGAAGCACCAAAGGGTAGCCGCAAACTTCTTTCCAAAGGAAATGGAAGGGCTGATGAATTCTGGAAAAAACATGTCGTTTTGAATTTTACTCACCATAATGCTAAAATATGAAGCTCTCTTTCTGAGCAGATGTGATTTTCGTAATCAGCAGGCCGGATAACCTCTATGAGCAAGTTTTCCGAGATATTCGGCTTATTCAATTTTTTCTCGTTTTACGCCAAAGCTCGCCGGTGGATTTTGGTCAAAATGTTGATGATCTTTGATTGTAAGGAAACTTCGCTTATAGAGGTTTTCGGACAAGCTGCTTAATCATGGTCTTTGGGGAATAAGGGTCTTTTTTGCAGAGATATGGTGAGGTAACTATAACTAAGTCACGGAAATTCGTAAATTCACCTGCACTTCTCGCGTATCTTTCAGAAAACTTGACACTTGGTTTTATGTGCTAAAGTTACTAGGAACCGTGCTATTGAACGATGAATTGTGCTTGTCTCAGGCTCCAGTCTATGAAAATCGCAGAGTTACGAGCCTAGAATACACGCCCTCATGAATTTTGCCCAGAATGTAAAGATCGCATACTTCGTCGGATTTCCGCCGCGAGTCAAACATTATCTTATATATCAACATTATGTTCACTTGGCCCAAGGGATTGCTGAATATGGCGTTTGCGTGTGCTTCAACTGCTCAACTGAATATCAAAGCAGTTTCCTAGCCAGAGCTCAGATCTATATAATCATCAAGTCAAATACAGAATGATCCATTAAGCGATGTGAAAGATTTAATCAACGTGTTGTACAACCGCTCGCGGTGGAATTTCGACGAAGTATGCGATCTTCACATTCTGGGCAAAATTCATGACGACGTGTTTTCGTAGGCTCGTAACTCGGCGAATTTTACAGACTGGAGCCTGAGTCATGCACCATTCGATAGCACAAGTTCTAGTAAATTTGACTTAGAAAAGCAAGCAGGCAAGTTTTCTGGCAGGTACGCGAGAAGTGCGGACGTAAGTTACGCACTTTCGTGATGTAGTTAAAGTCACCTCACCGTATCTCTCTAAAAAGGTCCTGTAAATCTCAAAGACCACGATTTTCGTAAAGCGTGTCCGAAAACCTCTATAAGCGAAGTTTCCTTACAATCAAAGATCATCAACATTTACACCAAAATCCACCGGCGAGCTTTAGCGTAAAACGAGAAAAAATGAAATAAGCCAAATATTAGGTTGTCCCATAAGTCTTTTCATTTTTGAATTTTCGCAATAATAAGTCACACACTTCTTACTCTTAATAGACATCAGGATACCATTCGATAGAGCAAAGCAAGCTCTATAAGATGGCATTTACGCTTTCGCACAAGCTTTGGTCTATCTCGAGTTTTAAACCAAAATCTAAAAAGTTTCGGATGGCCAAAAAACCGAAATTTTTTTATATCGTCGTTCAAAAAAATCCTACAAACCTCAAACTTGCTCACGTATAAATATTTCACATCAGACATTCATATGTGCTGTTGCTGCATTTTTTTATCAGCTAGAAATCAAGAAACCGAAAATTTTCACGTTTTTCCAAAGTGATGCTGTGCTGTTCTTACACAAGCAGTTGCATAGTAGAAGCCCTCAGAAGTGCTGCAGTAGATTTTTGGCTCTTTATATGCTCTAGTTCACGAGAAATATCAAATTTAGCTTTCTTCACTTGGGTTTTTCACGCTTAAATCAACATTTCTCGGGAACCAGAGCTTATATAAAGCTAAAAAAATTACAGTTGTACTTCTAAGGGCTTGTAGTATACAACTGTCAGTGTAAGAACAGTACAGCATCACTTTGGTAAAAACAGGAAAATTTTCGGTTTCTTGATTTCTAGCTGATAAAAAAATGCAGCAACGGCACATGTGAATGTCTGATGTGAAATATTTATACGTGAGCAAGTTTGAGGTTTGTAGGATTTTTTTGAACGAAGATATAAAAAAATTTCGGTTTTTTGGCCATCCGAAACTTTTTAGATTTTGGTTTAAAACTCGAGATAGACCAAAGCTTGTGCGAAAGCGTAACTGCCATCTTATAGAGCTTGCTTTGCTCTATCGAATGGTATCCTGATGTCTATTAAGAGTAAGAAGTGTGTGACTTATTACAGCGAAAATTCAAAAATGAAAAGACTTATGGGACAACCTAATATTTCGGAAAACTTGCTCATAGAGGTTATCCGGCCTGCTGATTACGAAAATCACACCTGCTCAGAAAGAGAGCTTCATATTTCAGGGTTATGGTGAGTAAAATTCAGAACGACATGATTTTTCCAGAATTCATCAGCCCTTCTATTTCCTTTGGAAAAAAATTTGCGGCTACTCTTTGGTGCTCCATGATCTAAAGGAAGAAGTACTATCGAAATTTCCATGCTTGAATCTACTAGGGGCAATGCGCGTTGCTTCATACCCTTGCGAAGAACAGCCCGCAGAAAGTTTTGAGAATACTGAAATTAAAAATTCGGACATACTGTGTATGGAAAGATTTGTCTCGAAAAACTGAGCAAAATGCTTCTTTTCGATCCAGAAGGTGTTTATTCCAAAGAAAGTTACGGCGAGTATAACTTACAAGGGAATGGTCAGAAGTCGAAGTGGCCAATCCGTACAAGCTGCATACCATTCGATGCAGCACAGAATGCTGATTTCAAATCTGTCTTCCATATCTGCAGAGCGCCTTTGTGGACGAAGTTATGAGCAGCTTTACTGCGAAAAAGTTGCATACAAAAACTGCCAAATTAAGCACATTATTGCTCTTTCAGCTCACCTCTGGGCATGGGTCATATGAAGTGACCTAGTTGCATGTTTTGACCCAGCATTGAGCCGAGAATGGCTTTGTACGGCAAAGTTTGCACTTTACACGCACAATTTCTTAGCAAATAATGACCTTCAACGGCTTATAAGTTCCTCCACAAAAGCGCTCTACAGATAAGAAAGACAGATTTAGAATCAGCGTTTTATGCTGCATCTAATGGTATGTAGTTTGTACGTATTGGCCACTTCGAATTCTGACCATTCCCTTGTTAGAAACGCGTGATTTTTCCAAAAATCACCAGCCCATTTCCTTTGGAAAGAAGTCTGCGGCTACTGTTTAGTGCACCGTATTCTATAGAAGGATATCGAATGCTACTTACAGGCATCTTTTACGTTGGATAGGCGCTGCGTTACATCCTTGCGAAAGGACCTCCGCAGAAGAATTTGCGAAAACTGGAAACGGAATATCCAGGACATGCTGCATACGTAAAGATTCCGCTGACGAGCTGAACACAAAGCTGCTTCCGAATTTAGAATATATTCATTTCAAAGGAAGTCATGGCGCTGCGTAGTTTGCGTGAATCGCGTTGATTCCGCGAAATTTCTGGAATTTCGCGAAATTTCCGAAATTTCGCGGAATTCAACGAAATTTTGCACATTCTGAGAGTGGTATCGTAGGGATGATGTAGATGCAGGGCTAAGTGCCACCTGCTGCAATCTCTCTCACTGGTTTATGCGAGGTATGCTATGTATCTTTTGTAAAAAAAAGACATTGCATCATATAGAGGCAAAAATATACATTTGCAGTCATAACAATAGTCCCTAAATACTGATTAGAATGAATGGATCAAAAAAGGACAAAGTGTTTTTCATGTTGCTACAGTTCTTTTGATATCTGTCCATTTTAAGGATATGCGCAACGACAAAACAACAAAATGTTAGCGACTAAGGGCATGGGGGCGACTGATTTTGAGCAAGGACGAGAGGAAAAAAGTAGCCTCAAAAGAAGAGATAGCAAGACTATCCAGAATCACTGAGCCATACAAAAAAAATGTAAATATGCAATGCACCCAGTTTTGGTTCTGAAATGTGAACATTTATTCAAAAGTGTTGAATGCTAGAATTGCATAATTTTTAGTTGCACCAAACATTACAAATCTCTAAAATATGAATGCTCTAAAACATAGTTGTTATTATCACTCCCTAAAAATAGTGAAATTGTAGCTTCAGAATAAGAAGTTCTAAAATTTAGGATGTAACAGTGGTATTGAAAAATAGTAGTATTGAAAAATAGGCGTTTTTGTCTGCGAATTTAGCATGTATCGCAGTGTAAAGAGAAGGAAAGAGGAAAAAGTTGCATCAAACGTTATCCAAATTGTTTATCACTTCACGTTTCGAAAGGTTTGATTAAGTTCGCATCAAGTTTGCAGAAACTCAATGACTGTGAATTTTGACTGTGGTAAATATCACCAGTGGTAAATTTTACACTTTTGCAAATGTGGAAAGCAGGAAAAGCTGAAAAATAGCCACATTATCTTTCCTGTCTTTTGCACGCAGAGACGCGCACATGGGCAGATTGTCTTGGCATTTCGAGGGATAGGGGACCTATGTCGCCGATAGACTTCACGCGAGCGGACAGCTGGTACAAATGTATAATGTCTGAATGTGTGGGGTTCCGCATGAGACCAACTGCTTTCGGTGACATATGGTCCTACACCTCCTTTCGAGTACAAATCTGCATAGGAAAGGATAGAGTAATGAAAAATCCTGAAAACTGCCCGAGCATCGTAGTATCTGTAAAATCTCACTTTCACTCTTCCTGTTCATGTTACAGGACTGCTACAATACGTACAATTCTGTGTCAACGCGCATTGGTTTTAAATACCGTCTGCTAAAAGTTGCCCGCCCGCACTGCAACACCGCTTGGCTTGGGCGTGGCGTTGCAGTGCGGGCGGGCTAATTTCGGCACACGGTAAACCAATACATTGACACAGACTGTATAAGACATAGCATATGGTTCTCAAACACTTGATAAACTATCTGGCAAACCCATTTTCGCCCTGCCCTGTCAGTGATATACTCGCAAAGCGTGCTCACTTACTCCCCCCCCCCCCTGCTAACTCCCAGGCCCGTAGCTAAATTTTTGCAAAAAATCGGAGAAATCGATAATAGTAACCAATTAATTCACTAACGTTGTATTCGTATTCACTGTCAAATGCAGGTTGACAGTAAACGTGATCAAAAACAAAGGATACAGTTTTCTTTGGTTTTTTAGACAGGATTTGATTAACAGTGGTGCAAAATCCTATTCAGAATTCCTACAGTAGCCCTACAATAACGAAAAGAGATTGATGTGTTACACTCTTCTTAAATATGAGCTGAAGAGCTGAGCCATACTCATGGTACTTGTAAGTTGGGGAAATTTATATGGAAAAAAGAGATGTTAATAATAAAAGTATAGGCATTTTAGAACAGTGTTTGGAGGCTAGATTGAACGGAAGTGCAAAAGACTCACCAGCGCCCATTCCTCTGCTGAGAGAATTTGGGCTAGCGGCTCCTTTACACCACTGGTGAATTCTTCATCGTCTGCCAATTTTTGTTCTAGCGGCGTCTTCACTTTATCTTTGAGTTTTTCGTTGTTTTTCTTTTCTTTAGCGGCCTTTCTTCCGGTTTTAGATGGTGGATCTGGCTTGTCTTCTCCGTTCGGACCTTTTTGGTCTGAGGGCCCTGGTTTTGCATGTGTCGGATCTTCAGTAGTTCCCTTGAATTTCCCATCCTGATCCACTTGTTCTTCGTCCCTAACTTTATGGGAGTCTTCGGCTTCATCTGTACACAGAGCCGAAAGAATGAGAGCCTAAACTTTAGTGTAATGATGGTCGAGAGGAAGATCAACTTACAGAAAGAAACTTGCACAGCAACTTCATTTTCTGCTATATCATGTTCACCCTAGTAATTTATACTTGTTGTCTAAGCTCAATCAAGAAAGGTCAACAGCTTGCGTATAGCTCAAAAGTTCTGTCGCTCCAGTGCCCTTTCCAAAAACTATGGATAGTTTGGTCCCAACAATCAATGAGCAATACAAAGTGAGCTGAAGTAATTGGAAATCGTTGCTGCAGGTTTGAATATCAAAGCTTTCTAATCTGCGCTATTCATCCTTTAAAAAGAACGAATTACAGTCGCAGTTTAAACTGCGATACGTACTGTTGTTGAAGCTGAACCCACTCGGATCATGCACACTGCTTCCCATAAAGGATGCTGCGTCTCCAGCTAAAAGGGCACAGCGTGGTGGCTGATGCGCAGAAATGAAGTGTCAGCTCATAGTGCCATACTACTGCTCTGTCTTCTCTGTGCCATCAATTCTTCCCTAGTGCTAAGGCCATGGGCATACCTCACTCGATTTCTGTCTCCGTGCAATCTGGCAATTCGCCAGATGCCTTCAAATTTAACACTGGCAAACTCGCACAGCATGTATAACTTTCGTAGGTTGATAAAATGCCCCATCTTTCATACATTCAGAGACCCCTTACGCTGAGTTATGAACAACTGAAATATTGTCAACTCCCTTCGGTACTGAAATCGCATGAGGTATACGCAGGGCCTAATTCTTGAGCATTCGCAAACTCATTGTCAGATATATTGTTTTGGCTGCAACCATCCTGCAATGCCAAAAAAGGCTCGAATCCCCTATTTTTCTTGTTATTCTTTAAGAACATTTTTTAGGCATCTTGCTATGACAAAATGATCAAAAATACGGCATTGCCTGTTTGTACACTTCGAGGCTCGACTTCCAAGGAGACATTGTGGTAACTTTTCATCCATTCTACCGTAATTTGCAGAAATTCTGCATCCTTAATCACTCTCGATGGGGTTAATATACGAGTTTCTAGGCTTCAAATGCATGCATCAGGTTTCGCTACGGTTGATCTGTTGCATAGTTTTACCAAACTTCCCGAAAAAGCGCTTTTTTTGCTGATTGCATTTTGAAACTAACCTCTTAGCTCAATGGGCTAGTGCTATTCCGGAATTATCTTGACCTGACATAATTTTTTTTTGAATGTAAAGCCACACTAAATAATGAATCACCTAGGGAGATTTCCAGAATTTTCGGGCGAGCTCTTTGGATCTATGTTAACTGAAAGATGTTGCTTTTGAAAACCAACAGCAATACAGTTCGCTATCCCTGTAACAAGAAGATGCATTGTAAAAAAATGCTTTATAGCATTCTTCTGAGCAGATATCCTATTTGTGGTATCGCACATATTATAAGATACTTTTTTGATGGCTGATGGGAATCCTAGCACACTCTGACCTACTCTTTACGATAAAACGAATTGCAAATTAAGCTTAGTGGATTGACCTTAAAGCATGTTGTGGTTGGGGTTCCACGACTATCCTTGCAGCGTGTTTTCTCCTTGTATTAATATTGTATCGTATTGTATTGCATTATAGCATATAGGTGTTAAAACATGATCATTTCAGACTAAAAAACTTTTCTTGTTGTTGTCTGTCCGGTGTATCGTGCAACCCAGTGAGTTAAAAGGCCAACTGTTAGCAGAGCTTTTCGTAAACATAATGGGTCCGCGAAGCTACAGAACCGGAGTTCTGGAACCCACTAAAATCGTTGATGAGTATGGCCACAAGGTGTCTTTTGCCTACCCCTCGTCGTAATAGTTGTTATTTATAATCATGTATTGACGACGTCGGTTTTGGTCAAAATCGACTTCTGCCTTTTGAGCAGGAGGTGTGGCATACGACAGGAAGATGCGACCACACATGTTTGGGGACATTTATGTCGAATTCTGATTACAAGACTACTTCCGGCCATACGACCCATCGGTGTTTGTTCGAAGAGATGAGCGAAAAAGTAGGCACCAATGGGTCGTATTGCCCAAACGGCAAAAATCGAAATGGTCTGGTCTTGAATTATCAAACTATTTATAGATTATTCGCTTATTTGCTACTCTGGCAAAATTTATGGGTGTGACACAGGGCCAAAACAGGTGTAGCTGCTACTTTGTTTGGCCCTGTGACGCATCCCACCCAAATACGTTCAAAATAACCAAACATTCATGTCCGTTCAAAACTGCTAAACTCCCTTTCAAAAAAATCAATAGCGGAAGACAGCGGTTTTTCTTTTTTTAAAATCACGGCGAATATTGGTTTACTGTAGCGTAAATCTGCTGTACCATGTACATTGTGAGGAAAAGCGGCAAAAAAATATACATTCAATAGCCTGTTTCGTACTTTTCACAGAAGTGGTTTGAGCCTTATTCTTCTTGAATTTCAGTTATAGTTGCTGAACACTATCCTGGAAGCGAAAATTGTTGGGATCAAGATTTTTGATAGCTCCTAAATCAATTTGGAGGTTATTTTAAGCGGGATTTCTAATGCGGCAAGTAGGTAGCAAACTCAGCTTTTGAAGAAAATCAAGCATGTTTGGAATTGATCATTTCATTGGGTGGCCCAACATTCTCATTGGGTGCCCAAGATTTGGATACTTCAGATTTAGCAAAAACTCGTTCCTCAGGGTTACTTAACCAACATCGAGAAATGCAGGAGGGACAATATTCGGAGGAGCAAAGCATGTCACTATAACATAAATTCTGATATCTGATATTGAGTAAACGTGCTTCAACTTCAGTTATTTTAGGTTTGCCAAAAATCTGATCTCGACTTAAGTACCAACTATGTACTATGTATTTCTAAATTTTTCAATGACAGTGCCCGAAGAAGTCCAAATAATCATGGATAGAGCGATCCCCTACAGAATACAAAAAAACTTTTTCACCCTCTTCTACAGCTCGCGGCTATAGAAGAGGGTAAAAATTTGAATTTTGAAGTAGGATTTTATTTATTGCCATCAAACTCACATCAGATTTGATCAACAGAGTTGGCTTTCTTTGTTCTCGAATCGCTACATCTTGGCGGAAAAATTATTATAATTTCCACAAACCGCTTTACGCGGTATCTGAAAATATAAGGTTTGATATCTTGAATCTGTGAACGCTCGCTAGCCTTGTGAAAAAGTGTTAGTTTTTGACAGTTCATAAAGCTGTCATAAATTTCAAATTTTGAGGATTTTTGATGTTTGATGCTTTCGCCTTCGGAATAGGTCTGACAGAGTACCTTGATTCAAATGAAAATTTCATAAATGAAATTGCGGAGATACTTAACGAAAAACTAATAATTTTGTATCCTGTAGTACTGCTCTATTCAATCGTTTCCTGAGCTTCTTCGAGGAATTAATATAAAAATTTATAGTTATGGTGAAACCTGGCTAAAAATTTTGACCATGGCAAAAACCATGGGTCGAAATTTCTAGTCATTTGAGCGATAACTAAAGTAAATTGTGTCAGATCTTGGAAGAGGATGAAAAGCTGCAACGAATGCTTTCAAAATATTTCTAGGATATTTGTCCTTAAAAACTAACGCTCTTTTGAAAAAAGCGAAATCACTTTCGGAACGACCTAAAATATACTGCAAGAAGCATGAGTGAGATTGCAAATACAAGTAAACTTCTATGATCTCATCATGCTATGTGGTATATCGCCAAAACCCATAGAAGTGTGGAACTTTTATGCTTTTTTTTTGCAATTATTGCAAATAGCTTCAATTGCGTGGATCTCGATTCATAATTGGCATAATTTTGTAGACCTTGCTTAGCTCTATCGAGCAGTTTTCTTAGTGCATCTGATAGCGTTCACGCTTCTGCAATAGTAAGAAGAGTTTCTTTTTTCGAACTCAATGTCCTAGTAACTTGTGAAAATGCTTAGTGCAAAAGTAATCGTGAGATCGCTTCAATATAAGCCCTTTCAAATAATCCAAGATGACTACTACACAGTAGCATGCCTCCTCTGCCTTCCTCTTTTGAATAAATCTCTCATGTGTTAGACCGCAAAACAGAATATCTATAACAAAATCACTCGACCAGCCTAAAAACACCAAAATTTATTACGACCAAAGGACCCTATACTGTGCTGCGTACTGTCTGAGGGTATCGCGCAAAATAAGTTTCGTCTTCCAGAACACAACGACGCGGCTGAGCTGCTCGCTTAACAACTCGGAAAGAGCGCGTCTTGTACTCGTAGAGGGTAGCTGAGAAACTCAGAACTTACTGTGCCATGCACCATAGATCACTGTCTTCCTAGATACTCTTGGAGTACGGTACAGATGTTGACACTATTGACACACACTTGGTACTGTCAAAAACATTGAAGTTTTTAAAGTGAAAATTATATTCGTTAAGTCTAATCCATTCAGCAACCTCAAACACTTCTGATTTAGCTTGTCACAATGCTCTTACAATAACTCGACTTAATTGAATTAGTACAGCAATAAAAGCTGCATTGTATGAAATGCTAGCAATCACTTCATTTGTTTACATACGTCAGGAAAACCAAAGGTACAGGGGTAGGACCTGGCACGATATTGGCAAATGACAAGCTGGAATTCGTTTTTGGTGAAAAAAGGGCAAATTCGTCTTTGAGGGGTCAGGGGCGAAGCCCCGGAAAAAAATTGGTAGTTCGTGCCCTCTGCTTATCCTGCCTTGTTATGTGTACTGCTTATCTTGACATGTTATGTTAAGTGCCTCAACAGGCGACTACTGAAGTTTACGCGCGTCAAACCGCGCGGTCGCTATTGCCACATGCGCGACTTCGCTTAAACGATGCTATTTGTAACAACAGACATGACTAGTTTTCAATGTATGCGTAACGATATGGCACCAAATTTCGTAAACGGACGAAGAGAGGCTTGTGGAAACAAAATATGAAAAACTACGGAAAACTTATTCGAACTGGAAGTGTAGTAAGCGTTTTTTCAGAAAATTTTGTACGACCGGTAACTGTAGATGTGAATTCAATGGCTCGTTTGCAGCGCACACATGACGATTTGTATGAAACTTGGTACGTACATGAATACGGGCCTGCAGGGGTTAAATGAGAAGTTTGATGGAAAATGTGACTGAAGGTTATGGCAAGCTTTTTCTGAGAATTTTCCGCTACCAAAAAATGGAAAAAATGGCTCGCAACACAGAGAAGACGGCGAAATCGCGCGAAATTAGGTTGTCAATTGCCGACCTAATGCCAACATGAGGTTGGCAAAACTTCCAACTCACATATTTTTTTCAAAATTTTTACATAAATCTGTTATACACCTAAAGCCTAGTATATATTGACATTTTGGTTTTAAACGTCCTCCTTCATCATTGCTAGACCCAAAAAATAGCTTCAGCAGCTCCGTTTCCTAAAAAGGAATGCGCGCCATA
The DNA here is from genome assembly GCA_958299035.1 of Cylicocyclus nassatus. Lineage (NCBI taxonomy): Eukaryota > Metazoa > Nematoda > Chromadorea > Rhabditida > Strongylidae > Cylicocyclus > Cylicocyclus nassatus. Next base: position 101,106,418 of record CATQJL010000001.1, on the reverse strand, counting down.
GGCATCGCTGGATCCTATAATTGGCATTTTTAATTATTCACCACTTACTAGCGTGCACTTACAGCTTTTTACTCTGTACTCGCCTTTTCCCCTCCTCCTTTCTCAACTCCATTCTTTCTTTTCCTCTTCCACCTGTTACTATTTTCAGCGGCGCTTTCTGCTGCTGACACCTGCGTTAGCCCAATACGGGGACCGTGGCTACGACCATGACCTTGACTACAACAGCACTTCGAGAAGACAAGAAAAAGCGCCAGAGACACTCCGATCGTTGATCCACTGGTCAACGGTCGGAGTCGCGGGACACAGTGACAAACGCCGTTGTTCACGTCTTCATTGAAATCATGCAGATAATTTTTTTTCGTGTGGTGGCCTTCATAAAGAAGGTCTGCAAGTATGTGAAAAGGGGGAGGAGGGACGGGTGGGGAGGGAGGGATATTGGGGGAAGGGACCTTCCTGAGGACACTGAGTGGGGGAGTGACGGCGAGAAAGCTTGCCGCTGCAAAGGTAGCCGCTGCGCTGGCTGCCGTTGCGAGCTTCTTCGGCGGTGAGCTTCTTCGCCGCCGCAACGGCAGCCCGTCACTTCCTGCGCAAATTGCGCGCCACTCCGGTGTCCTTAATGAGGTCCAAAAAATCAAAGCGCAAGCACTAGCTTGCGCTTTGATTTTTTGAAGGAAAAGAAGTGAGTGAAGGGAGTGAAGTTCAAGAGTGGGTGTGGGAGTGGAGTATTTGAAAATGAGGGTGAGTGTGAGAGGTATGGTGAGTGTTTAGATTACTTTAGGGTGAGAATGAGTGAGTGGGTGGAGTGTTGAGAGTATGTTTATAGGATTAGTAGAGTACTTAAGAGTGAGTGAGAAGATGGAAATGTGAGGAGTATGTGTGGAACTCGAGTACTTGAGGATGAGAGGTTTCATAAATTATGAGCATATGAATAACCAGTGCGTCACCTCCGCTTCGCGGAGGTTCGCACTGGCTCTCCTATCCGCGTGCCTTTCTCATGCTCGCTCAATAATGACTATAAAACACACCATGTGATTCTGAACATCACAAATAAATCGTAAGCAACTGTTCATTCTTGAAGCATCTCCATGTAAGATAGGTTTTGAGAAGAAAGACTTTTTCGCAAAGAAACACCCGCGAATTTGAATGGATGATCGAATTTGTTTTGGCTTGGTAGTCGTCATAAAGGTAATAGTACTTTGAGCTACAGTTCCGTGTAAAATCCTTTCGAACTTTAAGGTAAAAAGTTGCCAAATCGACTACCTAGGCGATCACCACTTTTTGGCGCTTTTTTCGAGGAAAAGCAAACTTCTTGAGCACTTTTTGGGCTGGAATTCATGGGGCGCAGATTTACTTGGCAGACAAATCATGGCTTTGCAAAAAGTCGAATTAGCGACCTAGTTTTGCTTGCCAAAAGCCGCGTGAACCCGTTTGAGGCGCAAATTTTGAAGGACCCGCTTATCGAACCGGCTCGTCCTTGTGCACGGTGGACCTACATATTAATGCGATATGTTATGCAAAATTGTAGCTCGAAAGCTTGGCTGCAGCTCTCTGTATGAATTTCGTGACAGACAGACATACATACACGCACAAAAAGACACGCTAAGCGCTTTATTATAAGTCACGATGACACTTTTGGGTGTTTCCCTTTCCTTTGAGACTATCAAGTCGCACTTTGATTCAAGGCGGCTTTGCAGGAGTTCAAGCCGTCACGGCTCCATTCATCAATCAAAATCTCATCCGTTTCAATCGTGAATGTAGCGTGGGCGTTCGTAGAAAATCGAAAATTACGAATCGTGCAGTATCTACGCAAAAAACCACTCGTGTGCTTTTCCACTCAAATAATGAAAGAGCTTTGAAACCCACCGGATGATGCTGAACATCACGGATCGATTCGTAAACAACTGTTCATTCTCACAGTATTTCCATGTAAAATCGGTGATTTTGGAAGAAAAAATCTTTTGCAGAAGAATGAATGCAAATTCGAATGAGTTACTGCATTCATGAATTTCAGTGTTCCCATAAAAGTGGTAAATACATGGGCTAATTCTCTGTGCAAAAATCTTTCCAATTTATCAGGTGAAGCCTTAACTAATCGATTATTTACGCATTCAATCCTTTTTGGCGCTCCTCTAGCAGAAAAACAGACCTTTTGAGCATTTTTTTGATTTAAAATTCATGGCTCCCAAATTTACTTGTCAAACAGATACATAACGTTGCAAGAAGGCGAATCAGCGACCCAGTTTTGCATGCCAAAAGCCGAGTGGACCCGCTCCAAGCGCCATTTTTCAAAGGACCCACGCATCGGATCCGTTTGCCATTGCGCAAGGTGAGCCTGGACGCTGCCAGCGTCAGTGTGCAAAAATTCAGCTCAAGACATTTGCTGGAACTCGCTCCATGAATTTCGTGACAGACAGACATACAGACACACACACACACATACAAAAAGACAGACGCTTAGCGGCTTATTACAAGTCATGATAAGAATCCTCCCCCCCCCCCTCCCCTCTCCAGCTGCCGTGCAAATTTTTTTCATTGACCTCACTGCAGAGATCTCTAGTATGATCTCATTTGTTTTTTTTTCTATTGTCACGAATGAATTGTTTTTTTTCTCCATTAAACCTTTTCTCTGGATAAAGTGTTGACTGCGCAATCACTGAGATCAGTTTCGGGGTCGAGGGGGTATTGGTGAAAATTTTGGGGTTAAATGCAAATTAGTTCTCAAAAACTCCTTTTGCCAACCTCGTGCCGGGCCCTGCACAGGGACACGTCAAAGCACACCTGTGATCAGTGACTTGTTAGGAGCAGGCATGCTTTGTGAGGTCAAATATACACTCTGGTTTTGTTCAATCCCTAACTCAACCTCAATGCCAGGCCACATCTGCGGATAGGGCATAGTAAACTTAGATTCTATGGAGAAAAAAGACAAAAGCTGTGAGAGACAAGAAAGGAGAAAGTTTTGCTTCACCTGTAGGTAGGATTTCAGTCTCACGTTATCCAAATCATCCCTCCTCTCTTCTACTTTTTCAACGATCCCTGCAAATGGAAATGAGATTTGTACTTTTATTTCTATGACAAATGAAAGTGGGGCAAATGTTTATAGTGCGCTTAAAATCCAGAAAGTAGAAATCACTAGCTTATCAACTTGTAGGCCTGAATGTTGCAAGTAAGCAGCTTTTTATTCTTTGTTTGAGATGCCGCCGATGTTGAAAAGGTATAGCGTTTATTAGGATGATCGGAAGATAATGAGGTAGCTTGGTTTTTTTTTCGTTTGCAACATTTTGTTGAGATTAACAACAACCAGGTAATTAGGGTCAGGCAAGAGCTATGGCACAGGATCGCCAATATCGGATCGGATACGACCCCCTCACCCTTCCCCCCCCCCTCGCCTCTGGGAGCCTTCATCCTGCGCCGGCAACCGCCGCTAGCAGAGCGTAGCAGACAGTAGCGGCCCACAGCAGCGCACAGTAGCTGGCTTTTTGTCATAGAAGCGCAAAATCGTCAAATTCTTACTATTTTGAGTGCAAGCGCCCACGCTTTCCATCTTCCACGCTTTTTTCTTCCTGTTGTCGCAATTCGATCTCACATATCATTGTGTCCATTGTTGTTAAAATCTTGTTGCCATAGCTTGGTATCCTATTAGTGCCCAGTTTCCCTCTAGCAGTTGAGCCATATTTCGCCAAAATTTCTTAGCGATGTAATTTCTTCTGACTTTGAATACGTCCAGTTTCTGCAGGTATGCTATTAGTTTTTTCTTGGTTCTGCTTCAATTGGGGAGGTGGAAAGAGTGGGCGGGCGCACTCAAAGTAGTAAGAATTTGGTGATTTTGCATTTCTTGACAAAAGCGGTCAGCGGCGGGCTGCTAACGGCGGCTGCCGGCGCGGTATGAAGGCACCCTCTCGTTGCTGTTATAATAAGGCCGAGTGAGGTGGTCGTTCTTAAACATGATTGACTTCTTTTCAAAGAAGGATTAGCTATATATTTTGCACACAGCACAGAGTAGTACTCCTTCTTTGCCCAACTCAGGAATCCCGCATAGAAGACCTCTAAACTGTGGAATTAGAAGTCAATCAAAATCTCGTTTTTTCCACTTTTCGCTTTAAACGGCTGTGCTTTCACCAACTGTTACTCAGAGTAAAGAACACGAACCAGCTTCATATCACTATTGTAAATCTACGAGCTCTAAGCTATCGAACCGTGTAAATACTACTCGCAAAAATGTTTTGTGACCATAGTTGATGGGGTATGACACAGCCCCAAAAAAGGGTTGGCAGCCACAGCCGTCTAGCGATCGAGATGTCAGACGGCGGAGGATTTAATCTGGCCGGCTCTTAGTTAGGCATCCGGTTAAAACCGGAAATATCGAACTCTTTCTCAGCTTTGACCCCATCAGAGTATACACTCGGCTGTGCATTGCAGTTCGACGCCCAGGGTTACCCCCACGGATTGGGCGGCGGACCATAGTGGGAAATTTTGCTGTTTACAGCTTATGATTAACACAATTGCATCCCCTTATGGGAGGGGAGAGGGAACGCGTCATATCCCGCTACTCTAGATATCTGTATAATTTCTTTCTATATCTCTTTTTGAAGGTCTTATACTCTATTATCTGAGATTGAATTTTACTGTTTTGTGTGATGTCATAAAAACTGAGTTTTTCACTGTTTTTTTATGATCCTATAGGGTCCCAGGCAATTATCTCACATTTTCGAATTCATTTTTGCTACAAACTAACAAAAGTGCTGAAAACTGTAACGAAGACAGATGGCACTGATAACATGTTTATATTAGAAATTACCGAATTCTCAGGATATCGAAATCTTCGATGTACCACTGTTCGCAGCTGAGGGTTTACCGAATTCAAAACCTGCACAATCCATTTCTTCGTAAAAAAAACATCACTAGCAGTGCTAGTAGTTCCTCAGCACCACCTTACCACGTTTTCGCTTTTGGGAAAAACAGACAACTTTAAAAACGATAGTGATCTCCTGAAGATCCCTGACACACGAAACAGTGAAAATCTCAGCTTGTAAGGCATTATTCTGCCATCCATTATACTCAAGTACCATGGTATAAGGAACCTTATGACACAAACAGAAAAAGAAGAATACTGGTATGCAGTATACTTCGCGAAATTCGGAAATCTTTATGGAATGAATGGAATGAAATAAATTTAAATCATAAATTTTGAATAAACGAATGTCGACTGTTAGATTGTACCGAAAGTCCTTCGCACCATTTTCGAAAAGTCGTAACTTCTTCCTATTATAAAAGTCTTGCGCGGCAAAAATGCGAACAAATGAGTTTGAAAAACTGAATTTTTCTGTAAATCCCACTTTCGACTTGTGGTTCATCGCAATTTTCACGACTCCGAAACATCACTTGTTCTTATCAGCAACATGCTGGATACTGTTTGTTAGATAATCACTACAACTTTGGAAGGATTTCTTCAACTTTAAGAAAAAAAAATGGCGTTGAAGAGAAGCGCCGGGGATTACCAGGGATTATACAAAAGCTGCAAAATTCGGCTTGTACAGCTTCTCGCTGCTGTTCAATAAGTTCGTAGTGAACGATAGTAGGAATACTTGCGGACAGGTAGACAACATGAAATCCAGATATCTGGAGCTTTAAATTATGAAGCTTTCTTCTAAGCTGCGTTCCCCTCCCCAGAGGGGATGTCAGTGCATGCGGTCCTAAGAAATTGATTTTTTTTGCTCTTTTTGTGAAAAATCATTACCTTTCGAAAAAGTGCTCAGTGCTCAGTGCTTGATCAGCACAGCAACAAATCTTGCTCAATCAGAGAAGGAGATCAGAAAACTTATGCTATAGACCGTCTTGGATTTTATTGCGCATTTTTCTGGTTTTTCAAGGGTCTTGCCTCATGTCATTGAACTTCGAAAGAATTTTCCATTTTTTCTCTCTGCAGTCAAAGCTTAGTAGAGAGCGGGAGTCACTCTTTGACATGCTCCGTACCGCAATCGCGTGCGGAAAAAAGGAGTGTACTTTTAACCGTTAGCCAACAATGAGACCTTATTTCAAGACTGTGTGCCACATCTGTAATCAGCATGTTAGATAAGCTCCATACCCAAGTTCTGAGTGAATTCGAAGTGTTTGAATAGAAGGACTTGTGTGCTTTCCTGAAAGATAGGAACAAGAACTCAATTTTTAATTTTATCCAAAAGTATCTATGTTGTATACAGTACACATCATTACTGAAACAACGGTTTTTCTCTTTGAAATAGGAGCAAAGAAAATACGACGTGATAACCTTGGACAAAAAGAAAACTTGCTGCGAGCGTGAAAAAGATCCTGCAAAGTTGCGTGCTGCACCACGTGCAGCACCAGTCCGAAACGTCTTAAAAAGTGCGATTTACTCTTTTTACACATACTTTTGCCGTGCAAATTCTACAATAGAAGGAAGTTAGGCTTTTGAAAATGGTGCGAACGAACTTTCGGTCTAACCTATCAAATACGAAAATCAAAATTTTCGAATAAACAAATATTGAACGAATGAAAGAATATCGAATAAGTTTAAAAATCAAGAGTTTCAAATGAACGAATAAGATTATTAGAACATTGAGGTCAATTATCGAATTTATCCCAATGTTTTATTAGATTGGCAAATTCGGTTAAGTTCATACAAAAATATTCGAATAGAACAACCTCTTCAAAAACTTGCTGGTGTGGGTCGATTTTGACATTTTCTGATAAAACTCAACATTTTCTCCTCATATAAAAACAATGTAACGTTTGCTGTCGCCCGTTTCACTTCCTTACTCCAATTTTCTGTCCCCATTTTTTTTTCTATAGCGCGTTTAATTCTCCCCTTTTTGTACCATTCTCAGCCCCGTAGTTCAAAGTTTGGAAAAAATGGATAAAATCGATAATGGATGCCGATTTTTTATTCATATTCAGCACCCTAATTTCGCATGGACAATGGTGCAAATTTGAATGCGAATATATTTAATTAGATTTTTATTCCAAAGTATCAATAAATATAATGCAGATTAGCAAAGTATGACGCGTCCCCTCTCCAGCGGGGATGTACTACGTGCATACGAGTCTTCTTTTATTAGTCCTGCTGACACTCTTACTGCTTCTTTCTGTAAACACGTATTTTCATTTTCAGCCCTGCGACGCATGTCTTTTCTGCAAATCTATCCTTCCCAGAAATTTCGTGTTTCTCGACTGAGCGCCAAATCTATCGAATCGAGATTACTAGATGACCTTTAGTCAATGCAGACTTCTTTTCTATATCTTATGCTTTAGGGTTGTAAGTCTCTAAATATTACTATTTTTACAGTTTCTAACTGGCTAACTTTACCACGCCTAAATCCAACCATTTTCAAAAATCTTTATTGAAGTCTTACAGCAAAGACCAAATAACAGATACAAATCTGTCCTTTCAATCCTTTTTGGAAATCCATAGTGAAAAATTTCAGATTTCTCACAGATGTTTTCTTTCGAAAAGCCTTGTTTTTTAGCACCAAATCAGCCCATAACTGCATCCTTACCTCAAAAATAGTATTTGAAGGTTGATGAAATTAAACAGTGCCTAATTGATAATCTAATTAATTGAGCATTCAATGTATAAAAATTAGAAAGTTTCAATACTGTGTAGCTACCCACTTTTGAGTATTTAGCAGTCATTTGTCGGGAGCCTGGCTACATCTAGCATCTGAGCTGTGTATAGATTTGTCTCTTTGTTTTTGAAAAAAAAAGAGTAACAAAAAAGTTTTTTACTGCAGGAATTTTACTACATAAGGAAGAACACTACTCACAGCACAAATAAAAAATTTTATACGCGTTAACCCAGCTAGTGTTCAAGCGACGCGAATCTTTACGGCTTATGGTTCGACTCACACATTATTTTCCGTTGACGTTATTGACTCGCTGCCAATCAAAGAGCGGATCACCAGAAAAGGCTACACACGTAATGATGCTTGTATTATTCCAAATACTCCTTAATAAATCGAATAAAGGCAATTTTGCCAAGAAATCCTAATCTTATAGTATTGGTGAGTAACGTCGAGCAATAAACCTCATATTCTAACTGATCTGCCTTCTCGCATATTCCCCTCAACTTAGAAAACACTTGTGTCAGCAATCTGGTATAGGCCGTCCGCGCAGGGCGTGAAGAGTACGCAAAGCGTGTACTGCGCGTCACTACCCTTTCTTCGTGCACTCTCGCCGCTTTCCACTGCTCCTCTTCCAGGTCATAAACTGCCTTCAATGAACGCAACTGCGTTGTTCTTCGAGCACAGCCTATAGCTCGGTAATCTCCAATTATGAGATAACTAGAATTAAATTGAGAAATTGCTCCACAGCCAAAAATTTAGGTGGACTGACTAATTCTGATCTAAACTTTGCTAATCATATCGAATGTGTGGTGATTAAAGCTTCATCGGCTTCATCTACAACTTTCTGTAGCCTACAGATAATCCAATTAATCCTCAACTACTTCATCGTGCTTACGTTTTGCCGCACATGGATTATCGTTTCATGGTCTGGAGCCCTTTTTTGAAAGAGAAACGTTTTAAAAGCAGAATAAGTCCAACGAACATTCGCACGCATATTAGGTATATCTAAAATGTCGGCAAACATAAGAGGCGTTTTCGTTGGGTCTTCAATAGTTTAATTTATTAAAGTTCCAGATTGCTTAGGCTGTTACGAGATATTGCACTACAAGAGAGCACGATTGCTTTTGAACATAGAATTAATACACTTAATCTATCACGTTTGAGGCACTCTGAAAATGAGTAGTATCTTTTCTCAATGGAAGTTCTTTTTTGTATCTTTTTATGTATATTCAGTCAATGTTATTGTATTCTGATTGAAACATATGTTTTTATGGTTCACTTACATACATATCACAATACGTCTCCAATTTCTTTTGTCTGGTATCCTTTTTGGTATCTTTATTCGTAAGGCTTTGATCAATATCAATGCATTTCTTTTTGGTACTTTTCCGTCATCCATACCCATTTTTTCAAAAAAGTAATGCTTCTTTCCTTGTGTCAGTTTTGGTCATAACTTCACAAGAAGGAGTGTCAACCTTCTGCCAAGTGCCAAACACAAGTGGCATTTCATCTCGGGTTTAACAGGTTTTATCAGGAATTTATTCAGCCTACCTTTCAATGAGATTTCTAAACCATCTATGACTTCATTTGTATTCAACTTCCAAGCTGGACATTAACATTATAGGAACAACATTTTGTGTTCATTCGATTTACCCTAAATAGATATGTGAGCTACTGTCCCATGACCTAAGCGGGGAAACAAGCACAGCCAGTTTTTGAACCACCACATGCAGGGCTCGGCACGAGCTGGCACCAGGGAAATTTCAAAACGAAGTCCCGTTTGATATTGAAAATTTCGTACGATGTCCCTTTTGACCTGTTTTAAAAACCCGTCTCATTTTTATATTATGTAAAATTGTAGTAGTGTTTTCATGCATTTCTGATTTCATGAAAGAACTTTTCACAGCTTTCTGAGCTTTTTAAGTGGTCGAATCACATCTTGAGAAGCAGAAAAAGCCGATTTTTCGACTGCGGAGCGGGCCGAGTGGTTTTCAAATTGCTATAAAACGCTGAAAAGAGGACATTATGAAACTGTTTCTTCTCCGTATGTAATCTTTTACAGTGTAGATACATTTTATGTAAAATAGTATGAAAACTTATGTGAGCAAAGTGTCGGTGCCAGCTCAGCTGGCACCCAGCTGGCACGGTGCCAGCTAATTCAAAAAAAATTTAGGCACAGCTTTCATTCACATAAGTTTTCATAAATTTTTGGCCCGTAGTTCCGGTCCACCAACGCGCATGCACACACCAAATTTGGTGTCATACTATTGCGTATTGGCTGAAAACAACGCCTTTGTTTGTTGATGGACAGCTTGCCAATGGCATGCCGGTGGCATGCCGGCGGCATTTTTGCGGCAGTTCTCCGCCTCGGCCCTTGTAGAAACGATATCCCCTTTGCTTTCCGCCCCAAAAACGATATCCAGCTTGAAACGGTGCCAGCTGTGCTGAGCCCTGACCACATGTATTCTTTTGTGGTAAATTTACATGGCACAGACAATTTCTAAGAGAGGAATTCAAATCGTTGCTGAAAGCGACCAAGACGTCAAAAAATGATTTGAATAGTTTTGCTTTTATAGGAGACCGCAAGCGGCTTCTGAGTAATTTCGAATGCTTTCGTACCTCACCGGAGATTCTAAAAATTAACATGTCAAATGAACGTTAACGTGTTAACATTTATCTTGACACGTAGCACAAAGACAATCCTCAAAGGAACATTGAAAAACTTTTCTAGGCTGGAGCACTCATCTCATGAGAACATTTTGAAAAATGGGCCCGGACAGCGAAAAAGTACCTTTTTTTCTCTATATTGTTATGCTTATATTGACATATCACGGCAGCGATGTAAGAGGAAGCTAAAAGAGGCTACCGACTAAGCACGCGTGGATTAAACCGTTCTCTTTGATGCTTTCCTCTTTGGATTCACTTGCAAGTGATAAGTTCAAGGCTGCCACACCTTGGCATTTTAAAAGCGATGGTTTATCTGTTTACTACAAAACATATACTTTGAAAAGGTGTCATACTTGACCCTAAGTTTTCTCTAAAGCTGATAGCAAGAAGACTACTGGAGATGCATATGATTTTATTTTGACTTTGTGTTATTTGATTTTTTTTGGTAATAACCACGCCCCTTAGGTAATCAATGAATGCATTCAATAGCTAAATAAATATATAAACTTGTAAAGTTTGTTACATTTTATGCTAAATCCATAGTGCGAACGATTTATCGAATGCCTTGGGTTACGCATGAGCTTCACTAATCCTTCCTTCCATAATTTAGCTATTGGTGTTTGGATTTCACTGCTGTTTCACTGTTCAGCTGTTTAATTTCACTTCAAAAATATTTTGAAATCTCGGTTCTCGCATAGAGGGTCTCCAAGGACGTTGGTTTTATTACTAAACTTTGCAAATTTGTAATATTGTAATGCTCTCTTACTGGTGATGCCTTGAAAGAAAAATAAAGTAATTGCTGAAGTCAGTACTAGCGAATCCAGTGTAAAAAAAGCTCCATGAGAATATACTTATCAATTGTGTCGTAAATCTTTGGCTTTCGACTATTTTTGGATACAAAAACATCAGTTTAGGTTTGAGATTTGGAAAGTTATTAGTTTTTTGAATGCAAGAGCTTTTGTGCTAACCTAAAAGTGCAAGCAAACAACCGCTTGAATAAGTTCATTGCAGCTTTTGTTTTGAACATAGAAACCATTGCAAATTCAGATTTTTAGCGTGGATCAGAGAATTCTTCAAGCACCACATAATACGGGGTACAGGCATAAATATAGTGTTAATTCGTTTACGAGTATAAATGGTATAAGTTATAACAGTAGTAACTTCAATAGTCATCAATAGCCCTCAAAGTATTTACGCTTACCCTTTAAAGTGTGTTAAGCCAAATGTTCTCTCTCTAAACCTGGACATCCGGAATGATGTTAATAGATGCCATATGATATTATGCCAGTGCCAGGTTTGTACGGTGAAATTCTTTTTTGGCCTCAGTTTCAACAAAATCGTCTTCGTCGAAGCCTGAAAGTAAATTGCAGTGTTATCTGTGGAATCAAACCACCAAACGCCTCTTCGCACTGTCGCGTCTAGACTACTTACCGCACTCAACGTACTAGGGCATGTTGATAAAAAAACAACCTTTATCCACCGTGTTCGTGAAAGTCAGTAGAGTCAGTACTTAGCGCACAGAAGAGACAGACCAAACTGAGTTCTGTTTAATGATGGACACTTAAATATGTGCAGATTATCGCTCACAGATCGTTAGGAAAGGCAGGAGTTCGGTTGTCTTTGATAGGCATTTATTTTTGCTGTTCGTGCGAGAATTTCGAAGAATAATCCACGCTGTCTCAACGGGTTTTTCTCACTGTAATTTCTGCCTCGCATGACAAGTTTACTTTGACACCACATTCACCGCCGTTGGGCGTTTCTATTCATTTATTTCTATTCTACTTATTTCTATTCGTTTTTATTCTAAAGCATGCATACCGGTCCTCGAAGAGTGTTTGAAATGTGATATTTTTAAGTGTTCTGAAAGTTATTACTGACAGATAAGACGACTGGCCATGGGACAATGTCTAGACCAAATCCTTGCGATTTGTTTTATGTGGAAGATCGAGGAAACAGTTCTTCTCTCCTGCCTTTGCAGTCGTCATTAATGTACCGCCGTTACATCGGTGACTGCTATAACATCGGCGCAGTCCGAAAAACTATGGACGAACCCTTCCAAATCCTAAACCAGCAGCTGCGGTACATAACGCTTATTCCTTAACTACCTAGATAAATCTATCCGGTGATACCATTCACATAAAATGGTGCCAGAAAAGTTCAAAGAATATTCTGCTGTATGTCAACTCAGCGCGCCCAATCACAGTAAAACGAGCCGTTGTGCGCAATATGTATCGAACTGCTATAAGTGCATGCGCAGGGAACAAGACTGTCTGCAAAAATTGCGCGTAGCAATGGTTACTTGCCACAACGTTTAAGCTGCGCTTCCAAGCTCGCAAACGGTAGCCACGCTCAGAATGATAACAAAGTGCCCTTGTGTGTATGCCTTTCAGATAAGTTCAGTGCAGCAATTAAACAATGTATAAGGCAAGCGTAACTGCAAAATGATATGCTTGTAAACATTCCGAATGAGAATATCAAGAAGCAAATGATAAGGAACAGAGTCTATGACACAGAATGTCTTTTTGAGCAATGTATTGTCTGCCCATACGGAAAAATAGGTGATTTCCCGAAGGCAGGAGAAGTGTATGGATTGGAGTGCTTGAACTGCGAGGCGACATATATTGGAGAAACGGGTAAACTGAATGTTAGAGGCAAAAGACGAGCAAATGCAATGTCATCGTTGGGAAGACACAGATTCATAGGTGGGACAAGGTGCGAATGACTCTTCCAGAGTGAATGGGGTCGCAATGGTCGCAGCCCCTCCAGGGTGAAGTGTGTTTCACTCAATCGAGATAGATGTTCGACCGGGGGGGGGGGGGAGGGGGGGAGGGTGTGGCGGTGTTCTTTCATTATTTTTCCAAATCATAGTTTATCATTTTGATTCTCTGCCATCACTGGTCGTCTTTTTTTCTAAAATGTTGAGACTGAAGTAGGATTGGAACTGCTCTGTATGTTTTTAAAGTTACCATAGAACGGTGTTGTGTGTGTTTGCGAGAGCATCTGTTTCGGAAAAGAGGTAAACAATTTTCAAGCATTTGCGAATTTTTAGAAAAGAAAAAGTCATAACTTCTGGATATGAATAGCAACGTTAGCCAGAAATCATTTTTCAAAATCATCTTTTCTTCGTATGTAGTCGTATATTATAGTATTTAGCAAAGAGACAAGGTTGTTATGAGCTTTTATTGGCCTACGTTTCGGCGGTTTCGCCTTCTTCAGAGCCTGGAAGGTTAAAATCAGCAATCTTTTCACCCAGTCGTCAACAAAAAGCTCAGATTTGCATTCGATCGGTTAGATCGTGCTCGGACTTACGGTAGTCAAGCCTAAATTGGATGACCAGTACGAAAGCATTAGCGAACACGTTATGACAAGACCATTCCTCAACTTTTTTTATATGTGCTCACGATCAAATCCACATAAAGATAGGCTGATAACTCTTGCGTGACGGTGATACACTCTTCTTTAGCATTCATTTTTGGATTTTTCGTGAAAATCCAAAATGCGTCTAATGTTTTGCGTGCAAGGTCTCAGGTTCAAAGGATAGGATCTTCACTTCAACTTGAAACACCGTACCGTCATGGCGTGTAATGCCGTGCGAACCTAGAGGTGTGGTTTTCCTCAAGTTTTGCAGTCCGTTTAGATGTTCCTTTATGCGGCAGCAAAGAGCCCGTCCACTCTCACCAATGTACGTATCTCCACATGACAAGCACGTTATGAGATATACTACTCCGGAAATCATACAGTCACCATCTTTGCTGTAAGGACAAACCACACAGTTTGGGGTCTGGCAATTGCGATCGTAAGCGCGATTTCGTACTAGGCGTTTCTTGAGGTTGGCGGGCGGTATATCGACAACTCTGACAAGATTTTCTAGGCTAGTTTGCTTTTCTTCGGCTTCTAGGAAATATATGATTGTTCTGGGGTCCTCAAAAAAGTGCCTGATGAAGGGCGTGAGCAGTGTTTTCCGGATATTTACGGAATTTTGGACTAAAAAAACTCATAAATTTTGCAGATAGATAGCTGATACGGAAATAGTGATTGTAAATTTTGTAAATAGATTTTGTAGATGAACAGCTAGTAAAATAGTGGCCATCGAAACCGTCCCGTCCCCGGCTTTCAAAAAATATAGAACATGTCTGAGATCCGTCCAAAAAAGTGCTTAGGTGAAAGGTGTGCTTAGTGATTTCTGGAGTTTTTAGAATTTCAAAACATAAAAAAAATTCATAGCTTTTGTAGGGGAACAGATAATAAAGGAGATGGTCACCACTGGAGCGCCTCGTCCTCCGCTTTCGGGAAATATATACTTTGCCTGTCCGTTACAAAAAAAGTGCCTGGCGGGGTGAGTGTCCCAAGTAGATGTCCTTTTACAATGGTAAAAAACTCTCCACCTGAGAATTCCGTAATAAGAGCCTCACCCACCCTTCCCGCAAGCATTTTGACGGATCCCAGGCAAAGTATAGATTTTCTGAAAGCGAAGGACGAAACGGTTTTTACGCTGACCACCTCGGCATACAAGATGTTCATCTGCAAAAGTTATGAATTTTTTATGTCAAGAACTCAAAGATATCCAGAAATAACTAGGCATACCCTTCACCTAGGCACTTTTTGGAAGGATCTCAGACATGCTATATAATTTCTGAAAAGGAAAGACGAGACGGTTCCTATGGTTGTTTTCTTACACCAGCTATTCATCTGCAGAAGTTATGAATTTTTTACTGATAAAAACTCAAAAATTTCCAGAATTCACTAGACGCACCCTTCACCAGGCACTTTTTTGAACGAATCTCAGACATGCTTGAAAAGGTAGGACGATGTGGTTTTAATGGTTACTATGTCCTTATACCAGCTATTCAACTTCAATTTATGAATTTTTTATGTTATAAACTCATAAGTTTCCAAAAAGCATTAAGCGCACCTTTTGCTAGGTACTTCTACGAACGGACTTTGGGCAAATTATTTTTTTCCTAAAACCAAATAGAAACGTTAAACCACGCAACTTTACTCGCTGACGTTGTTGTGCAGCTACAGAAGCTACTATTTTGTTCCTTTTAGAAGTTTGTGAATCCCTATAAATCTTTTTCCTCCTTTCCAATACACCAACAATTCCTCTACAAAAATATCTCGTTTGCTTAACCTTACCTTACTGTTGATTTTTTTCTCGGCTTTTGGTGAAGGGGTCACCTTGGTCCCGTTCAGGGAAAAGGTGGTGAGCAAATTCTCACACTATCGCACTTCTTTCTGCACAGATTAGAAACGCACAGCGGCGGTGAATTTGGTGTTAAGGTAAACTATTTTGTCACATGAAGCAGAGATTACAATGAAGAAAAACCGTTGAGGCAGCGTGGACTTCTCTTAATCCTAACATGAACAACAAAAATAAATGCCCATTAAATACAGCCGAATTCCTGCCTATCTTAACAATCTGTGAGCGATAATCTGCACATATTTAAGTGTTCATCATTAAACAGAACTCAGTTTGGTCTGTCTCATCTGTGCGCCAAGTACTGACTCTACTGAATTTCACGAACACGGTGGATAAAGGTTGTTTTTCTTATCAACATGCCCTAGTACGTTGAGTGCGGTAAGTAGTCTAGACGCGACAGTGCGAAGAGGCGTTTGGTGGTTTGGTTCCACAGATAACACTGCAAGCTTCCGACGAAGACGATTTTGTCGAAACGTAAGGCCAATAAAGAATTCCACCGTACAAACCTGGCACTGGCATAATATCATATGACATCTATCAACCATTTCGGATGCCAAGGTCTAGAGAGAGAACATTTGACTTAATACACTTTAGAGAGTAAGCGTAAGTACTTTGAGGGCTATTAACAACTATTGAAGTTACTCCGTTACAAGTTAGATCATTTATACTCGCAAACGAATTAACACAATATTCATGCCTGTACCCCGTATCATATGGTGCTTGAAGAATGCTCTGATCCACGCTAAAAATCTGAATTTGCAAAGGTTTCTATGTTCAAAACAAAAGCTGCAATGAACTTATTCAAGTGGTTGTTTGCTTGCACTTTTAGGTTGGCACAAAAGCTCTTGCATTCAGAATCAAAAAATTAATAACTTTCCAAATCTCAAGCCTAAATTGATGTTTTTATATCCGAAAATAGTTGAAAGCCAGAGTTTTACGACGTACAATCGATAGTGGTTCTCTTTTTTTATATCTATACACCAAAGTGGATGTCATTAACGATATTTGGCATATTTACCAACAAACCTATGCTACTGACTAGTCACATCATGGTGATGTTTCCCAAAAAGTGCTCTGGCTACGTCACAAAAAAGGGAACCTTATATTATTTATAATTATATTATTTATAATTATACCTTATTTATACGCGCTCACATCAAAGGAATATTCCTTGCTTGAAAAAGAAACCCAGGTATCAGGGCTACCTATCTAACGAATGCGAAAGATTAACATGGATTCTCAACACGGATTTTGAGGTTTTGAGGGTCTTGCCTCTGATGAGACAAATGTACCTTGTCTAGCTTTTAAAGAAATGGATTATCTTTCCACTTCTGGAAATAAGACAGAAAAAAAACACTGCAAAAAGTACTTAGTGAGCACAACGAACACCACTTATCGTGGGAGAATTGAAAACGGTAAAGACGGAACAACGTAATACAAAGCTAAAGGAAAGTTAGAAAGGCTGAAATTAATCATAAATGGTGTCGAAAAATTCTATGTAATACTAGCTGGCATAATCGGCTCCGCCTGGCCCTCTCAAAACACTATGGCCCCTAGTAAACCACTCAATGCAACACGACTGCTGCGGGCTACGCTGAACGTAGGACGCTTCAGTCCAGCATCCACTCAGATAACCGCCGGGGGCAGGCAGCCATGCGAATTTTGAGCAAGCGCGCACCGGAAAAATAGTTCGTTGATTTTTTGCGGCCCGCTTGCAGAAATTTGGAAGAAAGTTGGCGAAATCAAAGACGAATGCTTGAAGAACAATCGCGGTTTCTTTATGGATTAACTGCGGCGCAGTGGCCGCATTCTCGCGGACTTTCCGCGAAAATATGCAAAAATTTCGGGGGCCGCACGGCCCTTTGTGGAGGACCGCGCAACCCCAGGTACTTTCCGCTGAGAGAGTACCTCAAACTTGAGTAATTAAACCAACGGTGACACCTCTGCCACACAGAGTCTTACCTGCGCTCGACGTACGCCCGAAAATGCCTTGAAAGAGTACGAGCGCTTGCTGAAAGTTTGGCCAGCGCTCGCTCAAAAGAAATTATTTGCCGAGCGCTTGCAAAAAATGCTGTATTGCTGCCCTCTTGCAGAATATGCAACCGTAAAGGAAGTGCCGCCCGCTGAAGTTTGGCAACGCCCAAAATTCTGCTGACCGCCTGCAGAAAAGCGCGAGTTTGCGGACCGCCTGCCCCCGGCGATTATCTGAGCAGTGAGCTATTGATCTGGATGCGGATCGCGTTCTAATCATGACAATCATATGTGTTCTTGAAAAAGGAATCACTTGAGTCGGTTTCTCGAACAGGTAAGCGTCTGGAATTGAAGGCGCGCCGCCATGGTTTATTACCGGCTAGCGCCACAGCGTCTTTGATAACGACCACTATCGCTCGATGATGACAGCAGCTATCAAAGATTTTGCCTACCATATGTATGAAGAAAAGAAAAAAACACTTTTTGATGAAAGTTTTATGAAAAAATGAAATAGCTGCAACATGAACTCAATAAATTAGATTGATAAATTCTTATCTTGAGCAGCTTCTCGAAAAAAAAATTCGGCAAACTTTACAGAAGAGGAAAGAGTCTCTATTTTCTTCTCTACGTCAAAATCAGCAGTTCATCATTCTCCTTTTCGGAGCCCCGGTATTGTGCAGTTTTGGGCCGGTTTTCATTAGTGTGTTAGGCAAACTGATGTGTATCGTTAATTACTCAGAAGCAGCTAACGGAAATCTCCGAGTCTCCTCTTTTACACACTATTTGCATTCGTCTAACATCAGTTCAAGTTCATCTCAACTGCAGCAGGTGGACGGATGGCCAACTGTCAGCTCACTTGCCATGCTTATAGCATGGGAAGGTAGGCGGTCATCATTTCACCTGACTAAGCTCAACTGATGGGTTAAGTTCAGATCACCTGAACTGATTGAGCTTTACTACGGGCCTATGTTAAAGGCCACTATTCTTATTCCGTGCAAACTTTACCTGTCCACACTTCTAAATGCCCCAACTCCTATCCCCGTTTTGTTTACCGCTGTGCCAACTCCCAGCCCCATCGCTCAAACTTTGAAAAAAAACGTTGAAATCGATGAAAATCATTGGATAACTTTGTAAATCAAAATGGTATTCTTAATCAGCATGCCCACTTATCCCCTTTCGCCAACTCGCATCTTCGTTGCTCGAAGTCTGTGAAAAATCGATAAAATTTACATTGATCGATAACGAAAAGTAGCCTACGACACCTGCCCCTCCCCGAAGTGCAAAGGATATTGTATGACGAGGGCGCAGTTGAAGTAGTTGAGCGGGCGCGAACGCAGCGCGTGCCTATCTTCACCGTTGTGAATCCACCTCCTGCGCTCTGCGCTTATTAAAGCTGCCTTCACACCCAAAGATATCGCGCCTTCGTCATGCAGCAGCCTATATGTGTGCAAAGTTGAGTCCGGATCAGTTTAGAAAAGGAACATTCTATTCGATACATACGCACACTTACAGACAGACATACAAACAAACAGACATTCATCTTTATATATAAGATAGACCCGATAATTACCCCATGATTACTGCTTTTCTAGAAAGATACCCGCTTTAGTTCCCATAAAATTTGTGATAGTTTGTGTGCTAAGTGATAATAGATATTGGACATTCCTTCAACTCAGGTAGGATCACGAAAAGATTTAGTTTGACTAGTATATTGACTGTTAATTTGATTAACTGTAATCCTAAAGAAGATGCATTATTATATAAGTCTTGCCCGCCAGTAAAACTGTATAATATATGCATGGACAAATTCTTTACACCTGCACATCTCAACGGATTTTGGGACAAGACAATATCCTTGGCTGAATCAGTTTAGAGAATTTCGCGTACATCCGTTCTTTAATATTTCAAAAAATTTAGCGTTAAGTTGTAGGTAAAGAGGCTTTAAACTGATGAGTTGATCGCATACATTGAATCCACATTTACCTGAATTTATGAGAAGACGGAGACGAAGCCCAAAAGGAAGACGACGAAGATAAGGAAAGGTCATCTAGGAACACATCCTAGATATTGCTCTCGTGCAGAGCACAATTACGTTCTTTTAATTTGTAGTGGAGAAGCTGGATTGGAAAGGGAACTTCCCAATGTCCAATAATGCGCATAACAACCTAACAAAAAAAGTGCATGTAGATCATTTTTGCTATATCTTGTCATTTCTTGTTGCACTTTCATAACAGCAAATCTTGATTAAGTCGTTGTACATGTACAGAATATCTAACGGCGGCGTCAAAAGAAAGCAAACTTTATCCTTGTGTAAAAGAATTCGAATTATTAGAAATACATTAGGAAAATTGAGAAAAGGAGCATAGCTTACTTTGTTGCGTACTACTGTGTTTTATCCCAATTACATAGAGAAATTCTGTCATAACGCCATATATGAAACATGGTTCAGAATTAGTTACTAGTTGCTGCAACGTGCCACTAATGTGTGTTAGCAACTATTTTGTAGTTAATCCTTCCATACACGGCGTTCTGCATTCGCAAAATTCCAACTTCACTTTTTAGAGCACAAACAACAAACAACAACACAACAACAGGCGACTGTTTATCGCCGCCTAACGCCGTAAGAGTGATGTGTGCTCTTAACCATTTTTGGTTGTTGCATAAAGCTGGGTCAACTTGAGGGTCGCATGCTGACATGCCGCGGTGGAGGAAACGCAGATCAAAAGAAAGCTTAACATCCTAAAAGTCTAGTATTCTCAAAATTACGCGATCTGAATGTCCGAATTGTTCTTACCTTATAAGCATATTGTAGGAGCAAGAAGTTGTGCAACTCGCATATTCCAATTTTTTGCTTATTCCCCTGGTGATCCACCAGAGGATTTCTTTTTCTTTCAAAGTCATTTTTCTTCTTCCAAGTCAAGTATTAGTACTGAGGTTGTCGTTAGATCTCGACTTTCGACTCGTGGTTCATCATAATTTCTACTACGGTGTATCACTTTTTCTTATTAAACATGCTTGCGGGGAAATGGTCAGAAATTAATCAGCCACTCCAAACGAGTGTATATACTCACCTGATTTCAGAACATGTTTATTGTCTGCCGAGCGACTATCTGAAGGAGTTTTGAGCGTTCAAATACAAGAAATTATTCAAATTCCACAAATATAGTCCGTTGAAAGGGCATCTGACATGGCGCAGATTTACTAAATAAATAAAGCGTATTTTGTAGAACAAGTGCTATAAAACACTTGGCAAATCGTAAATTTAAAAGCTCATATCTCTTTCCACAAAGTCGTTGAACAGTCAATAAACATATAATTAGAACCATGTTTCGAGTCCGGTGACATGTACCTTGTTTGATATGGTTGTGTTATGTCCGGCCAATCTCTGTTTAAACTGTTGTGCTGGATAAGTCAATACAGCTTTAGTATGTTTTGATTGAATTTGAAATAAGAATGAAGACTGTTGGACGTCGAGGATCATCACTGGACCATACAAAAAACGACAAAATGCGACTCATACAACTTTTACTATCCTCCCGTTCAATATGTCTGTGGTTAAGTGTAATAGAGCTTATGGATAGACCGCTGAATTTAAATTGCGCATATGATGATAATTACTATGATCATAGTACACCTTAGGTGAATAAATTATTACTTATAAACCCATGTGTAAGTGGCACAGATATGCCAAAAGTATGTAAAATTACTAAGCGCATTATTGTGGGCTAGAAGCGATGGATACAGGCTCAATAAGGTCACGTTGTAAACTATGCCTCCAAATTAACATAGTATCGCGTCACATTACAACATAATGTTACACTACTGAATAAGTCATTTTCGAACGGTTCGCTTACGAAATTGTGCCTAGTCGAAACTGCTAAACCGCGCGTATCCAGGTTTTCATTATATTATCTTCTCCTCGCTCTCTGTAATAAAAACAAATAAACTATCTAATTTCCGTTTCTTTCCTACCACTAGAGGAAATTAGACAAAGAATACGACCTTCCCCGGAAGTCATTAGGGTCTGTAGTAATCCCCCCGTCATGAGGGTCGCGACGTTCGAAAAATCGCACGTACCCAGCACGTGTCGTTTCGGCCGCGTTTCGTCGCGCGCCTATCTCTTATCACAGCCGCACGGCGAAATCGCACGACGTCGTGACTGCAGGACGTGCTCGTCCTCGCGCGCAGAGGACGAGCACGTCGTGAACGTCAACGCTCGCGACCTTGTGCAAGGACCGTAGGCACACAACAATAGGTTTAACGCACGCCGAATGCATTCGATATCAACAGCTGGTAAGCGCCCAGATGTAACGCGCCGAACGTCTATACTGCTATATTTCTTGTAAGTGAAAAAGGTGAGTTTATTTTGATTATAATTTACTCCAGAATTCTACTTTCTGGTGTCTTATCGTGTTTGAACTATTTTCTTGTGATTCTCACATCGCAACTCATTTGTGCACCAAATTTTTCCTTCTGCATGTCTTAGTCTCTTACTTCTTTTATTTGAGCGCCTTCTATAATGTTTATACGCTGAAATGCTGTTCATTGGCTGTGCGTCCAGCGTTTCCCTCGTGATTTGGGGAAGAGAACCGTTTGGCGTTATGGCTAATGAAATTGCTCATATTTGCACCAACCATAATATTTTTACAATATTCTAAATTTCTCGTGTATTGTCAGTAATTTATGTTTTGCAATGACTCCCCACTACCAAAACGCTTACAAATTTTGTTTAATTACATAAAAACTAGCTAGCCAGCAAGTTGCCAAACAATGTCCCACATGGCACTCGTACCCGCCGCCTTTAGCTCAGCGCCCCCCAACACTGGCACTGCTCTGTGCGCACCTCTTGTAGCGGTGCCGCCAGTACCGCACTTTGATAGGCTCGGGGAAGGCGTACACTTTTACAACTTACATAAAGGTTAACACACATAAGGCCTGCTTATCGATTTGCTCTCAAGCAGTAAGCAAGTATTCTGCCTGCCGCACCTTTGCTTCGCTGATTTTAGCTTTAATTTTTTCTGATCCGAGGAGAATCAATAGCGCAGTGGCAGTGCTCGCCGTCAACGACCACCGGGTAGCTCGATTGCGCGTGCGGTCGTATGTTTTGCGGCGACCAAAACATGGTCGTGAGCAGCACGTCCTTCAGTCGGACACGTCGTGTTCTCGGTTTCTTTACATCACGACATATTGCGGGGGTTTACTACGCCCAATAGTGAGGGAAGGTCGTCAAATGTAACCAAAATCAAATGAAAATAAACTAACCTCAACCATTTCATTCATCCTTGTGATAATCTGAAATAACCAGTTTGTAAATAATGCTATGTAGAAAGAAATGTGAATTATGCATTTGAAAGAATCTGATTAGAAAGGAAAAATCAAATAATCGAGGATGAAGAAAATCGTTTTCTGAAATTAAGAAAGATTGAGAGGTGGCATTGAATAAAAAATTCTTAGAGTGATTTGAATATATTGATTACACATCATGCACGGCATATTGTCCTTAGAGCATGTATCGCATTGCATGTCCTTAGAGCTTATTCTTGTGTCCTGTAATTTGAAGTATATTATTATGTGTGTGTTTGTGTGTGTGTGTGTGTGTGTGTATATGTATGTGTGTATGTGTGTGTTACCTATATTAAGTAAGAATGGTTTTTCTAAACCGTTTAAATTTTTTACATTGTAAGTCATAACAGTATTTTAGTAATATGAATTTATTACGGCGTTATATGTTTGAGCAGCAAGTAGCAAACAATGTCGCGTCAGAAAATGAGCTGGAGAGTATGAGCCATGATGATACGGTAATGATAAATAATTTAGGGCAGCTCTGGACCCTTATATCTTGGTCCAAAAAACATTCACAGTCGAATGGAGAGCTAAACTGTGCAAGATACTAAAGATATTCTCTTCATCTCCAAAACGTAACTTAGGAAGTTCATTTTCGATTAAGCCTAGTTTATGTGAGTTTTCAGCTTCGTAAGGAAGTTTGTTCAATAAGACACACGAGACTACCAAATGAGTCTTGTAATATTTTTTGCGTCATCCTTTTATCCAAGCCTAGGATACATTCAATCTGAAATGACGATTGCTGATAGGACGATTGATTCAAAAATCAGAAAAAATTCAAAGGTACCCCAGATTCTGAATATTGAACTCTAATAATAGACCAGCAATCTATTATTATTTTATCTATTATTATTATTATTATCATTATTAATATTATTATTAATAGACCAGCAGTGAGCAAGTTGGCAGCAGCAATCTAGTGTTCATGCTCTACGTAACATTATGCTCAAATTCACGGATTCGATTATACCCTAAGCACATAATTTATTCCAGCGTCAGGCTCCCCTTCCAAAGAAGAACATGTGACAGCCGGCTGAGAAACACCTCGTCGCCCAAATACAGACATGTCTCATACAAAAGTCTCAAGTAAAGGCTAGGGCGTCCCCCGGAACGACGCGCAATCGAGCATGACGAATGCGAATGGTGGGCGAGGGTTACCGTCTCAGCAAGGTGAACGGGGACGGCTAAAGCGGCTAATCCACCAGAGTCAACGATCCAAGGCATCGCAGTCTCTCCGTCTAGCCACCATCAATATGGGTACACTTACCTTTCTGGCGAACAAATACTACTTCAAGAAGGATGATCACCTCATAACATATGCGAGGCGCGTCGAACATAGATAGGCTTCTGGGTATCCGGGCGTGACCTCAAAAACGTAAAAGACTGCAAAGATTACCGGTGAGAGCTGCATACCTCAACATAGACACTGACCTTCTCGACGTCAAAATCTCAATGCTTAGGCATATCAGGAGAGCTACCGAGATCAGGACACGCATCAAAGGTTGGAAATTGAGAGGCAACAGTGCGGCTAAGCAAGCACTGCTAACAACTCTAATAAGCTTGCAAGAGAACCCAGCGCGATCCTGGACGAGCTTGAAAGATCAAGTCCACGAAGTGGCACACATGATCGTGGGAAGTACAAAGCCAGGAAGAAGAAGGATTGACGGGAAACGTGGTGTTGGAATGGGCAAAAAGTCATAAAGAAGAAGAGGGATGCGTACAAGCGATGGCATGAGGCGAAATCGGAGGACGATCGTCAAACATACCAACAAGCCAAACACGCTGCGAAAACCTCCGTTAAGAAGGCAAAACAGGTGTGCTTGAAAGAGCTTTACGATCATCTAGAGTTTCGCGAGAGAGAATGTGAGATATGCCGAATAGTGAGAAAAAGAGCGGAATCTACAAAAGATATGAAACACTTCTTTCTTATCGTAGACAAACTTGTAGGACGCTAAGAGAACCAGAAGACATCAGCGAAAGATGGAAAACCTACTTCGAAGAAATGGCCACCACACGCCGCATCATCAACCTCCATCCTAGAAGCCAGCCCCATAAAAAGAGCATTGCCGGCAATCACGGAAGAGGAAGTATTACTAGCCATGAAAAGTACAAAGAATGGCAAAGCGACTGGCTTAGACGACATATCAAGCGAGTTCTGGAAAATATGGGGACAATCTGGAGCCACATGGCTAACGAGTTTGCACAATCAAATCATAAGGAGCAAAAGTATGCCTCGCGAATGGTACACCAGCACGACGATCCCGATATGGAAGAACAAAGGACATAGCAGGCTGCGCATCCTACCGACCAATCCGACTGATGAGCCACACTCTTAAAATCTTCGAGCGAATAATTGAAACCGTCTTCGAGATAGAGTTGTCACCGAATCAGTGCGGATTCGTGAAAGGAGTAGGTACAACTGACGCAATCCACTCCGCTCGGATAGTGATGGTGAAATATAAAGAGAAGCAGAAGGAATTGCATGCAGCCTTCCTGGACCTGGAAAAAGCCTTCGATAGGACGCCTCATAAAGTTATATGGTGAGCCTTACGGAAGAAGATGTGCTAGAGGACTATGTTCAGTGACTAAAGTGATCTACCACAATGCTTCAAGCCACGTGCAAATAGCTGCAAGACAATCGAAAGAATTCCAAATCAAGGTTGGAGTGCGTCAAGATTCAGTTCTCTCTCCCTTGCTCTTCACCACTGTGATGAAGACCGTGATGGAACCACCTTAGACATAAACTTCCTTGGACACTTCCCTACGCAGATGATGTGGTCTTGCTAGCAAGTACCAGAGAAGAATTACAACATGAGGTACAAAACTGAAAAACGGGTTAGAGTTGTATGCACTAAAGCTTAACACCAGAAAAACAGAATATATGGAAGTAGAAAAACAAACTCCTGTTACCATAAGCATCGATAGTGAAGAGCTAAAGAAGATAACGTCATACAGATACCTAGGCAGTCACATCTCAGCGGAGGGAGGCTTACAAGAAAAGGTTGCAGGCAGGATGAACACGGCATGGTTGAAATGGAGAGCCTTAACAGGAGTTCTGTGCAACAGAAGAACAGTGCAACTTGAGTCCCAGAGCTGTACCGGATCGCTATCCGCCCAGCAGCACTGTACGGCGGGAGTGCTGGCCGTCTACACGGAACGAGGAGCGCAGGCTCAATGTCATGGAAAGGGTCAAGGATGTTGCCATGGACCTTAGGAGTCACACTGAAGGATCACATTTGCAATGAAACTATATGAGCGCAAATGAAAGTAGCTCCAATTGCCCAGAAAATGCAGGAAAAGAGGTTACGATGGGCATAAGCGCAGAAGGGATGAAAGTCAGATCATAAAGTTAGCCCTGACTGTGGAGGCACCAGGTAAGAGACCCAGAGGTAAAGCCAAGCTGAGGTGGATGGACAGAATCAAGACGTGCGAGAAATTGGTATAAACGAAGACCTTGCCTCAAGGATGGCATGGAAACATCTGACAAGAAAAGCAGACCCTGCATAAGTGGGACATATTCGAGGATAAAAAAAATAATAAACCAGCAATAACTATTTCTATTAGAAAGCCTCAAAATCAAGACATGCATAATCAGGTGAAGCATTGTGGTACTTCTGTTTGATTAATTAATTTCTTTGATGTTGAGATTGTAGCTTTCATTGAGATGATATCAGGTTGTAAAGAAAGTTCTGCCAATTCTTCTCTTGAATCAAAAATGAATACGAATGCAAAGAGCTGGTTTGAAGCGTGTTCTTAGTGTGCAATGACCCCAACTACCTAACACGCTATTCAGCTCGAAAAAATGATGATAATTAGGAAGAAATGCCCAAAAAAAGGAGAAAAATCCGTTGCGCTGACATCTGCAAAAACGCACATTTTTCAGATTGTGGACGCGCAGAACTTCCAGAAGCTTGATTTGGAAATCCGTTCTATACTCTGTGTATTAGCTAAATGAAGCAGTATCCGACTATTACTTGCCTTGGTATTTGGGTCTTTTTGCAAACCAGAAATAACTCATTGAATTCAGGCTTCAAAAAATCGAACTCTTTACATGTTTCGAAACGCAGCCAGGGCATATTTTGGAAAAGAGCGTCTCGATATACCTAATCAGTAGTCTAAGGTTGTTAGTGCATATGACCAAAATATCGCTAATTGACAGCCACTCATAGTGAAGATGTAAATAAAACAATTTAGCTCAGCGTCTATTGGCAGAACTTTCTTTGCAACCTAATAGTACGAGTTGTCGAAGACAAGGTGAGTATGTAACATAGTAGACCTTCTTTGGGTTATATAATCTTGAAAAAGGTGTATCATATCGTGTTTTGCTGAGCAGATTGTGATAAATTGAGTTACTCAAGAAAGTGGGATCATTTCGATGGTAAAATTTCATTGTAGTTTGACGGAAAATGAAAATTTCAAAAATAACAACTCAAGAGTTCTTTTCTATGTCTTCTACTTCTAAACCTTTGAATGCTTCCGAAAGTGATACGTTTCTACCAAAAACAAAACCGCACGGAACTTCTTTCTTTGCTTTTTCTTTTTACAAGCACATCCAAAGGGCACACTCCCAAGAACCCCTTGCTTTACCCACTGAAATAAAAATTTCGGTGACTCTTGCATTGCTAATGGCCTGTGAATCTAATCAGTGTGTCAACTTTGAATTTGAGGAGTGAGGAAGTGCATAGAATAATAAAGAGTATCGTATTCATGGCGGCGCAGGCATGCATATGCATATTTCTTTCAATAAATTTGTGGTGCCTGTTTTCGTGGAACCAGATAGATTTGTGAACATCTCTTTCGCATATTAATGTCTCACAGATTTTTGTCCTGATAAGATCCTACTAAATTCGAGTATTGATTAGAGATCAAGTCACAGTTCTATAGGAGCAAGGCGGATAAGGAAACAAAGATGAGGAAACACTTTTAGGACTACTCGACACAGTGTTGAGTGAAAGAACTCGAGGCTTTTCAAATAAGAGGTGGAGATATTCACTTAGTTTGCCCCAATCCGTCTTAGCTTGTGTGGAGCAAGAATTTTTGTATTGAACAAGAATTTTTGCCGAAGCAAGAATTTTCTGGACTGGGAAACTTTGTGCACCAACACCTCGTAAACCTTAAGACAGCTAAGAACACGAGGAATCGAATTATTGTTAGACCTCTTTTTTTCAGCTTTTCTGTGAAGCGAGATACGAGCAGTTTTATCTAGCTTCAATATCAGCCAATTTTGCGTGAGCAACTTTTCAACAAGAAGGTCTTTTTAGAACTTTTATATGATTAAAAAGTAAAAAAACGAGAAATTTAACTGCTGGTTGTTTATTTGTTATAATATTATATATTTGTTATTTGTTGTTGTTTGTTTGTTTCACTCTAGTGAAAAAAGAGATGTTACAATTCTTGTCAATAAATGTGCATCCATCATAAGCTCTAGAATTTCTACTCGTGCTCAACTCTTTCTTACAGTGTGTATTCATTGATACAATGTTAATTATTGAAAGATGCAGACATTCTTGTAATTTTTGTTTATGCTTCGTTATCAACGCCGCCTTGAATGCGCAGAAAATCTCAAGCATGCGTTTTTCAACAAAACGCTGTTGCTTCAATACTCTCTTGCAGTTTTCATATCTGAGGAGAAGAGCAGCCGGCACCTTTCCTTTCCAAACAAAAGGTGCCGTTGTAACATCCGTTCAATTCTACCGTTATGCCTTGATTCTAGTCTCAACCTTAGGTGAAAGGGGTTAGCTAGATGCCGGCTCTATAGTGAAGGGAGTCAGAAAATCTTCTCCAGCTATCTCTATGTTAACAACTGGATAGAGCGAACAAATGCAACATTAAATTTTTTCGCATCTCCAGCTGGCTTTCCAAGATAACCAAAATTATTTTTCTGATGTCATCAATTCCATTTTGGTTCCGCAAACCTCACATGACATCAAGACGAGCAGTTCAGGTGTTACTAGATGCAGCTTCCTCTCTCCTTTCTGATAGGCGTTTTTTTAATGATTTGTGCAAATTTTCACTGATAAAATCATAAAAATCGTGTATTTTTGGACTCGCCTATGGCTATACCCAAAATTTGTTATTTCGAGAGGAGAAAGGTCATTTAGTTTTAAATGATAATTGAGTTTTGGAACTTTCGAATTCCGAGACTCAGTTTTTGGTGTATAGTATTAGGTTGTGACGTAATTTTTTTACCGTTTTTACTGCAACCGCCGTCTTTTCGTACCTTTCCTTCATCTGGTGTGGTTTAAAATCATTTGACAGAGCAAAGCAAGCTCTACGAGACGGCTATCAAGAGTCTGCCCAAATCGTATTCCACGTAAAGTTCTGAGCTCAAATCTGATAGCAGTCAAAAACGAGCTTTTTGGAAATCGTATCTCCGCTCCAAAGTATCTAAAAAAAATTCCCCATTTATTTTGGCATATGCTTGGCACATCACACATTCGACTGCACACTTTTCGAATTTTTTTCCTAACTAGAAATAAAGAAAAAATGAATGAGGCAAACTCCGCCCCTAGACGTCCTGAGCTCCCACGCATGTAATCATGATCAGCTCGTACATATAGAAGTATGTACGACCATGTGTTTGGATTTTTTGTAGGTTCCCCAGTTCTCGAGAAATGCTGATGTTTAGGGTAAAAACGGTAAAAAATTATGGCAGCCTAATATATGCACGACTTCGCAAAAGTGAATTTTTGGAGAAATATTCTCAAAAAAAAAACTGGAAAGCCAGTGAAAAATGCCCAAACAAATCTGTTTATTGCACTTTGCTTACTCTATCCATCTGCCACAGTTTTTTTCAAAAGTTAAGGCGGTAATTTTGAAATATTGCCAAACTCTGTGTGCCAAAAACCGGGTTCAAAATTCTTGCAATTATTAGGTTGAACACTAAGTTTTGCAACTTTTCTCATAACTTCCCTCTCACTCAACATGGTGCACTCAAATTTTGCCACTTGTTGGTTATTATGTATATTACAAGCGCCGCTGCTGTCCTACCAAATTCTGACGTCGCAGTGAAGGTTACGGTAGGTGTATGGTATGAAGGGGAAAAATTCAAAGTTTGACGGATTTGACTGAAACTTGGCATAGGGATGTTATCCGACATGCTGATCACGAAAGCGATAGTGAAATTGCGTGATAAAGGTTTTTTTGTAGGATTACTGTAGGTGTACGATATGGGGTAAAAAACCCTCACCCTAAACAAGGAAAAAGGCGTTGATTCAACAAATGAATATGATATTCGCATTTGGCAGGTCAAATAACCTTAATATGTGAAGTCTCGGCGGAATTTGAGCTTCGGACTCTTTAGTCATTGACGGTCGTCCCCAGCAGCTCTTGCGTACATCGACTCGTTCGACTTTATGAGGACGCCAAATCTCGACATGCCCATAAATTTTGTTTCTTTCTTGCTAGGTCAAAGGAGTCAACCTCTTGCAATAATTTTTAGACGAATCCGGATTACTGCGCATGGTCTAGGCTGCCAAAGGCTTCATTTTAGCTTGAAACCTCAAAAATTCTCAAATTTTACTAGTTTTCGACGCCTGAAACTTTTCTATTTCGTGTTAAAAATTCAGACAATTTATGCTCTCTTGTAGCTCACATTGCATTCTACATGATGCCAAAGTTTGAGTGCGCCATGTTGAATGAGAGTGAAGTTATGAAAGAAGTTGCAAAACTTAGTGTTCAACTTAATATTTTGATGACCACAAAAGTAAATGGAGCAAAAACATGACTGCTAGAAAGAGGGAGAAAACTGTGTCAATTGGTCCTTGGAGTGTTTGCTTATCTTTATCCCTCGAATTTTTGGGACAGATTGAAAAACGGAAAGAACTTTGAAACAACTTAATATATACTGCTGCTTTGTCTCATGTGCAACTGAGGAACAAAAAACTTCAAAAATTGAAAAACGTCGAATACAAATATTGCTTTTTTGGATTTATATAATATTTGAATTTGATATTTTGAAGTAGCTCTTGTAAAAAATTAATTTAGTTTCAACTCGTAGTAGCCAACTCGAACTGCTTGACGTCGGTTACGGCATTGCTTCGCCGAAAACTCGCATAGATCGTGATTCCTTACTCGGGGTGCGGTTCGGGGGGTCACGAATTGTCGCGATGCGATGCCGCAACGCGACTCAAGCAATACAAGAGTCAGCTCCCGTCAGTACTTCTGATGCAATCTTATGGGCTCGAGTCATGAATCTGCCTCCCCCTCCCCGCCCCTTATTCTGGCGCCATGTCACTTGAGCATCGGAAATTTTTGTGATGCACAAAATTTGAGAGCGGCAAGAGTCCGCCGTGCGCTGTGTGACTCCTGACCCGTAGGTCCCTGACCCGTACCATGGCTCGAATACTATAGGAAGGAAAGTGCGCCCCGATCGAACGATGAAAACAATGCAGCGGAGCTGACACAAACGATTAATCGTGAAAAATCCATGCATCAGAATCTTTCTTTAAAAACCTGCCATCTTTGTGCTCTTATGCGGTTCTGCTTAATTTCTCGGCTTGTCTTATTTCAAAGTATTTTAGAAGTTTATCCTATTAATGCAGACGGTTGCGGTCCCAGTACTTCCTTGAGGGGGGGGGGGGGGAGGCAGGGCGAGAGGAGCGCTTGAAATTCTTCCATAATTTGTGCCAGACCGAAATTTTTTCTGGGATGTTTTTTTTTCAATTTCCCTATAACCCCGAAGTTTCAGAAGAAGGAAGGCGGGTGGCGGTAGCCTCCGGTTGTACTAAAGGCTTATTTGAATTGTTGAAAAATTTTGATTATTTGAAAGTATAAACAAGTCATTTGCACATTTCATTGACCCGTGTAAATAACCCAAACCTTTCGCTGTAATTTCGGGGACCTGAAATTACAGAACTTTGTAGCTTGTATACAAAGCAAACCTTTTCTTTGCGGGCGCAATGAAAAAATACTTAAATGAAATATATTAGGTCATTCCGAAAGTAATTTCGCTTTTTTCAAACGGACGCCACATGTGGTGGAACAAAGATATCTAAGAGCTCTTAATAGCATTGATGCATAATTTCATCCTCTTTGTAATGGTTATAAAATTACTGCAGCATATTCAATGAGCTTCTGGAAAATTACGAATGTCTGCGATCTATGCTTTTTAAGATGCTCAAGTTTCACAATTTTCCTAAATTTTTACATCAACCCTTCGAAGGAGTCCAAATAATAATTCGATAGAGGAAACCTCATAGGATATGGCGTAACTTTTTTCTCATTCTTATGTCTCGCCATA
This sequence comes from Cylicocyclus nassatus, assembly GCA_958299035.1. NCBI lineage: Eukaryota > Metazoa > Nematoda > Chromadorea > Rhabditida > Strongylidae > Cylicocyclus > Cylicocyclus nassatus. The sequence goes on along the minus strand of CATQJL010000001.1, from coordinate 101,074,419 downwards.
ATTTCTTACAAGAATTGTTGTTAAAACCATCGAATTTGACAGGCCTACGTCAGCCATATTCGCATCAAACGCCAATAAATCTTCGGAATTTGAAACTTCCAAGATAATATTATGATTTAACACTAATTTTACATAGCGAAAATGAGTTTACGGAACCGAAATATCTAGTTTCGATTTTTCCTGGTATAGCCCGGAACGCGTTCGAAAATATGTATTATGATGATTTTGTATGCGAAAACTCCACGAAGGGCGAACAAAAAACTTCCATTAGAAAGAGGAGAACAAGCTGCATCGAATGACTCTCGAGCTGCTTACTGTTCGATGTTCTACTATGTTTGAGTTGACCAAGAATGCAAATTGGTAGCATCAATCAAAATTCTATTAAAAAAGTTTTGAGGAGTTATGTAAAGGAGAAAAAAATTGTTTTGTCTTTTGTAGGGCTCGCTCTATACACTCGCTACTTGGGCTCCTTCAGAGGATTGATATGAAGATTTTGAAAAACAGCTAAAGTTGATAATAGCAAAAAGCATTGGTCGCAGATATTGGGGATTTTCCGAGAGCTCATTGACTGCGCTAGAATGATTTTATAACTTTTAGAAAGAGAATGAAATTCTACATCGAACGCTTTCAATTCTCTCAGAAAACCTTATTCTATCGCAAGTGGCGTCCGTTTGAAAAACGAAATTACTTTCGAGATGAGCTAATAAAATTGTCTGCGAACAAACCAAGCGCAATTTGTATCTTCTGCTTCTTGTGCAAAATACAAGTTGCATAGCAAGAGAGCTTGATCTAGACTTTCTGAAGCCTTAAAGGCAGCGGCTCGGCAGATTTTCAACTTCGGGGTCCTGGCAGATTTGGGGCTATTCCGGCCCCCTGAAACACGACATGAACTCCCCTTATCGCGAAAATGGGGAAAACCCCGTCTTTTGAAACTCGCTTGAGACGGGCGCGGACGAGTGGGCCGTTTTTCTCTGCCGTCAGAGACGCAGAGTAAGGAGGTAGAGAGCGCTAGAAAATTCTGCGCAACGAAGCTGCGAGTGACGGCGCGTTTTCTAGCGGAGAACATAATCGTCCGAACAAGGTGTTAGGGGAGCGAAAGGAGGAAGGGGAGCGGCGGTTGAGTTGCCCCCTGGTACGCTGAGTTCACATTTTCGGCGCGAAGTTGCTGTTTTGGTTCACTTGAAGGGCCTCTTATCCATCTTGTCAAAATCTGAGGTGGGTTCACTCTGCCGAGACGCTGCCTTTAATACGGTGTCTTGCTTTGTTACCCAATTAACCAGTCCACACGCTTGCAGCAAGTTAAGGGGACTTCATTTCCAATGAATTTTTACACCGTAAGCTAAACATTCTATAGCCACTGAATGTTTCATTTGCATGTTGCTAAAGGAGATTTTGGCTCATTTGTCTCTGACCTTTAATTATTGCATCCGATAGGTATCTTAGTTTCAGTCTTGCAAAAATTGTACAGCTCTGGAAAAATCTCATTAATCTGATTTGCATCAATGGACACAATATCGCGCAATGAATTCGTGCATTTAAACTTGACAAGTTCGTTCAACTTGTTTAATTCTTTTGTAATCGCCACTGTCAATTAAAACTGCAGAGCACTTGCAGAAACGATGGTGTCATCAAAATGCCAAGTAATCCGAACGTTTCCTCGCTTTGCTTTTTTTAAACAAAGAAACATGCTAGGCTTTACCAAACCTTTTCCTGATCCTGCCTGAGATAGAGGAATGAAATTAATCGTTGCACACAAACTAACCACAAATTTTGTTGGAACTGAAGCGGATATTTTTCTCAGAAAAGCAGCAGTCATCTATTGGATCTATATCACATAAAATCTTTCGACTTAAGTATGATTGGTTTTAACCTTTTTAACCTTCATTAGCTTTGCATTATATCGTTTTGTTTCTTTACCGTTTTCACTTGCTCCCGCGACAACTGATATTCGCTATTCTCTTTAAGTAGTTTTAAAACGACAGAGCAAAACAAGCTCCACAAATTGTTGCCGAACATTTGCGCAAAGCTTGTTGCACGAAAGCTCAAAGTCAAAAACGAAAAAGACTCAAATGCTCAAAAAATAGTATCTTCGAAATATTCACCGTTTCCTTCCTGCTCAGACATATACACTCCACATCTAGAATTTCCATGTATATTCATTCCTTCTAAAAATTGAGATACACACATACTAGAACGGGCTAAAAAAGTAGAATCTCGCCTTTTTTGGTTTTTTTATGGAACAAACTTTGTGCAAATGTTTGGGTACCATGAAAAGTTTGCTTTCTTTGTCGAAGTATCGCAACTATAATATTTATAGAGCAGAAAGAATATAACTTAGCGCAGGAATGTGAGAACGGTAAAAAATATTGAGCATTAAAATCTCTCGCGTTCAGTTTCTATGACATTTCTGTTTAGCTCTAATTCAACGAAAACCACAAAGTGTTTAGCCCATTTCAGATCATCTTTCAATCAAGATGTGCTTTCTTGTCTATGCCTGTGACTTAGAAGTCATTTTCTTTTTTTTTGGTAGTAGGATTTCCATAGCGTTCCTTTTTATTAAGCTGTTCAAAACCTTTGACAATTTTGCTATATGCCAGGCAGATACTCCGAAATAGACATAAATCCATTGCTTCAAAGGTTGAGAAGGCACATTTGTCACATTAAAGACCCGCAAAACTACAGAAGTTTAGATTGAGAATTCTTGCTACTTCGTGTTTGTCAGATAAGATATCCGACTATTTCTTGATGCAAACCCTGCTGTTTTTCTAGACAAGAGATATTTGTTTCAGCGTGTAAACCAAGGCCCCCTTTTTGTGACGCGGCCAGAGCTCTTCTTGGAGAACACGACCATGATATACGCAATCAATAGTCTAAGTTTGTTAGTACACATGATCAAAATATCGTTGATTGGGGTCCACTTTGATTTAAATAAATAAAAAGAGAACGTTTATTTTCAGACTTTTTGAAGTACCTGATACATTCTTCTAAGGACACTAAATCACCATCATTCTTGTCCATTTATATCGCCCTGTTGAACAGAACTAAGCAATCACAATGAAAGCTAATACCGCTGTTGTTCAAAAGTTCGCTTCATAACCAACTGTGAAAGTGCGCGATTGCGGAAAATTGCTGATGTCTCCCAGAACAAGTATTGTCCTCGAAAATTAAATATGCAAATAAGCACATTAGTACTGGTTGAAGGACTGATTTCATTCGCTGCTCGGATCGGGGGTGTTGATTTTTGTGAATATACGATACCGCTCATATTTGCGAAAAATTAACGCACGAATGGACGCCTTTGCCAAAATTCGCGTTGTATCTCCCTGGTTCGATTCCACGAATGCTGGATAACTCCATTGCGTTCGATATACGATAGGTAGTTTTAGCAACAACAGATGTATGTTGCACTCCAAGTAATTGTCACAACTAAAAATCTGAAAACGTTTAAGTTGACAGAAACGACTAGCAACCAATAACTTCAGTGCCCAAACAGTCACTTCGTGTCGGGTTGGTACGAAATTAAATCGTGTCCTGGGCCCTTTTTTCAGTCATCTTTTCTCCACTGAAACTCCCTTTTTTGCAACGAATTGCTTACTTTTACTGAAATTGGAACATTAAGAGAAGATTAAGCCCTGCGCAAGAATGACACGCAAATTCGCGAAGGGGCGGAAACATGTCCTCAGTCATTTGTAACTCAATATGTGAGTCTGTCTTTAGCATAACCTTTTACAATGTAACAAACTTATAATCTTATACTAGTTACGAAAAATTTGGCAAATTAGAAGATACAAGGAAACAAGGAGAAGGTACTAGGAATGAGCAGGCCCTTATCTTACAAATCGTCATGTAGCACGTATGGTGTGCAATATGCACAATGAGTTGCAAATGTCTCGACGACATGTACCGAAAATGCCGAAGATGAAGAAAGAGGAGATTGGAAACTACGCCTCCTAACAATTATCTTCGGAGGTTCTATGAACCAAAAATGTCTTGTGAAAAAATCAAGTTTATTTCTGTAGGAAAAATAGTACATCTTGCTAACATCTTTTGCGAATAGACTTGGCTGTTTAGTTTATAAAAAATTTAAGAATTTTCAATTTGGAATATCTACCGAAAACAAACTCTGAATGGGTCATACAATGAATAAAAGTTCGACCCCTTTGGTGGAAAGGTTTCTGAAAAAGTTCATACGCAATAATGTGCACACTTCGCCGCTATTAATTTGCGTGTTTGTTGGGCAATTCTATTTGAATCTCTATTCAACGTGACGAACTTTTAGTACCAACGCTTGTTTGGCGACAAAATCAGGTGCCACGGAAATGTTATTTGAAAACTCTAGCGGTATCACTTGGCTTTGTGAATACAATCAGAGAAGACTTGCTAAATATTTGCTTGCTAAATGCTTCGTGTAAATACTTGAGCTATAAGATATCTCGAAATCTAAATCACATTGTTGTTGATTGCAAATTCTCGTCTTAATGCTCGGTATGGATATTCTGTACATTTGCAATAAATATAAATGAAGTTTACGACACAAGAATCCTTGAAATTTTTTAGTTTCACCATTGCCTTTGAACTTCTTTTGATCTAGTAAACTAATGAATACCGATTTTATGCATAAGCACCTTTTTTGCTTCTATGATTCGGTTTATTTTACTGCTGTTCAAATCCTAATGACATTCTTTCATTTGATTTTAGCAGCCGATTGAGCTCCACTAAATGAGACTATTTTCTATTCTGTTTTGACTTTAACTGTAACAAGCAGCACTGACTTCGACACTGTCTGTGCAAGTCTATACTGCTGATCAACACGCTGACGATAAAACGCACTTTTAATTGTCTGCCTTTCGGGACAATGCTTTCACGATTAAGTTGTAAATTTTTGGCTAAGGTCACGCAGATCGGCATCTACACTGTACCTACAGCCATTTTAAGAGGCAGCCAAGAAACGCGAAAGTAATTCTTAAGCTGAAAGACTAAGAGAGCTTGTGAAACGAATGTACTTTAATGTTGCAGTCATTTTAATAAGATTCAAGCCATGACCCAGCATGTGGGTCACATTGTCCCACGTGGTAGTCAAAGCAACATAGTAAATATGCTTTTGAATGATCTGCAGATGAGTAAAAATTATTTCAAAGACAGAAAAAAGTGCAATGTTGATGCAATTTTAGCTTGAATTATATTTTGCAATATAGAGATCAAAGTTACTCGCTGAATTTTCGCGTTTCCTTAGAGTCTTGGCAGGCGATGAACGATCTTAGAGATTGGTCCGCAAATCGTTGAAGTTTGGCCAATCATGCCAGAACAGGGCCCGGCACGAGTCGGTTCCTAGGGTTTCTGAAAACGAAGTCTCCCCTGACTTTCGGAAGTTTTACGAAGTCCCCTTTGACCTACCTGCTTAGGAGAAGATGAGAACAAGAAAGATTTACTAGTGTGAAAGAAAAGACGTAAGGTAAGAGTGAAAATCCAAATTGGAGCTGAATGCTACGCATGCACAAGACTTTGGCATTAGAGCGCGATATTTAACAAAGCGAGAACAAATGAGGGCAAAAAACAAAGGAAAGGCAATGATATGAAAATGCCTTCATGCTCAGGGATAGATTTTTGACCGGGGAATCCATCCATACTAAAAAGATCTGAAACTTATGTGAAGTGACGAAAATATATGCTCCAGACATCTCAGATCGTCTGGTGGCCGTCTGGCGACGATCTAATTTTGGAAAAGGTATTACTTCACATAAGTTTTCAAATCTTTTTACATAATACTTTCGCAAATAATTTTTTATGTATACAGTTCAATTTTGGTGTCATATGCTTCTGTGTGCGCTGTAAACAAGCATTTTTTTATTTTAGCCTTGCTTTCAAATCGCGCGCAATTTTCGCCATACACGATAGAGCATGTCAATCGTGTGATAACCTGTCCGAAAAGCTTGTGTTCGACTAAATGGCGCTTATTTTTAGTGCTCGGTTCCGACCCGCCAAAAACGATATCCCCTTTCTGTTTGCTTCAAAAACGAAGTCCAGCCTGCTTCCAGACGATCTGTGCCGGGCCCTGTGCCAGAACGAGCAAATAGATTCGATGCAGCGATTTCAGCAATGCAGCTAATAATAAGCAAGAAAGTAAAAAATACAAATTCAATTAAAAAAATTAAAAACCACAAGAAAACCTGGATTTACTGAAATAATTGGTAGTTTGGCCTGATGAGTACAATAAAACGAAGCGCGTCAAAATTCCAATAGGAAGTACTTTAGGTCACTTACTTATCAATGTTTCTGTTTGGTTCGAATTTTTTTTGACGTTTCTGTAATTTTGGGAGCTCGCATAAAATCTATAAAATTTGAGTAATCTTCTTGCATTTTTAACCCTGCGACTTCTGCTTAATAGAAGGCACTCAAGCCATGTTTAGAAACTAAATGATTTCTTTGATCTAAAAAATTTTTTACAGGCAAATCAAGGCAGATAGCAGAAAGTTAGGATTTTTTGAAAATTAGTGCGAACAAACTTCTGAAACCTCCTAATATATCAGATAAGGGAAGGGGAATAATTGGTTTCGTAATTCGCCAAAATGGCCTACAGATTGGTGAAATCGCGATAATTCAACCATTCCGTATCTCTTTTTGGAGGGAGTGGCACGCGCCCATGGACTTAAAAAGTTTTTCCCCTTCTTCCCTCCTCCTCCCCCCCCCCCCTTTTCCCGAGATTGGTTTCTTGCACCTCTACTTTTCATGTCTTTTTTTATCTCTTCTTTGTGCTCCTGCTGTTTTTTAGTGCTTTACTTTCTCGCACGTACCTGTCTTTTCACAATATCGCACACTCGCAAAATGAAATTTTCTTTTTATTCCAAATATTGCGAAAATAATTTAAAGCTTATATTTCAATATATTAGGTTGTCTCATAAGTCTTTCCATTTTTGAGTTTTCGCTGTAATAAGTCATACAGTTCTTATACAAAATAGACATTAGGATATCATTCGATAGAGCAAGCAAGCTCTATATGATGTCATTCATGCTTTTGCACCAGTTCAATCCACCTCAAGTTTAAAACCAAAATCTAAAAAGTTTCGGATAGCCAGAAAACTGAAAATTTTTTATATCTTCGTTCAGAAAAGTCCTACAGATCTCTCCCTCGCTTACGCATATACGCTCCACAGACAGACAGACACTCATATTTGCTGTTGCTGTATTTTTTATTAGCTAGAAATTAAGAAACCGAAAATTTCCGTGTTTTTATAAAAGTGATGTTGTCCTTTTCCTACACTAACAGTTGTATACTACGAGCCCTTAGAAGTATAATTGCAAATTTTTAGCTCGCTATAAGCTATAGTTCCCGATGTCGAATTTAGCTTTCCTCACTTGGATTTCTTATGCTTAACTTAACATTTCTCGAAACCAAAGCTTATAGAATGCTAGAAATTTACGGCCGCGCTTTAAGGGCTTGTATGTATACAACTAGTGTAAGAAAGCGCACCATCACTTTGGTAAAACATGGAAAATTTCGGTTCCTTGATTTCTAGCTAATGAAAACAGCAACAAGCACATATGAGTGCCTGATGTGGAGCGTATATGCGTTAGCGAGTGAGAGATTTATAGGACTTTTCAGAACGAAGATATAAAAAATTTTGTTTTTTATATTTTCCGAAAATTTTAGATTTTGGTTTCAAACTTGAGGTGGATCGAAGCTGGTGCAATAGCATAAATGCCATTTTATGGAGCTTGCTTTGCTCTATCGAGTGCTATCCTAACGTCTTTTTAATAAGAACTGTATGACTTATTGCAACGAAAACTCAAAAATGAAAAGACTTATGGGACAACGTAATAATAACCAAAATAGTTTGAAGCTATTAGGTTGGTGCAAAAGTTCTTTCCCACCAAGTTCAAAATTTCATAACTTGTTGAATTCGCAACGAATCTGCAAGATCTAAATTTTGTATAAGAGAAAAACTCATGCTCTTTGCAACCAAAATCAGTCAAAATTTGAATTTTTCGTGTAGGGTTATAAAAAATCGGAAATTTGCAAGAAAAATCGGAGCAGTCAATATTGTAGGTTCTTACCAGCTCTTTCTAATGGTGCAAAGCTTGCACCGATTGAGCGTCTCTATAAAAAGTTATGATTTTCGAGCAAGCTATACAAAAGGGAGAATTTGATTTATTTTGGCATTTTTCAGGAATTTCATAACTTTTCACAGAGACGCTCAATCGGCGCAAACTTTGCACTGTTGGAAAGAGCTGGTGAAACAACCTACAGTACTGACTGCTCCGATTTTTGTTGCAGGTTTCCGATTTTTTATGACCCTTCACGAAAAATTCAAATTTTGACTGATTTTGGTTTTCAGCTTCTATCTCCTTCATTTGTATACATTAACGAACAGTTCAAGCACTTTTGCAAAAAGTATGAGTTCTTCTCTTATACAAAATTTAGGTCTTGCAGATTCGTTGAGAATTTAACAAGTTATGAATTTTTGAATTTGGTGGGAAAGAACTTTTGCACCAACCTAATATTATTTTCTGAATTATAATTTCAATCTCTGATTATACTAGAAATAATTTGGAAGAAATGTACCAAATAAAGAAGGGGGAATAAATGGGTCGCCGAATTTTTGGAGTGGTCACTTTTTTAGAGAATCGGTTACAAGCCTGAAAAAGATGAACCATAATGAGATTTTTTAGAGGGCTGGCTACACGCCCTTGACCGTAAAAAATTTGTTTCCCACCCCTTCTCGAACATTTTTTCTCAAAACTGTCACCGTTCACGTTTTGTGACTCATTTTATAATTTTTGAGGAAAGCAAAATTGCTAATGTCCATACCGTTCTCAAAAACCAAAACCCTTCCTAGAAACTATCAATTTGTCCAAATTGTTCAAAGTTAGAAGAATGGGTCAGAATACGTAAGCAGAACGATTTTGACTTATTTGTTTTTATCAGAAACACAACGATTCTCAAAAAAAGTCGTAAGGAAAACTTGAATGTCTATACACAAAATATTTGGTGCAATTTTACTCTCATTCGCTTTTGGCCGTTTCCAAGCGAAGTTTACAATTTTTTCCAAATCAGCAAATGTCTCAACATGTCTCTTGCAATATTCTGCATGAAGATGCGCGCTTTGAGAATTGCAAGAAAATTCTTGAAACTGCTAATTCTTGAAATTTTGAAACTTTCGTCATCGCGGTCGAGCAGAACGACATTACGACACCAGTGCCTCTAATTAAGGCAATTAGTGAAAGAGAAAGGCAATCAGTGAAACAAGAGATGAGCGAGAACAAGAAATCGCTGAAAATACACCTCGATAAGTGGCTCATAGGACTTTGATTCAGATGTTATGTCCGGTAGATATCAGATATAAAGTTGCCTAGAAACCCTAACGCTTACCTTAGCATGCATCTGCCCGAAAAGCCACAGATAATGTTCGGAACGAGCTCAAATTAATCACAAAAACCACTCCATCAAAAGTTAACGATGTCTCAGCAAGTCGAAAAGAGCCAAACACTGAAAGTGATTGAGTGCATCCGCACGAAAATTTGAAACATAAACCTGAAAACGAGGAACTTACAGCAACATAAACGCCAACGCGACGAAGAGTAACGCGGAAAAGAAAAAAACGGTAAAGAAACGCGGAAAAACAACAAAATCAAAGAAACAACGTCTAAAATATGGAGAAAGAGCATAGACACAGGACTCATCACCGTGGAGTTAGAAGTTTGCTTAGCTACGCGCCAAATCGATAGCAGCCTGCTCCGGAGCCCTCCCATTTGTGCTCCGTGGCCCTCCCATTTCTGCTCCGGAGATCTCCCATTTCTGCTCCGGAGCCCTCCCATTTTGTGCTCCGGAGCCCTCCCATTTGTGCTCCGGAGACCTCCCATTTGTGCTCCAGACCCCTCCGATTTTCTCCGGCGCGGCTCGTCCAAATCTGGCAGACTCGCGGCGGGCAAATTTCTCCGGCGCGGCTCTGCCAAATCTGGCGTACCTCCGGAGCAGAAATGACGTACCTTTGCAGCAGGGCCCGAAGGGTCCCACTGCCTGCCAGTGATGTCACCGCGACCTACAAGAAGGGACCGCCCAATCGCCCCGCTCTCATTGGTCAACTGGGTCCGGCGCGACTCTGGCAGATTCCGACTGTCCGGCGGAGGGGTCCGGTCGATTGTCTGAGTAATGCTTCAATCTTGAAGTACTACACATCAAAAAACAAGGAAATATTCTTGGATTACCAATTATTATCGTGAACCAAACGGAACACGGACCACTCAATGATATAATGCCTGCACATTGCCGTATTAATAGATGATTACTGTCAAGGTTCAACAACATGTCGGTTTACCACCTACTAGACCTTATGTTTCCAGTGTTTTTTGGGCCGTACGCATTAACGTCCCCATCGAAGAGGGGACGGATCGCAGCTCAAAAGAGTTTTACACTGAAGCTCCAGATATCTGGATTTTACGCTGTCTTCCTCTTAGTAAGTATTCCCCCCATCTTCCATTATGAAAATATTGAACAGAAGCGAGAAGTTGTACAAGCCGCATTTGTCAGCTTTTTGTATGATCTTTTGATAATCCCCTGCGGCCAACCGTCGTTCCTTTGAAATCATTGTTTCTTTTGCAAAATTAATGAAAACATTCCAAAGTTGTATCGCTCGTTTAACCCAACAGTGCTAAGCACGTTGCTGATAAGAACAAATGATGTTTTGGAGTCACAAATTTTTCGATGAACCACAGGTCAAAAGTTGGGTTTATCGGAAATTTCGATATTTCAGAAATTCATTTGTTCTTATCAGCAACTAGCTGGCTTACCCGGCTCCGCCGTATCCGGACCAAACTTGGCACACATACACTTCGGGCCCCGGCGGGTGTCACAGTCCACTTTTCGTTATCGATCGATGTCGACTTTACCGATTTTTATCAATTTTTTTGCAGAGTTCACCTACAGGGCTAGGAGTTGGCACAGGGGGGGAAGTGAGCATGGGGATTCCGAATACAATATTAGTTTTCAGGATCGTCCATTACTTTTATTGATTTTATCGATTTTTTGTAAATTTTGACATGCGAGGCTGGGATTTTGCACAGGGGGGTAATCGAGCATGCTGATTACGAACACAATATTAGTTTTCAGGATCTTCCATTACTTTTATCGATTTTATCGATTTTTTTGTAAAGTTTGACCTGCGGGGCTGGGAGTTTGCACAGGGGGTAATCGAGCATGCAGATTACGAATACAATATTAGTTTTCAAGATCGTCCATTACTTCTATCGATTTTATGGATTTTTTGCAAAGTTTGAGCTACGGGGCTGGGAGTTGGCACAGGGGGTAATCGAGCATGCTGATCATCCCCAAGGGGGGTGATCAGCATGCTCGATTACACCCCTGTGCCAAATTCCAGCCCCGTAGCTCAAACTTTGCAAAAAAATCGATAAAATCGATAAAAGTAATCGGTAATCCTGAAAACCAATATTGTATTCGGAATCCCCATGCTCGATTACCCCCTGTGCCAACTCCCAGCCCCGTAGGTGAACTCGGCAAAAAACCGATAAAAATCGATAAAATCGATATCGATCGATGACGAAAAGTAGCCTACGACATCCGCCGGGGCCCGAAATGTATGTGTGCCAAGTTTGGTCCGGATCGGTTCAAAAATAAAAATTTCTATTCGGAACATACGTACATACATACATACAGACAGACATACATACATACAAACAGACATTCAGCTTTATATATAAGACTAGCGACCCTACGGGTCGCTGGTAGGTGGGTGGGGGCAGATACATTGATATCTGCCATTAATTAACTAAAATCCCAAGAAAGAGAATTTTCATCTTCCCAGCGACCTTTCGCATGTTGTGAGTAGTAGAAACAAAACACTATGCTCTTAGGAAAAGAAGCTACTACCACTGACTATGCGCAAAGCATCTTTGCTGTTTTCTTGCACATACCTTTGCCCAGATACCACAGCTCTTAAACAAGGAAGCTACCTCGAAGCACCTGTTTAGAGCAGCTGATTCATCCCAAAACTCAGATTGATTTCCAGGAAAGTGCCATGTTAAAGGAAGCGTCAATTTATGTCTTCCAGCAGCCAAGAACTCAGATATGTCGGTAAAAACAAAGCAGCATTTTCTTCGATGATGTCTTGCCAGTGAACGGGCTCATTTCTTGAACAGAAGCTGGCCCAGCGCCTTCTTTTGAAGGACAATCTTACCGAAACTGTCCTGTCGTATAAAACCCTAGTTCTTTCCTTCCCTCAAAACCAAGCTCCTTATGCTTCCGCTTTTAGCAGAAGTATGGTTGAGAAGAAGGGTAATTTTTCCAGCAAGTTTCTGTATAATCAAATATTGACACCTAAAAACTTTTAGCGCAATCATCTTGCTGCCCGAGCCCTGAGTCTTTTCTTCCCTCGAGACCAAGCTCCCTGTTTTTTGCTTCTAGGGACAAAAGTGTGGTTTTTGCAAAGTTCAGAAGGCCAGAATTTTCAGCAAAGATGATTTCCTGTCGCAAGAAGCTCATGGGTCTGTTTGGATGTATGTCAAGAGGCGCGATTCTTATTACCAGATGGGCAGTATATAGCACATACTTGTGTTTTATGAAGTTCCAGGATTATTTGAAATTTCAAAAGAAGTACATTAGAGAATTGCAGGAATTCTTCAATCTTATCATTTTGAAAGCGATTCAAAACAAAATTGTTGAAGGTCAAAAACCCATGAAAATGCAGTTTATAGCAATTTTGTAACTATTTCGGTCAGTTTTCTAGCAAAAGTCGTCGAACTTATCAAATGGTTACTTCAAACAGCTAGTAAGCCGATGGACTTTGTCCGACACTTTTTGAACACTCCCATAGCGAGAAACTGAAGTTTTGAGTTGGTGGCAGCCAGAAAAATCGCGCCTCTTGACCGTCTCCCGGTTTGTCTTTTCCTCGAGACCACTCTTCTGTTTTCAGAGGCAGAAGTCTGGTTTTTGCAGAGTGGAATGGCCACAAGTGAATTTTAAACAAGTTTCTGTAGAATACACATTGACACCCAGAACTTTTCAGCGAAAATATCTTGCTGGCTGAGCTTATGAGTCTCTTTTCCTCGAAACCAAGCTATCTGTGCTGTTTTGCTTTTAGGGGTGGAAGCATGAATTTTGTAGAGTAGAATGGCCACGAATTTCAAACAAGTTTCTGTATAATGAAACATCGACAACCAGAAACTTCTGGCGAAAACATCTTGCTGCCTGAGGCCATAATTCTTTCTTCCATCGAGATCAAGCTCCCTGTCTTTCTGCTTTTAGGGCCAGATATGTGGTTTTTGAGTTTTGTGGTTCTTGCAGTTTGAGAGCCTAAAGTTTCGGTGAAAATGCCGTGCCGGATGAAGCTCATGGGTCTGTCCTTCCCCAGAGACCACTTTTCTGCTTTCAGAGGCAGAAGTATGGTTTTTGCAGAGTGGAAGGGACAGAAGTGAATTTAAGGAAATTTCTGTATAATTAGATATTGACTCGTAGAAATTCTTAGCGAAAATATCGGTACTTTTCCGTTATCCGGACCCATTTCTTCAAAAGGCTCTCATGTGATACTTTCTTTAGTCTAAGAATAATTTTTTATAGTTTCTACGAGGACTGCCTCCTTGCCACGTGTCACAAAAAATTGACACTTTTCGGTTCATTCTGACATGATTTTTTTCGAAACCATTTCCGGGGAAGTGAAAGAGATTGTAGTCACTTTTGAGCTGTTTAATTGTTTTACATAAAAGCAAAACAATCATGAATTTGTTTTAGATCATCTTGCTTGCTTTCAGTAGTGAATTAATAATGCTTTTCTCTTCAAACCCTTTTGGCCATGCGATTTTAGCCAGAAAAGACTATAAACGAAGCTTGAAGTCTCTTGCTGCCGCTTATTTTGCCTCTTAAATGATTTCATCTCACGCACTTCTCTATTCCGAGCAAGTCTAGTCTGTTCATCGATAAGAGTATGTCGTTTATTATAACAATGTTCACTTTGAAATGCTCAATCGAAATGAGGTTGAAATTGACTACAAAACAGATTGAACGAAAACTCTTAGTAAAACCTGTTAAGCATGTAAATGACATTTTAAATTTTTTTGACATGTGGCAGAAGGTTGGCACTCCTTCCTGTAAAGCTGAGACCAAATATGGTACAAGGATGGAAGCAATACTCTTCTTTGAAAAAATGGGTTTAGATAACGGAAAAGTACCGAAATATCTTGCCGCCAGTGGCGGTCGCAGGATTTCGGACCGAGGGGGGCGCGACAAAAAATTTTTTAAATGAAGGTGCGTGGCGTTAGCCACGCACTCCGAAAGAATTTTTGGGGTGCTTCTCTAAATTTTTGCGTGTCCCCCACCCTAAAATCTGAAAAAAGGGGGCTTGAATTTTTAAAAATTTTTAAAAATTATTTCAATTATTTACATAAATAAACAAGTCGTTTGCACATTTTTGTAACCCATATAGGTAAGTTTCAAAAATTTCGCGACCCATTCTCGGGGGGGGGGGGGCGCCCCCCCCCCCGCCCCCCTCGGTCCGCCACTGCTTGCCGCCTCAGTTTATAAGCGTTTTCTTCCCTCGAAACCAGGCTCTATGTGCTTTTCTGATTTTGGGGGCAGATGTAGGATTCAAAAAGGTAAAGGCGGGCCAAAGTGAATTTATAACAACTTTAGGTAAATTTACCGCCTTCGTCATTTCCGAGTGTGATTATAGAATTCTCAGCATGCTCACTTACCCCCGGATTAGTGCCATCTGAGCCTCGTAGCTTCAGCTTTGAAAAAAGATGAAATCAATAAAAGTAATGGAAATTCTCAAAAACTATCTTTGCAGTGAGCGTGCTCACATACAACTTTGTGCAATGTCAGCCGTGTAGCTCTAATTTTACAAAGAATAGAAAAATCGACAAAAATAATAGGTTCTTCTAAGAACACTTATTACAATCGTAATCGGCATGCTCGCTTTCTCCCATGTGCCAAATCCCAGTTCCTGGCTTAATCTTTGCAAAAAATCGATAAAGCCAGTGAAGGTAAGTGACAAGTTGTAAAATAAGAATGTGCTCGTGAGCAGCATGCTCAATTACCTGCCTGTACCAATCCCCAACGCCATAGTTCAAACATTGCAAAAAATCAATTAAACCAATAGAAGTAAGGGGTATTTTCTGAAATGTTATGATATTCGTAATCAGCATGTTCCCTTACCTCCGTATGCCAAATCCCAGTCACGTAGTTCAAAATCTGCAGAAAAATCGACAGAATGATAAAAGTAATGGGTATTTATGAAAATGGTTATCATATTCGTAATCAGCATGCTCGATTACCCCCGCGTGCCAAACCCCAGCCCCGTAGCTTGAATCATGCAAAAAAATCGATAAAATGATAAAAATAACTGATAATTCTAAAAACTAATACTGTATTCGCAATGAGCATGCTCGATTATCCCCGTGTGCCAACTCCCAGCCCCGTAGCTTGAACTTTGCCAAAAAATCGATAAAATGATAAATAAAACGATAATTCTAAAACCTAATACTGTATTCGTAATCAGCATGCTCGATTACCCCCGTGTGCCAACTCCCAGCCCCGTAGCTTGAACTTTGGAAAAAATCGATAAAATGATAAAAATAACTGATAATTCTAAAAACCAGTATTGTATTCGTAATCAGCATGTTCGCTTACCCTCTCGTGCCAACTCCCAACCCCGTAATCCAAAATTTGCAAACAAATCGAAAAAATGATAAAAGTAATGGGCATTTTTGAAAATAGTTATCATATTCGTAATCAGCATGCTCGATTACCCCCGTATGCCAACTCCCAGCCCCGTAGCTTGAACTTTGCCAGAAAATCGATAAAATGATAAAAGTAATGGGCATTTTTGAAAATGGTTATCATATTCGTAATCAGCATGCTCGATTACCCCCGTATGCCAACTCCCAGCCCCGTAGCTTGAACTTTGCAAAGAAATCGATAAAATGATAAAAAATAACTGATAATTCTAAAAACCAGTACTGTATTCGTAATCAGCATGTTCGCTTACCCTCTCGTGCCACTCCCAACCCCGTAGTCCAAAATTTGCAAACAAATCGATAAAATGATAAAAGTAATGGGCATTTTTGAAAATAGTTATCATATTCGTAATCAGCATGCTCGATTACCCCCGTATGCCAACTCCCAGCCCCTTAGCTTGAACTTTGCCAGAAAATCGATAAAATGATAAAAGTAATGGGCATTTTTGAAAATAGTTATCATATTCGTAATCAGCATGCTCGATTACCCCCGTATGCCAACTCCCAGCCCCCTAGCTTGAACTTTGCAAAAAAATCGATAAAATGATAAAAATAACTGATAATTCTAAAAACTAATACTGTATTCGTAATCAGCATGCTCGATTACCCCCGTGTGCCAACTCCTAGCTCCGTAGCTTAAACTTTGCCGGAAAATCGATAAAATGATAAAAGTAATGGGCATTTTTGAAAATAGTTATCATATTCGTAATCAGCATGATCGATAACCCCCGTATGCCAACTCCCAGCCCCCTAGCTTGAACTTTGCAAAAAAATCGATAAAATGATAAAAATAACTGATAATTCTAAAAACTAATACTGTATTCGTAATCAGCATGCTCGATTACCCCGTGTGCCAACTCCTAGCTCCGTAGCTTAAACTTTGCAAAGAAATCGATAAAATGATAAAAAATAACTGATAATTCTAAAAACCAGTATTGTATTCGTAATCAGCATGTTCGCTTACCCTCTCGTGCCAACTCCCAACCCCGTAGTCCAAAATTTGCAAACAAATCGATAAAATGATAAAAGTAATGGGCATTTTTGAAAATAGTTATCATATTCGTAATCAGCATGCTCGATTACCCCCGTATGCCAACTCCCAGCCCCTTAGCTTGAACTTTGCCAGAAAATCGATAAAATGATAAAAGTAATGGGCATTTTTGAAAATAGTTATCATATTCGTAATCAGCATGCTCGATTACCCCCGTATGCCAACTCCCAGCCCCGTAGCTTGAACTTTGCAAAAAAATCGATAAAATGATAAAAATAACTGATAATTCTAAAAACTAATACTGTATTCGTAATCAGCATGCTCGATTACCCCCGTGTGCCAACTCCTAGCTCCGTAGCTTAAACTTTGCCAGAAAATCGATAAAATGATAAAAGTAATGGGCATTTTTGAAAATAGTTATCATATTCGTAATCAGCATGCTCGATTACCCCCGTATGCCAACTCCCAGCCCCGTAGCTTGAACTTTGCAAAAAAATCGATAAAATGATAAAAATAACTGATAATTCTAAAAACTAATACTGTATTCGTAATCAGCATGATCGATAACCCCCGTATGCCAACTCCCAGCCCCGTAGCTTGAACTTTGCAAAAAAATCGATAAAATGATAAAAATAACTGATAATTCTAAAAACTAATACTGTATTCGTAATCAGCATGCTCGATTACCCCCGTGTGCCAACTCCTAGCTCCGTAGCTTAAACTTTGCAAAGAAATCGATAAAATGATAAAAAATAACTGATAATTCTAAAAACCAGTATTGTATTCGTAATCAGCATGTTCGCTTACCCTCTCGTGCCAACTCCCAACCCCGTAGTCCAAAATTTGCAAACAAATCGATAAAATGATAAAAGTAATGGGCATTTTTGAAAATAGTTATCATATTCGTAATCAGCATGCTCGATTACCCCCGTATGCCAACTCCCAGCCCCTTAGCTTGAACTTTGCCAGAAAATCGATAAAATGATAAAAGTAATGGGCATTTTTGAAAATAGTTATCATATTCGTAATCAGCATGCTCGATTACCCCCGTATGCCAACTCCCAGCCCCGTAGCTTGAACTTTGCAAAAAAATCGATAAAATGATAAAAATAACTGATAATTCTAAAAACTAATACTGTATTCGTAATCAGCATGCTCGATTACCCCCGTGTGCCAACTCCTAGCTCCGTAGCTTAAACTTTGCCAGAAAATCGATAAAATGATAAAAATAACTGATAATTCTAAAAACTAATACTGTATTCGTAATCAGCATGCTCGATTACCCCCGTATGCCAACTCCCAGCCCCTTAGCCTAAACTTTGCCAGAAAATCGATAAAATGATAAAAGTAATGGGCATTTTTGAAAATAGTTATCATATTCGTAATCAGCATGATCGATAACCCCCGTATGCCAACTCCCAGCCCCCTAGCTTGAACTTTGCAAAAAAATCGATAAAATGATAAAAATAACTGATAATTCTAAAAACTAATACTGTATTCGTAATCAGCATGCTCGATTACCCCGTGTGCCAACTCCTAGCTCCGTAGCTTAAACTTTGCAAAGAAATCGATAAAATGATAAAAAATAACTGATAATTCTAAAAACCAGTATTGTATTCGTAATCAGCATGTTCGCTTACCCTCTCGTGCCAACTCCCAACCCCGTAGTCCAAAATTTGCAAACAAATCGATAAAATGATATAAAAGTAATGGACGATCCTGAAAACTAATATTGTATTCGGAATCCCCATGCTCACTTCCCCCCCTGTGCCAACTCCTAGCCCTGTAGGTGAACTCTGCAAAAAAATTGATAAAAATCGGTAAAGTCGACATCGATCGATAACGAAAAGTGGACTGTGACACCCGCCGGGGCCCGAAGTGTATGTGTGCCAAGTTTGGTCCGGATACGGCGGAGCCGGGTAAGCCAGCTAGTTGCTGATAAGAACAAATGAATTTCTGAAATATCGAAATTTCCGATAAACCCAACTTTTGACCTGTGGTTCATCGAAAAATTTGTGACTCCAAAACATCATTTGTTCTTATCAGCAACGTGCTTAGCACTGTTGGGTTAAACGAGCGATACAACTTTGGAATGTTTTCATTAATTTTGCAAAAGAAACAATGATTTCAAAGGAACGACGGTTGGCCGCAGGGGATTATCAAAAGATCATATAAAAAGCTGACAAATGCGGCTTGTACAACTTCTCGCTTCTGTTCAATATTTTCATAATGGAAGATGGGGGGAATACTTACTAAGAGGAAGACAGCGTAAAATCCAGATATCTGGAGCTTCAGTGTAAAACTCTTTTGAGCTGCGATCCGTCCCCTCTTCGATGGGGACGTTAATGCGTACGGCCCAAAAAACACTGGAAACATAAGGTCTAGTAGGTGGTAAACCGACATGTTGTTGAACCTTGACAGTAATCATCTATTAATACGGCAATGTGCAGGCATTATATCATTGAGTGGTCCGTGTTCCGTTTGGTTCACGATAATAATTGGTAATCCAAGAATATTTCCTTGTTTTTTGATGTGTAGTACTTCAAGATTGAAGCATTACTCAGACAATCGACCGGACCCCTCCGCCGGACAGTCGAGTACTCTGCGTTGATACCACTGCTT
>CATQJL010000001.1:100916784-101054565 GCA_958299035.1 Cylicocyclus nassatus | reverse complement strand
ATACATGTATGGACATGTCCATACATCAGCGTCGCGTGGCCATACCTCGCTTCAGAGTGGACGAATTCTGAATCCAAAGCCACCATTCGATTCAGCTCGGCGCGGAGATTCTTCCTATATATTGGAAGTGGGGGTACGATGTCTTCGATATTCCGTTTTCAGTTTTTTCAATTTGTTCTGCGGAGGTCTTTTCGCGAATATGTGAAGCAATGCCTATCCAACATAGAAGACTTTACTAAGTACTATTCGATAATACTGTTCTTGTAGGTTATTGTGCGCTAAAAAGTAGACTCAGACTTCTTTTCAAAGGAGATAGAAGCATTGGTGAATTTTGGAAAAATCACGCGTTTCTAAATACTCGCCATAACTTCCTTCGGAACAAGTATATTTTTAATCCGAAAACAGCGCTTTGCTCAGCTCATCAAGGCGAATCTTCTCATGTACAGCATGTCCTTGATATTTCGATTTCAGTATTCTTAAATCTTTTTGAGGACGTCTTTTCGCGAAGGTGTAAAGCAGCGAGCATTGTCCCGAGTACATTCCAGCAAGGATATTTTGATGGCACTTTTTCTGTAGATTATGATGTGCTAAATAATAGCCGCAGGTTTCTTTTCAAAGGAAGTAGAACGGCGAGTGAATAGTGGAAAAATCTTGTCGTCCCAAATTCTACTCGATACGAAGCTATCTTGCTAAGCAGATGTGAGTTTCGAAATCAGCAGGTCGCATAACCTCTACGAGCAAGTTTTCCGGTACGTTCGGATTATTCCATTTTTTCTCGTTTTACGCTCCGGAAGCTCGCCGATGGATTTTGGTCAAAATGTTGATGCTCTTGAATTGTAGGGAAACTTCGCTCATAGAGGTTTTCGAACACGCTCTTTGCGAAAATCGTGGTCTTTGAGGATTACAGAGTCTTTTTGGAGAGATACGGTGAGGTGACTGTAACTGCAGCACGAAAGTGCGTATTTTGGCCGCACTTCTCGCGTATCTGTCAGAAACCTTGCCTGCTTGCTTTTCTGAGTCAAAGTTACTAGGAATTGTGCTATCTAATGGTGCACTACTCAGGCTCCAGTCCGTGAAATTCGCCGAGTTACGAGCCTACGAAAACACGTTCTCATGAATTTTGCCCAAAATGTAAAGATCGCATATCTCGTCGAAATTCCTCCGAGAGCGCTTGTATGACGCTCGTTGCAGGTCTTATGTTCGCTTCGTCGAACGACTCCCACTGTACTGAATATGGTGCTTGCGTCTGCTTCAGTTGCTCAATTGAATATCAAAGCTATTTCGTGGCTAGAGCTCAAAGCACCAAATCTAACACAATAAGATTCATTAAAAGATTCCGGATACTTTACAGTCTTAGAGCACGAATGTTTTTGAACGCAGAGTCAACACACTTGATCTCTTACGTTTGAGGCATTCTGAGAATGAGTAATGAATAGCACCAAGTCGTCATCTGTATTGCTATAGCTGGCCATGTGCGATTACATTATCCGACCACAAAATGCATACCAAATACAACCATCAATTTGTGTTTTTTCAATATTATTTTCTTTCAAATGTCTTACTAACCCATATCTTGCTATTACGTTAGTTCAGGTCTAATCAATTTACTTCTCTTCCCAATCATTACAGCTTGTTGACTTGCTCTTAAATGAATCACAAAAAGTGAAACTATTTGATATTATTTCGGAGTCATTGGACTCTCCCCGGAACCATTTGTGCAAGGTTGATTGGTATTACTGCACCAACCGAGCCCCGCTTTGCTTCATTATTGCAAGAGCATCTTCTGCTGGCAAATGATTGGCATGATTGCCATCTCCATAGATTACAATAACCTAACTTGATCACGCTCACGTATGAGTTATCCATCATTACAACCCTTATTGAAATTCACTTGGAGTCACTGGCTCACACTGGTTTACTGGTTTGGTGGGGTCGGATAATATACCCACCATCAAACCTTGTTTGCTTGTTAAAATCAAAATATTTTGCTGGCAGAAGGGGGCATGGGTACATCTCCATAAATCGCATCATTTAATTTCGATAATTATAATCATAGAGCAGTCAAACACAAGCTTTCATCACATTTATATCAAGATTAGACCTAAACTAATGATGCACTATCGTTGCGGTTGGAGTATAAATGACTGCTTTCTATTCCATTGTATGGAACGCCAGGAGCGTATAGAATAAATAAATAAATAAATAAATAAATAAAAATGTGAAAGGATTCGATCAGCGCGTTGCACAAGTGCTCACGGAGGAATTTCGACGAGATATGCGATCTTTACATTTTGGGCAAAATTCATGAGAACGTGTTTTCGTAGGCTCGTAACTCGGCGAATTTCACGGACTGGAACCTGAGTAATGCACCATTAGATAGCACAAGTCCTAGTAACTTTGACTCAGAAAAGCAAGCAGGCAAGGTTTCTGACAGATACGCGAGAAGTGCGGCCAAAATACGCACTTTCGTGCTGCAGTTACAGTCACCTCACCGTATCTCTCCAAAAAGACTCTGTAATCCTCAAAGACCACGATTTTCGTAAAGAGCATGTTCGAAAACCTCTATGAGCGAAGTTTCCCTACAATTCAAGAGCATCAACATTTTGACCAAAATCCATCGGCGAGCTTCCGGAGCGTAAAACGAGAAAAAATGGAATAACCCGAACGTACCGGAAAACTTGCTCGTAGAGGTTATGCGACCTGCTGATTTCGAAACTCACATCTGCTTAGCAAGATAGCTTTGTATCGAGTAGAATTTGGGACGACAAGATTTTTCCACAATTCACTCGCCGTTCTACTTCCTTTGAAAAGAAACCTGCGGCTACTATTTAGCACATCATAATCTACAGAAAAAGTGCCATCAAAATATCCTTGCTGGAATGTACTCGGGACAATGCTCGCTGCTTTACACCTTCGCGAAAAGACCTCCTCAAAAAGATTCAAGAATACTGAAATCGAAATATCAAGGACATGCTGTATACCGAAAGATTCGCCTTGATGAGCTGAGCAAAGCGCTGTTTTCGGATTAAAAATATACTTGTTCCGAAGGAAGTTATGGCGAGTAGAATTTAAAAACGCGTGATTTTTCCAAAATTCACCAACGCTTCTATCTCCTTTGAAAAGAAGTCTGAGTCTACTTTTTAGCGCACAATAATCTACAAGAACAGTATTATCGAATAGTACTTAGTAAAGTCTTCTATGTTGGATAGGCATTGCTTCACATATTCGCGAAAAGACCTCCGCAGAACAAATTGAAAAAACTGAAAACGGAATATCGAAGACATCGTACCCCCACTTCCAATATATAGGAAGAATCTCCGCGCCGAGCTGAATCGAATGGTGGCTTTGGATTCAGAATTCGTCTACTCTGAAGCGAGGTATGGCCACGCGACGCTGATGTATGGACATGTCCATACATGTCCATACATTCGCGTCTATTTTTCAAAAAATGTGAGCGGTATTGTACTTCGGGAATTTTCTAATCGTTTGTTCACCAGTGTGCATTTTTGTTTATGAGTAGTCATCTGGCTAATTTCACTTTTACGTATATATTAGGGTGTCCCATAATTGTTTACCGTTTTCACTCTAAACTTCAGCATTTCTCGAGAGCTGGGGCACCTACAAGAGATACAAATACATAATCATACTTCTGTATGTATGGGCCATATGATCACATGCGTGGGAGGAGCTCAAGACGTTTAGGGCGGAGCTTGCTACTTTACCTCATTCATTTTTTTCTTTATTTCTAACCATAAAAAACTGGAAAGTGTGCAATCGAATGTGCGATGTGTCAAGCATATGCTAAAATAAATGGGGAGTTTTTGGACACTTTGGGGCGGTACGATTTTTGAGTTCGTTTTCGACTACTATGAGATTTCAGCGGACTTTGTGCAGACTTTTGATAGCCATCTTGTAGAGCTTGCTTTGTCCTGTCGAATGATTACTCAAGCCACATCACATGAAGAAAAGATACCAAAAGACGGCAATTGTACTAAAAACGGTAAATTGTGAGACAACCCTCATATAAACGAAGAGCGTGTAGTCATGTTATTTGCAATCTGATGGCAGTAGTGTACACCGCGACTTCCGATTTCTTAGGCTCCCAATTTCTACAGCTTTTTCAGCAGTTTCAGTTTCTATGTATTATCTCCAATTTTCGCGAGGGATCCTACCAATTCTTCAGAATTCTCATAGTCTAAGTGTCCATAAAAATTTTCAAATTTTTTCATGTTTTCTTTCATACTTGTTTAAAATCGTAGCTAATTGATACAGGAATAATGGAAGAATTTCTAGAAATTCACGCGCATTACGCAAGGGACGTATTCTGCATGTGAAGGAACGTAATGCTTTATTTCCAACAGCCTAGTGAAGGTTTGGACATGAAAATCTTGTTCTCAGAGCGTCGTTCAGAGGAAAAGCAGTAAGGTTGGAACGGATTTTACTATGGTTGTAGCGGTACCTATTTACCGTGACAGGATCGTAAGACTGAGATGACAAGAGACTACATTATTTTGCGAATAGCCTAATACTAGGTTATTCCGGAAGTTTTGTCCAATTTTTGCTGTCTCATGTTTGATGCAGCAGTCCTCTTGCAGTTTTCCATATAATGTGGTGATATTCAACCACTAGAAAGTCCTTTTCTTGCTCTTTCCGATGCTTTGTGATTTTAACCAAAATACTATTGTTCTGCATTTTTGAGCGTATCGCAAGCTGTCACAGTTTAGCAATTTCCAAATAAGTTGTATTTGAACTAGTTTTACCCTAATCTGCCAATGAAGTTATTTATGTAGAAGCGTAAACGAATAAGCCAATCAAAGAGCTAGCATATGCACATTCAAACTCCAGCCCCTAGCTCAAATTTTGCAAAAAAATCGATAAAATCGATAAAAGTAATGCACGGTTTTGAAAACAAATATTGTATTCGTAATCAGCATGCTCGATTACACACCTCTGCCAAATTCCAGCCCCCTAGCTCAAATTTTGCAAAAAATTGATAAAATCGACATCGATCGATAACGAAAAGTGGACTGTGACACCCGCCGGGGCCCGAAGTGTATGTGCTGCCAAGTTTGGTTCGGATCGTTTAAGAAATGGAATTTTCTATTCGGAACATACGGCGGAGCCGGGTATGCCAGCTAGTCTTATATATAAAGCTGAGTGTCTGTTTGTCTGTATGTATGTATGTCTGTCTGTCTGTCTGTCTGTCTGTCTGTCTGTCTGTCTGTACGTATGTTCCGAATAGAAAATTCCATTTCTGAACCGATCCGGACCCTTTGGCACACATACACTTCGGGCCCCGGCGGGTGTCATAGGCTACTTTTCGTATCGATCGATATCGATTTTATCGATTTTTTGCAAAATCTGAGCTACGGGGCTGGGAGTTGGCACAGGGGGGTAATCGAGCATGCTGATTACGAATACAATATTAGTTTTCGAAACCGTGCATTACTTTTATCGATTTTATCGATTTTTTTGCAAAATTTGAGCTAGGGGGCTGGAATTTGGCAGGGGAGTGTAGTCGAGCATGCTGATCATCCCCACGGGGGTGATCAGCATGCTCGATTACCCCCCTGTGCCAACTCCCAGCCCCGTAGCTCAAATTTTGCAAAAAATCGATAAAATCGACATCAATCGATAACGAAAAGTGGACTGTGACACCCGCCGGGGCCCGAAGTGTATGTGTGCCAAGTTTGGTTCGGATCGGTTAAGAAATGGAATTTTCTATTCGGGACATACGGCGGAGCCGGGTATGCCAGCTAGTAGAATTATAAAATCCCGTCCATAGAATTCCTGCTGACATCTGATTTGCTTTGATTTGGCATGTATTCTACAGATCACTCATCCAAGTGGTACAGTATGTATGTGGAATTTATCCATGACCACGAGAAATAAAATGGATAAAAAGTGCGAGTATGCCGGTTTATTGGGTTTTTTTGCGATGAATTTGATGTTTTTCGAGTGCAAGCCATTGTAGAAAGCTAAGAATTCATGGTTATACTTCCAAAGGCTTATATATTAGGTCGATCCGAAAGTTCGTGCCGTTTTCCAAACCTTTAAAATCGTTCAGAATGATGATAGACAAATCCTTCAAACAGTGCACAACCTCTTCCTCTTTCCAGCAGCTATGTTTTTGATGTAACTGTATCGACGAGCGCTGAGTTGATCGCCGAAGCGAAAGTGGCTGCGATAAGGGCACGGCGCTTTTGATGGGTTTTGGTGGTGGCTTTGTGGTTTCAACAGAGCCTTTGATTGTCTGACAAGGGAAGGAAAATTGGTCGAAGTGGGCTTTTGAGGTGGGATATATAGAGCTTGTAGAGCTTGGAGCTGATTCCAAATCTACCTTTGCTATCTGCTGCGGGTTTTTGGGCGAGGAGTTTTGAAGGTTTTTGTGAGTAAAAAAGTACAAATACAAGATTAGTGTAAAATCAGTCGTAACCTTTTCCTAGCGTTCAAAGCAGCGTGTTGGTATATTCAGATCAAGAATTTTTATTTCATCGAGCGACCCGACTATCAGCCTAGAAAAGAGCCCTAGAAAAATGTTACGACTGATTTTACACTAATCTTGCATTGAAGTTCTTACTCACAAAAACACTCATAAGCCCTCCTTCAGAAGTTCGCAGCAGGCGAAGGCAGGTTTGAAATCAGGATTCAAAGCTCTACACAAATATGTACATCTCATCTCAGAAGGCCATTTCGACCAACCTTCCTTCCCTTAAGAGTAATGGTATGCATTTTCTCTCGAAAGGCCACGAACACTAAGTATCGTTCACTTGTCGGAAATTTAGGGAGAGCATCTAGCTAGCCCGAACAAATCTGTAGAAATTTTTTACGTAGCAGTAGTCCATATCTCACTACTAGGCTTCGATCTTGCACAAAAACGCGGAAACGAAAATTTAAGGAACAATGTCACAAAGGAAAAATTAACCCATACTGCAATATACCAGCAAAATCAATATTTGACGTTAAAAAAAAACGCCCCAGTGTTCTAGGTAAGCACTAAGTCAATACTCTGTTTTTCATCTGTGTTTTTGTGAAGTAAATGCAACAAGAAGAGGATTTTTTGTATCAATATTTCACGGATTTTTTGTTTTTGCTTTTTGCAACATCAAAGCCTTCTAAAGTGAGGAATGGACTAGTGCCATGTAAGAAATTTTTGCAGACTTTCTCGGGCTTGCTAGAAGCTCTCCGCAAATTTCTGAGAACAAACTCAAAATCTCAAAATTTGAAGGGGCTGTTTGAAAGCTTTGTTCTCAGTGGCTAACCCACATATATGCAAGCTAAAAAATTATAGTAGAGAGAAAAGCCTTCTACTATTCGAGATCCAACCCATGATTTTCGTTTCATTTCAAAAGCTATCGAATTTTGTTCGAAGTAGGCAAGAAGTTTTGCACCAACTTAATATTTATTAGGTCATTCCGAGAGTAATTTCGCTTGTTTCAAACGGGCGCAACATATGAACAAAGGTATCTGAGGGATCTTGGAAGCATTCGATGCAGCATTTCATTTCCTTTTTAATGGATATGAAATTGTTGCAAAACAGTCAATGAGCTTTCAGAAAATAACCAAAATCTGCGACCTATGCTTTTGAGATAGTCGAATTTCACAATTTTCCAAAACTTTCATATCAATCCTCAGAAGAAGTTCAAGTGACGGTTCGATAGAGCAAACCGCATAGAATACGGTGCAACTTTTTTCTCTTTTCCCTAGCTTGTCATTCATTTTTGACAGAAGTTTAACTGATACTACCGATTTCCATACTTGGACAGCTAAATCCTCGTAGAACATCAAACCTTGAGCAGCTCGGGTGTCATTCGATGCAGCTTTTTCTCCTCTTTCTAACAGGTGTTTCTTGTTTCCGATCTGTTTAGTTTCCGGGGATAAAATCATCATAACTCATTTTTTTGGCGAGCCCCAGGCTGCACCCGAAAAATCCGAAATTTGATATTTGGAACCCGTAAACCCTCACTTGCTTTGTAAAATTGATGCTAACGCATGGTACCATCTTGGTAGTATCAAATTCCGAAAAATTATGATGTTTGATGCGATTGTGATTGAGGTAGGCCTGCCAAAATCCGCTGGTTCTGCTAAAAAATCATTTAAAAAATTACGGCGAGTCACGAGAAAGGGAAAAAAGTAGAATTGTATTCTATAAGGTTTACTCTATCGAATCGTTACTTGAACTCCTTCTGAGGATTGATATGAAAGGTTTAAAGAATCGTGAAACTTGACCATCTTGAAAAGCGTGGGTCGCAGATTTTGGTTATTTTCTGAAAGCTCTTTGACAGTTTTGCAACAATTTCATATCCATTAGAAAGAGAATGAAATGCTGCATCGAATCGAATGCTTCCAAGATCTCTTAGATACCTTTCTTCCATCAGATGCGGCGCCCGTTTGAATAAAGCGAAATTACTTTCGGAATGACCTAATATTAGGCTGTCCGGAAATTAATGTCCGTTTTGAATTTCAACCGCAACAAGTCAAACACATTTCAGTCTTGAATAGGCTTCAAGGTACCATCCGATAGAGCCAAGCAAGCTCTACAAGATGGCAGTCTTGCTTTAGCAACAGCTCTGATCTACCTCGAGTTTCAAGCCAAAAACTAAAAGGATTTAACTACCCGAAAAATCGAGAAAAATCATAACTCAGTTCATAAGAACTCTACAAAAATTCTAACTTGCTCACGCAAACACTATCCACATAAGACATATATGCACGCCGTTGCCGCATTTTTTCCCTTTGTTTGAAATCAAGAAAACGGAAATTTTCATGCTTTTTCCAAAGTGATGCTGTGCCGTCTCCACATAAGTAGATGTATACTACAAATTTGTAGAAGAACAAACGTAAATTTTCAGCTCTCTACAAGCTTCAGTTCTCGAAAAATTTGAATTTTAGCTTGCACCACCTGACTAAGGAAAGCTGTATTCAATATTTCTCGAGAACTAAAGGTTGTAGAGAGCCGAAAGTCCAAGTTTATACTTCTACCGACTGGTAGTATACATCTACTTAGGTGGGGACGGTACAGCAAACTCTGGCAAAAACACGAAAATTTTCCGTTTTCTTGATTTCTAACAGAGGAAAAAATACGGCAACCGCGTGCATATATGTCTTATATGGATAGTGTGCGTGAGCAAGTTAGGATTTTTGTAGAGTTAACTGAGTTATGATTTTTCTCGATTTTTCGGGTGGTTACCTTTTAGTTTTTGGCTCGAAACTCGAGGTAGATCAGAGCTGTTGCTAAAGCAAGACTGCCATCTTGTAGAGCTTGCTTTGCTCTATCAAACAGTACTTTGAAGCCTATTTAAGAGTGAAAAATGTATGACTTATGCGGTTGAAATTCAAAACGGACATTGATTTCCGGACAACCTAATACAAGTCGATAGCTCAAAACTCGTAGTTTTTACAAGAGTAATCTGACTCTGAAATAATGATAATAAATCTGCGTAATAGTTGCTGAAAGCAAACCGCCGCACACCGCGGAAAAATGGCACAAATGAGATTTTGGCTGGCTCCTAATTCCATCGTTCTGAGGTTCTCTGAAGTGGGATTCATGTTTGCAAAGAAGGTGTAGTGCTTTGTATGTAGTATAAAAAGGGGTAGTCAGTTTACCTTTGAATTGAAGTTAATCATGCTTAAAAATGAGCATTTCACATGGGTTGCCCAATATGAGGGACCCTCAGAACTCGCTAAAACTTGGCCAGGGATTGTTTGACGTACTGATTACGAATATTTTACTAATCATGCTTGATAGGGCCTGAAAGTTACGTTTACGGCAGGCACACAGTAATGCTGAGGGTGGTGTTCGTAACCGCCGGTGCCACACCTCTTGCACGACTCTGATAGTGCCACAGTAACCCAGTACCTACCCTAATTTCACGCGTACAGGGCGTGGGGTGGTCCTAGCTTTCATCGAGCTGCTCAGCCGCCCCAACGTGTTTCAAGAAGCGATCCTTATGCCGCACGATTCGTCAGGCAAAACGCAGCACGGTATGGGGTTCCTTTGGTTACGAAGTCCTTTGCCGTGTTCGGGCTGGTCGATGAAAGCTAGGACCACCCCGCGCCTTGTACGCGTGAAATTAGGGTAGTTTGAATAAGTACTCATTTTGCTTATTCTCTTTTCGAGGCGAAACTAAGTGCATTAATACGCATATCTTTTTTCGGTACTTTTCCGTTATCCGGACCCATTTTTTTAAAGAAGGATAATTCTTCTGACCTTGCACCATATTTGGTCTCAATTTCATAGGAAGGAATGTCAACCTTCTGCCACGTGTCAAAAAAATTTGACATGTCATCTACATGTTTAACAGGTTTTACCAAGGGTTTGTGTTGCACTACTAGCGACATAAGCTCAATCTGGATTCTAGTCAACAATGAACCCATTTTTAATCAAACAATTTCTGAATCAACATTGTTATAATAATAACATCTTCCTGTTATCACTGAACAGATTAGACCTGCCCAGAATGGAGAAGTGCGCTAGGATTCCATCATCCAAGCGGCGTAACAAGCAGCACCGCGATACTGCAAGCCATCATTTATAGTCTCTCCTGGCTAAATTAGCATGGCCAAAAGTTTTAAGAGAAAGACAAATTTAATTTCTTGTTGAAAGCAATCAAGATGTTCCGCGACAAGGTTCTAGACAGTTTTGCTTTTATAGAAAACAGCTGAAAGGCTTTTAGGTGCTCAGAATTGTTTTTTTTACCTCATCGAAATGAATTCGAAAAAAAAAAACAACTCGAAATGGGCTAAAACGTGTCAAATTTTTCCTGACACGTGGCGGGGAGGCAATCTTTGTAGAATCTATGAAAAATTATTCTTAGACTAAAGAACTTGTTTTATTAGAGCCCTTTGAAGAAATGGGTCCGGATAACGGAAAAGTACCCTTTTTTCTTATCTAATATGCCTGGAGCTACTTTGTCGTCACAATGTCATGGTAAATAGCATACCTAGCTGCTCAGCCACATATTCTGCGTCTTTAGTGAGATGCTTATTCTCATATAAAAAACATGGTTTTTGGTAATGATGTTCCAACAATAAGTTTAGCGCCTTGGATCTTGCTCAGCACTTTGTTTCTACTAGAATAATCCTTATGAAGACCCTATTACCCGATAAAAAGGAATAAATGGAGCAACAAAAAAGAAGCACCCACCTGTATTACAAGAGATGCAAAGCTGTCGGCTACCGCTACAGCTAGATTTTCGACTGTCTTTAGAAAGGCCTCGGAGATTCTGAGGAAGTCGTGATGTCCACAATATGAAATCTTCGTAGAGATATATTTGTTGAGGAAGTTGTAATCTTCAGCGAACTTAACGAGTACTTCGTCGACATTCTGCAAAAATTGTCATGAAGGTAATTTGGATCTGTTTTGTCTCACGCATGTCTATCATAAAAAATTAGCGCTTTTAAGGACGCGCGCAAAAAAAAGTTATTAGCCACATCTACAAGCGGAGCACTCTCGATAAATTCGCTCATCATCGTCGGACGGTAAGAAGCAGATGGCGAGCACAAAATAACAGATGTACTATGCCTTTTGGCGTATTCTAATCTTCCGCATATGCACCCTTTGAACCCCATCTTGCCAAAACTTAGATTCAGTATAAAAAATGCTGTAATTCAATTACTTGTCAATGAATTAATGCCAAATCTGGATCAGCTCTCTGCTTATTGGGCTGGTGACCATTCAAAATGTTTGCTGCTTTCGTTGCATTTATCCAAAGAAACTATCCTGTATCTATTACAGGGAGTTTTTATTTGAAAAAAAGGAACGAAGGTTGGCTAAAATTATGGAACATTTGAATTTCTACGCATCCGAGCTGTCTTTGGAACACTGAATACTTCATATGTATAACCCACGAAAGATGGAACATTATTTTTATTCGTGGTGTTCACATAGAACAACAAAGTTCCTTTCTAAAATTCCAGACTTGTTCGCACATGTGATTAGCGGTAAGTGCACATTTAGCAGTCATAAAAGCAAAAAGGCTTCCAACTTTTCTAGAGATTGTCGTCATAAATATATAAGACTTTCAAAAAATTTTCGTTGCTGACTCCGCGTTGACGTTTACGCAAATCTGATTGTGAGCTCAGGATTCAATCCAAAAGGCTTTACGTGACCTTGTAAATTTGACGTAGAGTAAAAATATTAATTACAGCAAAAATGCGTGCGCCGTGTTGCGGATCACTTTGAGTGAGCACGTCTTGAATGCTGATATTGTTTTAACTTCAAAGTTGCATATAATAAACATATTGTGGTAGCCAAAGAATGTTTTCTGAGTAAATATCTGAAATGGATCTGTAAGGTACTCCCGGTTGCAGGTTTTCGCTACCGCGATAGGGTAAATTGAAAATGTAGAAACATAGTACTTAATAGAGCATAGCAATTTCTACAAAATGGCATGGTAATACATGAAGGCGCATAGGAACGTATATGTGACACAAAGATGAGAATCTTTGTTAACATTAAGAGTGGTTATGCGTCGAATGCGAATTTAAGCGGTTCATATGTAGTTGCACAAACACCTTGAGCGAATTTTTCTTCACCCAAAACTGCAACCTTTCGAATCAAAATTTTTTATATGACAGCAAAGTCTGAGATATATGCTATACACGCTGTACCAGATTAGAGGGAGAGTTACTTTTTTGAAAAGGCTCAATATGCCTTTAGAGTCAGTGCGTTTTGAAAACGGGGTTTTTCTGCGGTTCAAAACTAATCAGCTTCTGCTGATGCTATGTGATAGAATGCCTTTCGTATAGAAATTTTGTTTGACGCCCGGAAATTCCTGCGTACTGGTCGTGCTTTCCAACCAAGCTCCAATTTCGCCCTAATCCAGCTTTTGTCTTGCGCAAAGAGTTGCGATGAGACAAGTGTGTTGCTTGTATGGTGATGTATCCGTGCTGAAGTATTAGGTTGGTGCGAAAGTAATGCGCGTTTTTCTAGCCCTTGTTTGAAGACAAATTTTTTTCATCAAACTTTCTTCTTTGAAAAAAACTTAGCGCACTATCAAAAATCTCTTTTCATACTCTAACCAATGGTGGTTGGAGCGGATTTCTGTCCTCATTCGTTAAAATCTTAGAGAGCTTCACACAACCGC
Organism: Cylicocyclus nassatus; assembly: GCA_958299035.1. Classification (NCBI taxonomy): domain Eukaryota; kingdom Metazoa; phylum Nematoda; class Chromadorea; order Rhabditida; family Strongylidae; genus Cylicocyclus; species Cylicocyclus nassatus. Next base: position 101,041,477 of record CATQJL010000001.1, on the reverse strand, counting down.
ACTCGGAACCTGAATTTCACTGCATTCACTTTTCTGGCCAGAGTTCAAGCGCGAATTAACTCATTTTTTGGCTTTCTTCTATGCGTAATGGAAATTGTCTACATTATGCATAATTAACCATATCTTCTGAGATCATCTAAGCTGAGATATGGACGCCTCATCATGGGTAATCGTTGCATTCATTCTGCGGTCAACAAATTTTTGGAGAAAGCAATTGCCAAACTTCGCTCATTTCTGTAAGCGTAAGGGCAGAGCCCCTTTTGACATTATTTTTGCAAAAAGGTTAAGCAGTTCAGTGCGCGGAAAATCAGAAAATTTCATAACTTTGGACTTTGAGGACTATGAAAAAATCTTTAAAAAGGTGATGTAAGCACTTTCCGGTGAGATTGTTGAGCTTGACCAAGATTGGTATGATAACTTTATTGGCTGACGTCGACGTTTCGGCGATCTACGCCTTCTTCGGAGCCTGGAAAGACGAAGTCATAAGTGTCTATCCGCTCAGACGTCAAGTCCCAGGAACAAAATAAACCCGAAGAGATTAGCCAAAGACATTATCAGAGCCACAAGAACACATACTCACCTTAGACGCAGCACAATCGGTAGCTGGAGAACAGACCACCTTATACAATCTCACCGAAAAGTGCTTACAACAATGCCAAGATTCAAGGAAAGTCGAACCTTCACCATAAAAAGGTGATGATTTTGCACACTAATAAATTTTGAAGGGAGTCACGACCAGTTGAAAACGAGGTTTCAGAAAAAAACTTTTTCTCGCTATTAATCCGTATTTTTCTGCCCGTTGGTGATATAAGTATAGGAGGATGTGCGCTGTCTTGAAAAAAGTTTACTGTCTCTGATGGTCTTTGTCGCATTGGAAGAGGTAGACTTGCTGAAAGTTATAGCATGTCAAATTGAGAACTCAGAAAACGCGCATCACTTTTGCACCAACCTAATATCCAAATTCTTGGCAGGACTACTCTTGAGGCCCTGGAGGTAAAAGCCAATAAAAAGGTGATTGCAATAACACACACAGCATGAACCGCAAGACGATGTTTTTGGAGCGCACTGACTCCAAAAGCATTTGAGCCAGAAGAGTGATGCTCCCTCTGAATTGCCCTTGGTACAGAGTGTAGCATAATCTCAGACTTTGTTACTGTAATATAAAAGATTTCGACACGAAAAATTGCAGTTTTGAGTGAAAAAGTAGCTTCGTTTGGAGTGTTCGTCTAATTATAAATGGGAGACGGTCTTTTCGCACGGGCCCATCTCTAGCGTCACCTGATTTTGATTTGTTTCAACACTTCACACCGCCGCAAATCTTTCCTCCCCCTGCTTTGCTTGGGCAAAAGCCGCCGCAGCACAACCGTAACGCTTTCCATCCTTACGGTCGTGCGAATCGCCCTACACCCATTATAATCGCCAGAAAGTCGCATTCAGCGTAAAAGCATTTTCAAGATAAACACCGACTTTATTCTTGTGTCATGTACACCGTTTTCGGTTATGCTCTTTCACGTAGTATCGACGAGTTGAATTTAATCCAAATCCCGGATTCGACAAAATATGGGGTGTTCGCATAATTATGAACCGCGATTGTAGTTTAGAATAAATTGTTTGTGTAGGAATAGTCTAGCATTTTTTGACGAAAGCATATCCATTTTCGTTCTCTCGAAAGAGCCATGAAGAAAGAACACAGCAACATAACGATTAACCTTGAAGATAGTATGTGCTTGCTCAAGTTAGGGTTTCTTGAACGATTTTTTCTTTCTATTCGGAGATCTAATTTTTGGGCATTCGCAATTTTCAGATTTCGCATTCAAACTTCTTGGATCATTTTGCTGTAGAAAAACCATCTTGTAGAGTCTTGTTTTGCTCTACCGATTAGTATGTTTCCTACACTGCCAACCTCCATACCAGCCTTGTCAAAATTTTTAATTTCCCATGGATAGATAAAATGCAATAAAAACAAAATTAAATTTGGTCACAGTACTCAGCTTTGACACACATCCTTGCCAAATAATGGTTTTACAAGCGAAACACGGGTAATCTGTAATTTCGACCGACCTGTAAAGCTCATGCTCAGAGGCCTCAAGGGGGATACGTTGAGCTAGTCACAAAAATTTCTTTCTCTTGTGATGACAGTGTGCTACAGAATGGCGGCGTTAGTTCATATAAACGTTTTGGGATTGTTTCATGAGTTCGTTGTCAAATTTTGTTGTCATTCACTGCCATCAGGCCATACTGTAGGAATGATGTAGATGCAAGGCTAAATGCCACCTGCTGAATTTCTCCCAAACCTAGTTTATGTGAGGTATGCTGTATATCGTTCTCAAAAAAAAGACATTGCATCAAATAGATGGCATAAATATACGTTCACAGTCATAACAGTAGTCCTTAAACACTGATTAGTGAACGGATGGAAAATTATAAAGCGTTCTTCATGTTGCTACAGTTCTTTGATATCTTTCCATTTCAATGATAGGGGCAACGACAAAACAACAAAATGTTAGCAGCCTTGGGCATGGGGCGACTGATTTTGAGAGAACGAAAGGAAAAAAGTGGACACAAAAGAATAGATAGCAAGGCTATCCAGAAACACTGAACCATGCAAAAAGTGCAAAAATGCAATGCACCCAGTTATGGTTCTGGAAATTTGCTGAACATTTATTCATAAGTATTAAGTGCTAGTATCGCATAATTCTTAGCTGCATTAAACACTACAAAATCTCTACAATACGAAGTTCTGAAACACAGTTATGATTATCACTCATCTTACAAATTTTGGAATTGTGGCTCTAAAATACGAAGTATTGAAATTTAGGGTGTAACAGTGGTACTGAAAAATATCAGTATTGAAAAATAGGCGTCCTCGCCTGCGAATGTAGGGGTGTATGTCAAGAGGCGCGATATTTATTGCCAGATGGACACCGAATAGCGCATTGTAAGTGTTTGAAACTTGAAAGCATGTATCGCAGAGAAAAGAGAAGGAAAGGGCAAAAAGTTGCATCGAACGCTATTCAAGTTGTTTGCCACTTTACGTTTCGCAAGGCTGGATTGAGTTCGTATCAAAATCGTAGAAAGTCAATAACTGCAAATTTAAATTGTGATAATTATAGCAGTGGTAAATTTTACATTTTTGAGAATGTGGAAAGCAGGGAAAACTTCTTTTGCACTCAAAGACGCGCATGGGCAACTTGTCTTGGCATTTCAAGGGATATGGGGCTTAGGGTTTCTTCATACAACGCCGCAGGACGCAACAGCCTGCCGCAGCACGCCGCAGTACGCCGCTGCAGTCGCAGCGAAAATAAACGCTCAGGGCAGCGCAGCTTCGCCGGATATGGATGTGTATTTATATTTGCTGCACGCTCGTGTTCTTCGAGAGTGTTATTTCACAGGAGCGAGCTCACAATTCTACTGCGGCTGCAGCTGCGCACGCTGCTGCAGCCGCAGTAGAAATGTAAGCTCGCTCCTGCGGCGTAGTATGAAGGAACCCTTATGTCGCCAATAAGCTTCACGCGCGCGAGCATCTGGTACAAATCTATAACGCCTAAATGGGGGCTGTGTGCTTTGCCGCAGATTTCCGCATGAGACCACTTCCTTGCGCGACATATAGTTCTCCACCCTATTTCGGGTACAAATCCGTTCCAAAGGAAAGGACAGAGTAATGAAAAATCCTGAAAACTTTGCGAGCGTCACAGTGTCTGCAAAATCTCACATTTCACTCTTTAACCTGTACATGTTATACAACTGCTACAATACGTACATCGTTTGTCGAAAGTTGCCCGCCCGCCCGCACTGCAACGTCGCTTGGCTGGCGCGTGGCCTTTCAGTGCGGGCGGGCTAATTTCGGCATACGGTAAACCAATACCTTGACATAAACTGTATAAGGTGTAGCATACGGCTCTCAAACACTTATAGACAAACTAGCTGGCAAACCCGTTTTCGCCCGTCACTGTCACTAACATACCGGTAATTAGCGTGATCACTTACCCCCCCCCCCCTCCCCCCACTGCCAACTCCCAGCCCCGTAGCTCATATTTTGCAAATCGATAAAATCGATAAAAGTAATCGATAAATCCAAAAACCAAGGTTGTATTTGTATTCACTTTTGGATGCAGGTTGACAATAAAGTGTGCACATATACGAAATTAACGACATTAACTCAAAAGCAAGGGATTCAGTTTTTCTATGGTTTTTTTCAGGCAGTTTGATTTACGTGGTGCAAAACCCTTTTCAGATTTCCTACAGTAGCCCTACAATAGCGAAAAGAGATTGATGCGTTAGCGAAAAGAGATTGATGTGTTACTCTATACTTAGATATGATCTGAAGCCATACCTCACCGTACTTGTAAGTTGGCGAAACTTATATGAAAAAAAGACGTGTTAATGATAAAATATAGGCATTTTAGAACACCCTGTGTTTGGGGGCTAGATTGAACGGAATTGCAAGAGACTCACCAGCGCCCATTCCGTTCCCAAAAGAAATTTGGCGAGCTCCGTCTTTACAATACCGGTGAAATTTTCGTCGTCTGCCAATTTTTGGTCTAGCGGCGTCTTCACTTTATCGGTGAGTTTTTCTTTGCCTTTCCTTTTTTTATCAGCCTTTCTTTCGGTTTTAGATGGTGGATCTACCTTGTCTTCTCCGTTCGGATCTTTTTGGTCTGAGGGCCCTGGTTTTGCATGTGCCGGATCTTCAGTAGTTCCCTTGAAGTTTCCATCCTGATCTACTTGGTCTTCATCCTTAACTTCATGGCCTGAGTCTTCGGCTTCATCTTTAAGCCTGGGTAAATCTCCACTATCTGGCTCTTTTTTTATCTTCTCCTCATCCTCTTTACTTCGATTTCGGCTATCTTCTCCGCACACAGAGCCGAAAGAGTTAGAGCCTAAACTTTAGTGTATGTAATGATAATCGAGAGGAAGACTAACTTACAGAAAGAAACATGCACAGCAACTTCATTTGCTCTATCATGTTCAACCTTGTAATTTATACTTGTTATCTGAGCTAAATTAGGAAAGGTCAACAGCTTGCGTACAGCTCAAAGGTTTTGTCGCTCCAGTGCCCTTTCCAAAAACTATGGATAGTTTGGTCCCAACAATCAATTAGTAATACAAAGTGAGCTGAAATAAATGGAAATCGTTGCTGCAGGTTTGAATATCAAAGCTTTCTGACCTGCGTTATTCATCCTTTGAAAAGAACGAATTACAGTCGCAGTTTAAACTGCGATACGTACTGTTGTTGAAGCTGAACCGACTCGGATCATGCAGCTGCTTATTATAAAGGATTGCGACCGTTTCCAGCTAAACAAAACGTGGTAGCTGATGCGCAGAAATGAAGCTTTGACTCTAGTAGGATACTACTGCTCTGAGCCATCAACTCTGTTTCAATTACCAAGGCCGTGGGCATACCTCACTCAACTTCAGTCGCTACGCAATCTGGCGATTTGCCAGATGTCTTCAAATTCAATACTGGCAGACTCCAAATACACAACATGTATAACTTTCGCAGGTTGATAAAATGCCCATCTGCCGTACATTCAGAGACCCCTTACGGTGTGTTATGAAAACTGGAGTACCGTCAAATCGCTCCGCACTGAAATCGTGTGAGGTATGCGCAGGGCCTGATTCTTGAGCATTCGCAATCTCAGATATATTGTTTTGGCTGCGACCATCCTGCAGTGCCAATAATGGCTCGAATCCTCTAATTTTCTTATGATTTTTCAAGATCATTTTTTAGGTATCTTGCTATGACAAAATGATCAAAAATACGGCAATGCCTGTTTGTACACTTCGAGGCTCGACTTCCAAGCAGACATTGTGGTAACTTTTCATCCATTCTACCGTAATTTGCAGGAATTCTGCATCCTTAATCACTCGCGATGGGGTTAATATACGAGTTTCTAGGCCTCAAATGCATGCACCAGGTTTCGCTACGGTTGATCTGCTGCATAGATTCACCAAACTTACAGAAAAAGCGCTTTTTTGCTGATTGCATGTTGAAACTAACCTCTTAACTCAATGGACTAGTGCTATTCCGGAATTATCTTGACCTGACATATTTTTTTTAAATGTACACTAAATAATGAATCACCTAGGGCGATTTGCATAATTTTCGGGCAAGCTCCTTGGATATATGCTAACTGAAAGATGTTGCATTTGAAAAGTCAACAGCAATACAGTTCGCTATCCGTATAACAAGAAGATGTATTGTAAGAAAATGCTTCATAGCATTCTTCCGAACGGATATCCTATTTGTGGTATGCACATGTTATAACATAATTTTTTGATGGCTGGTGGAATCCTAGCACACTCTGACCTACTCTTTACGATAAAACGTACTGTAAATTAAGGCTTAGTGGATTGACCTTAAAGCATGTTGTGGTTAGGATTCACGAACCCTTGCAGCGTGTTTTCTCCTTGTGTTAATATTGTATCGTATTGTGTTGCATCATAGCAGTATAGGTGCTAAAACATGATCATTTTAGACTAAAAAACTTTTCTTGTTGTTGTCTGTCCGGTGTATTGTGCAACCCAGTGAGTAAAAAGGCCAACTGTTAGCAGAGCTTCTAGTGACCATCTAAAGTGGGTTCGCGAAGCTACAGAACCGGGGTTCCGGAACCCACTAAGTTCGTTGATGAGTATGGCCACAAGCTGTCTTTTGCCTACCCTTCGTCGTAATAGTTGTTATTTACTAATCATGTATTGGCGACGTCGGTTTTGGTCAAAATCGATTTCTGCCTTTTGAGCAGGAAGCGTGGCATACGACAGCAAGATGCGACCCCACATGTCTGGGAACATCAATGTCGAATTCTGATTACAAGACTACTTCCGGCCATACGAACCATCTGTGTTCGAAGAGATGAGTGAAGAAGTAGGCACCGATGGGTCGTATTGCCCAAACGGCAAAAATCGAAATGGTGGTTTTGAATTATCAAACTATCTATAGATTATTCGCTTATTTGCTACTCTGGCAAAATTTATGGGTGTGACACAGGGCCAAAATAGGTGTAGCTGCTACTTTGTTTGGCCCTGTGACGCATCCCACCCAAATACGTTCAAAATAACCAAACATTCATGTCCATTCAAAACTGCTAAACTCCCTTTCAAAAAAAAATCAATAGCGGAAGACAGCGGTTTTTCTTTTTTTATTTTCACGGCGAATATTGGGTTACTGTAGCGTAAATCTGCTGTACCATGTACATTGTGAAGAAAAGCGGCAAAAAAAATAAAAAAATATACATTCAATAGCCTGTTTCGCACTTTTCACAGAAGTGGTTTGAGCCTTATTCTTCTTGAATTTCAGTTATAGTTGCTGACACTATCCTGGAAGCGAAAATTGATGGGATCAAGATTTTTGATAGCTCCTAATTCAATTTGGAGGTTATTTTAAGCGGGATTCCTAATGCGTTAAGAAGGTAGCAAACTCAGCTTTTGAAAAAAATCAAGCATGTTTGAAATTGATCATTTCATTGGGTGGCCCAACATTCTAATTGGGTGCCCAAGATTTGGATACTTCAGATTTAGCAAAAACTCGTTCCTCAGGGTTACTTAACCAACATCGAAAAATGCAGGAGGAACAATATTCGGAGGAGCAAAGCATGTCACTATAACATAAATTCTGATATCTGATATTGAGTAGACGCGCTTCAACTTCAGTTATTTTAGTTGTGCCAAAAATCGGATCTCGACTTAAGTACCAACTATGTACTATGTATTAGGTTGGCACGAAAGTTCTTGCGTAATTCAAACAAAATTCAATAACTTTACAAAGACTAAACCTAAATTCACAATTTTGTACGCTAAAAATATTAGAAGGCCTGCGCTCCATGATGGATGTTTAAGCGCAAGATTTCATAAGTCAGCTCTCGAGAACGAAGCTCTCAAATATGGGACTTCAAAATTTGCAATTTTGAGTTAGGTGCCAGAAAATCGCAGAGTGCCGAGTTAGCCGAAAAAAATCTGTAAAAATGCAGAAATCTATACGTTATTGTAGCAGGCTTTAATCTCGCATGGAAATGCGAAAACAAAAAATTTGTGGAATTTGTCATTTTACAGGATAAATCCCCTTATCGATGTAATTTTTCCACAAAAACACAGTTTGCAACCAAGAATTAGACGTAGTGCCTATTTAGAGCCTTGCGACGTTTTTTGGAGTGTGAAAAATTGTTTTTGCCGAAAAACTGCGGTCATAAGTGGATTTGTTTTGTGGAAGTCTTAAGCTTCATGATGAATGTTTAAGCATGAGATTCCGTGAACTGGACATCAAGAACGAAGCTCTCGAATATGGGGCTTCAAATTTTGCTATTTTGAGTTTGGTGCCAAAAAATCGCAGAGGGCCACTAGCTAGCTGAAAAAAATCTGTAGAATTTACATATACAGCAAAAGTTCATATGTTACTTTGGAGCTTTGATCTGCACGGTGAAGCAAAAATAAAAAGTTCGTGAAATATGTCAGTTTGAGGAAAAATTCCCCTCATGTCTGCAGTTTTCCGGCGACACTTTTTTACGTTCGAGAAAACGTCGCAAGTCTCTAAATAGGCACTACGTCTAATTCCTGGTTGCAAACTGTGTTTATGTAGAAAAATTAGAGCGATAAGGGGATTTGCCCTGTGAAATCAGAAATTTCACAAATTTCTTGTTTTAGCATTTCCATGCGAGATCAAAGCCTGCGAAAATAACGCATAGACTTTTACCGTGTAAGTAAGTTCTACAAATTTTTTTCAGCTAGCTAGTGGCCCTCTGCGATTTTCTGGCACCAAACCAGAAATCGCAAAATTTGGAGTCCCATATTTGAGAGCTTCGTTCTCGGGAGCTAACTCATGAAATCTTGCGCTTAAACATCCATCATGGAGCGCAGGCCTTCTAATATTTTTGGCATACAAGGTTATGAATTTAGGTCTAGCTTTTGAAAAGTTATTGAATTTTGTTTGAATTACGCAAGAACTTTCGTGCCAACCTAATATTTCTAAATTTTTCAATGAAAGTGCCCGAAGAAGTCCAAATAATCATGGATAGAGCGATTCCCTACAGGCTACAAAAAAACTTTTTCACCCTTTTCTATAGCTCGCGGCTATAAAAAAGGGTGAAAAATTTTGAATTTTGAAGTAGAATTTTATTTGTTGCCATCAAACTGAGATTTGATCAACAGAGTTGGCTTTCTTTGTTCTTGATTCGCTACATCTTGGCGGAAAAATTATTATAATTTCCACAAACCGCTTTACGCGGTATCTGAAAATATAAGGTTTGATATTTTGAATCCGTGAACGCTCGCTAGCCTTGTGAAAAAGTGTTAATTTTTGACAGTTTATAAAGCTGTCAATTTCAAATTTTGAGGATTTTTGATGTTTGATGCTTTCGCCTTCGGAATAGGTCTGCCAGAGTTACCTTGATTCAAATGGAAATTTCATAAATGAATTTGCGGGAGATACTTAACGAAAAACTATTAATTTTGTATCCTGTAGTATTGCTCTATTCAATCGTCTCTTGAGCTTTTTCGAGGGATTAATATAAAAATTTATAGTTATGGTGAAACCTGGCTAAAAATTTCGACCATGGCAAAAACCATGGGTGGAAATTTCTAGTCATTTGAGCGATGACTAAAGTAAATCGTGTCAGATCTTGGAAGAGGATGAAAAGCTGCAACGAATGCGTTAAATATTTCTAGGATAACTTCAGTGTTTGTTCTGTGCCGTAAAGGTTTTTTATAGTAATACACTTTATTGCCTTACGTTTCGGCTACACGCCGTCATCAGAGGCTGAAAGGTGTCAGTCACAAGGATGTCTGCTCTTGACCGCCAAACACCTCTTCCCACTTTCATATTCGATTCATCTAGTGTGGAAGAAGGAGGTTGGGCCATGACTTTCACTCACCAGTGTATTACCGATATTGCAGTGTGCAACCGCTTTAGACGAGCCCGTTCGACTGTGGTGACACAAGAATGAGCAGTGTGTATGTCACATAACTGCTTATATACGCTCAGACGATCTATAGCTCGCAAAATGGAAGATACGGCATGAGATCAGCGGTAATGGATAACTGTTCATTCTTGCTGTTCATTTTGGGATCACGTGTAAAAATGAAAGACGCTTCCAAAGCCTTTCGCGCAGCTATTTGACTTTCATAGGCTAGTATTGTGCACCTTATATCGTAATCCGTTCCTTCGTGCTCTACCTTTCTGTGTTTACCTAGTGGGCTCATCATGCTCTGTTTTCTTTTGCCAGTTAGATTTTCATTCAAACGTACGCCCAATGGTCGGCCGGTCTCACCAATGTTTGGCGGAACATTTCAAACAATGGATTTCGTAAACGACACCACATTTTGTGCAGTCTCCGATTTTTCCGTATGGGCAGATCGCGCAATCTCGTAAGTTACAAGCTTTGTCGTATAGTCTATTGCGGGCTAGTTGTTTCTTTATGTTGTCGCGAGGAATATTTACTAGAATAACGTCATCCTCGAGATTCGCTTGTATCAGGCATCGCTTGATCGCCATAGTGACTTTTTCAGAGATAAAGGGCAAGCATAAAGATACCTTGTTGGTGACCTGATCTTTTAGTTGCGCTGTTGCCTTTTTGTTTCGTCTGGGTCGTGTTGTATAACCATTGGATAACATTATATCGGCCGCCAGTTTTAGTGATTTATGCTTCTCAATCTCACCAGTACTGCTCTTCGCTGCCGTTTTCGACATATTGCGAATTACGGCACGTTTAACGGCTAGTGGGTGAGCGGATTGAGCGTTATGTTATGCGTTATGTTTTTGCTACTTTCTTTGCGGTACCATTTGGTGCATACTGAGCCATCTATAAACGTCATCTGCATGTTCAAGTAGGCCAACCAACCGTTTCGAGGTTTCTCTCTTGTTAAACTTATGTACTTAGACTGTTGATTGAGTATTTTAAAACACTCGTCCATCTCGGACTGTGTTGTCGTGACAATGCAACAGTCGTCTATGTAATGACAGTACATAAGTGGGTCTCTGAGTAACACTGGGCGTTCTACCTTGCTCATGAAGCAAATGGCTAAAACGGGTGCCAATCGTTGACCCATCGACAAACCTCGTACTTGTGCGTAATACCGTCCTGACCATCTAAAAATATTGCAACACAAAAAGTCAAATAGCTGCGCGAAAGGCTTTGGAAGCGTCTTTCATTCTTACACGTGATCCCAAAATGAACAGCAAGAATGAACAGTTATCCATTACTGCTGATCTCATGCCGTATCTTCCATTTTGCGAGCTATAGATCGTCTGAGCGTATATAAGCAGTTATGTGACATACACACTGCTCATTCTTGTGTCACCACAGTCGAACGGGCTCGTCCAAAGCGGTTGCACACTGCAATATCGGTATTACACTGGTGAGTGAAAGTCATGGCCCAACCTCCTTCTTCCACACTAGATGAATCGAATATGAAAGTGGGAAGAGGTGTTTGGCGGTCAAGAGCAGACATCCTTGTGACTGACACCTTTCAGGCCTCTGATGACGGCGTGTAGCCGAAACGTGAGGCAATAAAGTGTATTACTATAAAAAACCTTTACGGCACAGAACAAATACGGAAGTTATCTTTTAAATGCCCAGGTTTCAAGATAAAAGGACTTTCAAGATAATTTCTAGGATATTTGTCCTCAAAAACTAACGCTTTTTGAAAAAAGCGAAATCACTTTCGGAACGACCTAAAATACACTGCAAGAAGCATGAATAGATTGCAAATACAAGTAAACTTCTATGATCTCATCATGCTATGTGGTATTTTGAATCGCCAAAACCCACAGAAGTGTGGAACTTTTATGCTTTTTTTGCAATTATTGCAAAAAGCTTCAATTGCGTGGATCTTGATTCATAATTGCCATAATTTTGTAGACATTGCTTTGCTCTATCGAGCAGTCTTCTTAGTGCATTTGTTAGCGTTCACGCTTCTGCAATAGTATAAAGAGTTTCTTTTTTCGAACTCAATGTCGTAGTAACTTGTGAAAATGCTTAGTGCAAAAGTAATTGTGAGATCGCTACAATATAAGCCCCTTCAAATAATCCAAGTTGACTACTACACAATAGCATGCCTCCTCTTTTGAATAAATCTCTCATGTGTTAGACCGTAAAACAAAATTTCTATAACAAAATCAACGCGACTGAAAACTTGTGAGATTGATCCAGCAATTAGATTGCAAGTGGCTAAATCCTCCTTCAAACAAATGTGGCGATTATGGTACCATTATGCCGTCATACGTCAGCTACTGCCCTAATTCACGTGTACAAGACGCACATTTTTTTTCTTCTGAATTCGAGCAGCCTGAACACACCAAAATTTATCACGACCAAAGGACCCTACACTGTGCTGCGTACTGTCTTAGGGTATCGCGTAAAATAAGTTTCGTCTTCCGGTACACAACGACGCGGCTGAGCTCGCTTAACAACTCGGAAAGAGTGCGTCTTGTACTCGTAGAATTAGGGTAGCTGAAAAACTCAGAACGCGTGCCATGCACCATGCATGTGCCATGCACCATAGATCACCGTCTTCCTAGATATTCTTGGAGTACGGTACAGATGTTGGTACTGTCAAAAACATTGAAGTTTTCAAAGTGAAAATTATATTCCTTAAGTCTAATTCATTCAGCCTCAAACACTTCTGATTTAGCTTGTCACAATGCTCTGACAATAACTCGACTTAATTGAATTAGCACAGCAATAAAAGCTGCATTGTATGAAACGCTAGCAATCACTTCATTTGTTTACATACGTCTGGAAAGCCAAAGGTACAGAGGCAGGACCTGGCAAGAGGTTGGCAAATGACAAACTGGAATTCGTTTTTGGTGGAAAAAGGGCAAATTTATTTTTGAGGGGTCCAGGGCGAAGCCCCGGAAAAATTTGGTAGTTCGTGCCCTCTGCATATCCTGACATGTTATGTGTTATGCTTATCTTGACATGTTATGTTATGTGCCTCAACAGGCGACTACTGAATTTGCGCGCGTCAAACCGCGCAGTCGCCAATGCCACACGCGCGACTTCGCTTTAACGATGCTACGATGACTAGTTTTCAATGTATGCGTAACGATATGGCACCAAATTTCGTAAACGGACAAAGAGAGGCTTGTGGAAACAAAATATGAAAAATTACGAAAAACTTATTTGAAATGGAAGAGTCATAAGCGTTTTTTCGAAAAATTTTGTACGACCGGTAGCTGAAGATGTGAATTCAAATGGCTCGTTTGCAGCGCACACATGACGATATGATATGAAACGTAAATCTGATCTTGCAGATCTTTTCATCGAGCCTCAAAAAGTATATGAATTATTGAAAAAACTCAAAGCAACAACGACTGCTCCATATGATGGCCTACCGCAGATATTATACCGAAAATGCGCTGGTGCTCTTGCTTTTCCTCTGTCACTCATTTACAATGCATCTTTACAACTAGGGGAAGTGCCTGCAGTCTGGAAGGAGGCACTAGTAACAGTCATACCTAAACGCCCGCAGGTAAATGTTGTCTCCAACTTTCGTCCTATCAGTATTACCCCACCGTCTGGCAAAGTCCTGGAAAAAATTGTCAAAGAGAAGCTGTTTGAATTTCTTGACAAAAACAAGATTATCCCATCCGTTCAACACGGTTTCGTCCCAACAGGCTCCACCACTGCTTTACTTTGTGATGCAGTTTTTGACTGGATTAGTGCCTTAAATCATGGTAAATCAGTGGACATCGTATTTTTTGATTTCGCTAAAGCCTTTGACAAAGTTAACCACTCTAAGTTACTCTGGAAACTTGATAATTACAGAATCTGCCCACAGTTACTCTCCTGGTTTACATCATACCTACAGGGTAGAGGCATGACAGTACGCGTGGGAAATGCGTTCTCTAAAAGACTGGCGTGTGCCAGTGGGGTACCACAAGGAGGCGTACTGTCACCTCTGCTTTTTCTTGCGTACACTGCAGAGCTACCAGTAATTTTGAGAACTCATCCGGACGTCAAAGTGCAAGTTTTCGCAGATGACATTAAGGTTTATTTGGCCTATGAAGATGAACAGCAAAGTGAGGCACACGCAGTTCTTTCTTCAGCAATTGACAAAATGATTTTGTGGTCAAAAGAATGGGATTTACCTGTGAATGCACAAAAATCTAAAATTTTGCACTTAGGCAAATCCCAGCCCTATATCTACACATGTGAACTTGTGATGGTGCTGAACTTGAGCTCTGCAATGTTAATAAGGATTTGGGTGTTTTTGTCGACGATCAGCTCAAATTCACTCTTCAGTGTGAATCTATAGCCAAAAAAGCTCTTTCAATTCTTTTTATCATTTTAAGAAGTGTCCACAGTAACGAACCATCGCTTTTGGTAAAGCTGTATAAGACTTACATCCTTCCACTTCTAGAATATGCTTCACCTGTGTGGAGCCCCTTTTTGAAGAAGAGCATTGGGAAGCTGGAAGCAGTGCAAAAGACGTTTACTAGAATTGTTTACTACAGATGTTACCCCTGTTCTGACTATCCTCAAGCTTTACCGTCGTACAAATCAAGGTTGTGCACTTTGGGATTACGGAGCTTGAGATATAGAAGAGTGTGCAATGACTTGATTTTTTGTTTCCGAATTTTGAGACTAGAAACCAAGCTCAAACCAAGCAAGTTTTGGATATTTAGACCCCATGGAAGTCGAACAGGTGGATTCGGTCTAGGATATCGTAAATTGGGAAGTAAAAACATTACCATCACTTTTAATTCGTTTATATGTCGAACTGCAAGATGGCTTAGGCTTTTGCCGAGTGATATTACTGCCTGTGCCACCTCTGCGGAGTTTCGAAAGAAGTTGGCAGCGATAGATGTTCTTGAGACTTTGGGAATTTCGGATTTCTGATTTCGGACAATTTTTACAAAAATTTCGCAGTGTCAGTACTTCACTAAACTTTTTTTGAAGCATCGCCAGGTTGTTGATAATGACTTTGCTTGGAACAGCCGTTCGAGGAATCCGAAGACCCGGTGAGCTCTCTTCCTTGAGGTCCCCCCTTCCCACTCGCCCAGGGTCCCCAACGGATTCGTCCGTCACGGGTTAAGTTGGTCAGCCAAGCCCTGGTAGGTGCGTCCATACATTGCGTTTGGGTAAGGGACCAGGACTTCGGCTGAGACTTCCTCACCCTCCGGCGAAGGAGAACGACCTGCACATTCCAGCAAGTGATAAGTGATACACCAATCTGTGCCATTGTTTCTTTTTCTCTCTTTGTTTGGCGCACCTGTGCGTGCAATAAATAAATAAATAAATAAATAAATAAATAAATGTAAAATGTAAATGTAATATAAAATAAAAATGTACGTACATGAATACGGGCCTGCAGGAGTTAAATGAGAAGTTTCATTGAAAATGTGACTGAAGGTTATGGCAAGCTTTTTTCTGAGAATTTTCCGCTACCAAAAAATGGAAAAAATGGCTCGTTTGCAACGCAGAGAAATCGACGAAATCGCGCGAAATTAGGTTGTCAATTGCCGACCTAATGCCAACATGAGGTTGGCAAAACTTCCAATTCACATATTTTTTTTCAAAATTTTTACATAAATCTGTTATACATCTAAAACTTAGTATATATTGACATTTTGGTTTCAAGCGTCCTCCTTCCTCATTGCAGAGCCAAAAAATAGCTTCAGCAGCCCCGTTTCCTAAAAAGGAAAGCGCGCTCTAATCATAACGCATCGCTGGATCCTATGATTGGCATTTTTGATTATTCGCCACTTACTAGCGTGCACTTACAGCTTTTACTCTGTACCCGCCTTTTCCCCTCCTCCTTTCTCCACTCCATTCTTTCTTTTCTTCTTCCATCTGCTACTATTTTCAGCGGCGCTGTTCTGCTGCTGACACCTGCGTTAGCCCAATACGGGGACCGTGACTACGACCGTGACCTTCCTACAACAGCACTTCGAGAAGACAAGAAAAAGCGCCAGAGACAATCCGATCGTTGATCCGCTGGTAACAGTCGGAGTCGCGGGACACAGTGACAAACGCCATTGTTCACGTCTTCATTGAAATCATGCAGGTAGTTTTTTTTTTCGTGTAGTGGCCTTCATAAAGAAGGTCTGCAAGTATGTGAAAAGGCGAGGAGGGACGGGTGGAGGAGGAGGGAGGGATATTGGGGGAAGGGACCTTCCTGAGGACACTGAGTGGGGGAGTGACGGCGAGAAAGCTTGTCGCTGCAAAAGTAGCCGCTGCGCTGGCTGCCGTTGCGAGCTTCTTCGGCGACGAGCTTCTTCGCCGCCGCAACGGCAGCCCGTCACTTCGTGCGCAATTTGCGCGCCACTCCGGTGTCCTTAATGAGGCCCAAAAAATCAAAGCGCAAGCACTTCTTGCGCTTTGATTTTTTGAGGGGAAAGAAGTGAGTGAAGAAAGTGAAGTTCAAGAATGGGTGTGGGAGTGGAGTATTTGAAAATGAGGGTGAGTGTGAGAGGTATGGTGAGTGTTTAGATTACTTGAGGGTGAGGATGAGTGAGTGGGTGGAGTGTTGAGAGTATGTTTGTAGGATTAGTAGAGTACTTGAGAGTGCGTGAGAAGATGGAAATGTGAGGAGTATGTGTGGAACTCGAGTAACTTGAGGGTGAGAGGTTTCATAAATTATGAGCATATGAATAATAAGAATCCTCCTCCTCCCCCTCCCCTATCCACCTGCCGTGCAAATTTTTTTCATTGACCTCACTGCAGAGATCTCTAGTATGATCTCATTTGTTTTTTCCATTGTCACGAATGAATTGTTGTTTTTTTCTCTGTCAAACCTTTTCCCTGGATAAAGTGTTTACTGCGCAATCACTGAGATCAGTTTTTAAGTCGAGGGAATATTCGTGAAAATGTTTTAAAGGCAAATTAGTTTTCAAAAACTCCTTTTGCCAACCTCGTGCCGGGCCCTGCACAGGGACACGTCAAAGCACACCTGTGATCAGTGACTTGTTAGGAGCAGGCATGCTTTTGTGAGGTCAAATATACACTCTGGTTTTGTTCAATCCCTAACTCAACATTAATGTCAGGCCACATCTGCGGATAGGGCATAGTAAACTTAGTTTCTATGGCGATAAAAAAGACAAAAGCTGTGAGAGACAAGAAAGGAGAAAGTTTTGCTTTACCTGTAGGTAGGATTTCAGTTTCACGTTATCCAAATCATCCCTCCTCTCTTCTACTTTTTCAACGATCCCTGCAAATGGAAATGAGATTTGTACTTTTATTTCTATGACAAATGAAAGTGGGGCAAATGTTTATAGTGCGCTTACAATCCAGAAAGTAGATATCACTAGCTTATCAACTTGTAGGCTTGAATGTTGCAAGTAAGCAGCTTTTTAGTCTTTGTTTGAGATGCCCGCCGGTTGAAAAGGTATGGAGTTCATTAGGATGATCGGAAGATAATGAGGTAGCTTGATTTTTTTCGTGTTTGCAACATTTTGTTGAGATTAACAACAACCAGGTAATCAAGGTCAAGCAAGAGCTATGGCACAGGATCGCTAGATACGACCCCCTCCCCCCCCTTCCTTGCCTCTGGGAGCCTTCATACCGCGCCGGCAGCCGCCGCTAGCAGAGCGTAGCAGCCCGTAGCAGCCCATAGCAGCTGCCAGCAGACCGTAGCGGCCCACAGCAGCGCACAGCAGCCGCTGGCTTTTTGTCATAGAAGCGCAAAATTGTCAAATTCTTACTATTTTGAGCGCAAGCGCCCACGCTTTCCATCTTCCACGCTTTTTCCTTCCTGTTGTCGCAATTCGATCTCACATATCATTGTGTCCATTGTTGTTAAAATCTTGTTGACATAGCTTGGTATTCTATTAGTGCTCAGTTTTCCTCTAGCAGTTGAGCCATAATCGCCAAAAATTTTTCACGATATAATTTCTTCTGACTTTGAATACGTCCAGTTTCTGCAGGTATGCTATTAGTTTTTTCTTGGTTCTGCTTCAGTTGGGGAGATGGAAAGAGTAAGCGGGCGCACTCAAAGTAGTAAGAATTTAGTGATTTTGCACTTCTATGACAAAAGCGGTCAGCTGCGGCTACGGGCTGCTGGCGGCTCTGTGGGCTGCTATGGGCGGCTACGGACTGCCAGCGGTTACTATGGGCGGCTACGGACTGCCAGCGGTTACTATGGGCGGCTACGGACTGCTATGGGCGGCTACGGACTGCCAGCACCAACTGTTACTCAGAGCAAAGAACACGAACCAGCTTCAAATTAAGCTATCGAACCATATAAATACTACTCGCTAAAAATGTTTTGTGACATTATTAATGGGTATGGCACAGCCCCAAAAAAGGGATGACAGCCACAGCCGTCTAGCGATCGAGATTAGACGGCGAAGGATCTAATCTGGCCGGCTCTTATTAGGCATCCGTTTAAAACCGAAAATGTCGAACTCTTTCTCAGCTTTGACCCCATCAGAGTATACACTCGGCTGTGCGATGCAGTTCGACGCCCAGGGTTACCCCCACGGATGGGGCGGCGGACCATAGTGAGAAATTTTGCTGTTTACAGCTTATGATTAACATAATTGCATCCACTTATGGGAGGGGAGAGGGAACGCGTCATATCTCGCTACTCTAGATATCTGTATAATTTCTTTTTTTTTAAATCTCTTTTTGAAGGCCTTATACCCTAATATCTGGGATTGAATTTTTTACTGTCTTGTGTGATGTCATAAAAACTGAGTTTTTCACTGTTTTTTATGATCCTTTAGGGCCCCGCAATTACCTCACATTTTCGGAGTCATTTTTGCTACAAACTCGACAAAAGTGCTGTAAACTGTAACCAGATGACACTGATAACATGTTTATGTTAGAAATTACTAAATTCTCAGGATATCGAAATCTACGGTTACCACTGTTCGCAGCTGAGGGTTTACCGAATTCAAAACCTGCACAATCCATTTCTTCGTAAAAAAATCACTAGCAGTGCTAGTAGTTCCTCAGCACCACCTTACCACGTTTTCATCGCTTTTTGGAAAAACAGACAACTTTACAAACGATAGTTCTCCTAATCTCCTGAAGATCTCCTGAAGATCCCTGACACACGAAACAGTGAAAATCTCAGCTTGTAAGGCATTAGTCTGCCATCTATAATATTATACTCAAGTACCATGATATAAGGAACCTTATGACACAAACAGAAAAAGAAGAATACTGGTATGCAGAATACTTCGCGAAATTCGGAAATTTTTATGGAATGAATGGAATGAAATGAATTTAAATCATAAATTTTGAATAAACGAATGTCTAGATTGAACCGAAAGTTCCTTTGCACCATTTTCAAAAAGTCGTAACTTCTTCCTATTATGAAAGTTTTGCGCGGCAAAAATGAGAACAAATGAGTTTTTGGAAAAACTGAATTTTTCCTATAAATCCCAACATTCGACTTGTGGCTCATCGCAATTTTCACAACTCCGAAACATCACTTGTTCTTATCAGCAACATGTTGGATACTGTTTGTTAGATAATCACTACAACTTTGGAAGGATTTCTTCAGCTTTGAAGAGAGAAAAATGGCTTTGAAGAGAAGCGCCGGGGATTACCAGGGATTATACAAAAGCTGCAAAATTCGGCTTGTACAGCTCCTCGCTGCTGTTCAATAAGGGCCGCATGCACTAACCTCCCCGCTGGGAGGGGATCGCAGCTCAAAAGAAAGCTTTATATTTCGAAACTCCAGATACCTGGATTTCACATTGTGTACCTATCCGTAAGTATTCCTACTATCCTTCACTATGAACATGTTGAACAGGAGCGAGAAGCTGTATGAACCGCATTTTCCAGCTTTTGTATGATCCTTGATGATCCCCGGCGCTTTTCTTTGAAGTCATTTTTCTTTCTACGAAGTTAGCGAAAACCTTCCAAAGTTGTACTGAACATCTAACTCAACAGTGCCAAGCATGTTGCTGATGAGAACAAAAGAGTTTTTGAAAAGTCGAATTTTTCGGTAAACCTCAAACTTCGACCTGTGGATCATCGAAAATTTCATGACTTCAAAACATCATTTGTTCTTATGCTTACATGCTTAGCACTGTTGGGTTAGATAATCTGCACAACTTTGGAAGTTTTTCGTTAACTTCGGAGAAAGAAAAATGACTTTAAAGGAAAGCGCCATCGGGATCATCAGGGATCATACAAAAGCTGGAAAATGCGGTTCGTACAGCTTCCCGCTCCTCTTCAACATGTTCATAGTGAAGGGTAGTAGGAATACTTACGGATAGGTACACAACGTGAAATCCAGGTATCTGGAGTTTCGAAACATAAAGCTTTCTTTTAAGCTGCGATCCCCTCCCTGCGGGGATGTTAGTGCATGCGGCCCTAAGTTCGTAGTGAACGATAGTAGGAATACTTGCGGACAGGTAGACAACATAAAATCCAGATATCTGGAGCTTTAGATTATGAAGCTTTCTTCTAAGCTGCGTTCCCCTCCCCAGAGGGGATGCCAGTGCATGCGGCCCCAAGAGATTGATTTTTTTTGCTTTTCTTGTGAGAAATCATTACCTTTCGAAGAAGTGCTTGATCAGCACCGCAACAAACCTTGCTCAGTCAGAAAAGGAGATCAGAAAATTTATGCTATAGACCGTTTTGGATTTTATTGCGCATTTTTCTGGTTTTTTAAAGGTCTTGCCTCAAATGATTGAACTTCGAAAGATTTTTCCATTTTTCTCTCTGCAGTCAAAGCTTAGTAGAGAGCAGGGGATCACTTTTTGACATGTTTCGGACCGCAAAATTGCGTGCGGGAAAAAGAGTGTACTTTCAACCGTTAGCCAACAATGGGACCTTGTTTCAAGACTATGTGTCACATCTGTAATCAGCATGTTGGATAAGCTCCATACCCAAATTCTGAGTGAATTCGAAGTGTTTGAATTTTCTCGCTTGAGAAGGAGACTCCTGTGTTTCCTTGAAAGATAGGAACAAGAACTCAGTTTCTAATAGTATCCAAAAGTATCCATGTTGTACACGCTACACCTCATTATTGAAGCTCCGATTTTTCCCTTTACAAACCGAGCAAAGAAAAGTTGCGACGTCGCAGGCGTCGTTCGCGTTGCCGCACTTCGTTGCGACTGCTGTTAGATTTGTCCTCACACCTTCTAAACAAATATTAGCGGCACAGCTCTACAGAGCTACTCAAAAACGAGGAGCTTGTGCCTTTGACTTGATAACCTTGGACAAAAAGAAACTTCCTGTGAACGTGGAAAAGATCCTTCAAAGTTGCGTGCTGCACCATGTGCAGCACCGGTCCGGAACGTGTTGAAAAGTGCATGGTTTACTCTTTTTACACATACTTTTGCCGTGCAAATTCTACAATAGAAGGAAGTTACGGCTTTTGAAAATGGTGCGAACGAACTTCGATTTAACCTATCAAATACGAAAATCAAAATTTTCGAATAAACAAATATTGAACGAATGAATGAATATCGAGTAAGTTTGAAAATCAAGAGTTTCAAATGAACGAATACGATTATTCGAACATTGAGGTCAATTATCGAATTTATCCCAATGTTTTATTAGATTGGCTAATTCGATTAAGTTCATACAAAAGTATTCGAATGATTTATTCGAATAGAACAATCTCTTCAAAAACTTGCTGATGTGGGTTGATTTTGACATTTTCTGATAAAACTCATCATTTTCTCCTCATTATAAAAACAACGCAACGTTTGCTGTCGCCCGTTTCACTTCCTTATTCCAATTTTCTGTCCCCATTTTATTTCTAAAGCGCGTTTTATTCTCCCCTTTTTGTGCCATTCCCAGCCCCGTAGTTCAAAGTTTGCAAAAAATAGATAAAATCGATAATGGATGCCGATTTTTTATTCATATTCAGCACCATAATTTCCCATGGACGATGGTGCAAATTTAAATGCGAATATATTCAATTGGATTTTTATTCCAAAGTAATAAATATAATGCAGATTAGCAAAGTATGACGCGTCCCCTCTCCAGCGGGGATGTACGTGCATACGCGTCTTCTTTAATTAGTCCTGCTGACACTCTTACTGCTTCTTTCTGTAAACACGTATTTTCACTTTCAGCCCTGCGACGCATGTCTTTTCCGCAAATCTATCCTTTCCAGAAATTTCGTGTTTTCAACTGAGCCCCAAATCTATCGAATCGAGATTACTAGATAACCTTTAGTCAATGCAGACTTTTTTTCTATATCTTATGCTTTAGAGTTGTAAGTCTCTAAATGTTACTATTTCTACATTTTCTAACTGGCTAACTTTACCACGCCTAAATCCAACCATTTTCAAAAATCTTTATTGAAGTCTTTCAGCAAAAACCAAATAACAGATACGAATCCTGTCCTTCCAATCCTTTTTGGAAATCCATAGTGAAAAATTTCAGATTTCTCAGAGATGTTTTCTTTCGAAAAGCCTTGTTTTTTTAGCACCAAATCAGCCCATAACTGCATCCTTACCTCAAAAATCGCATTTGAAGGTTGATGAAATTAAACAGTGCCTAATTGATAATCCAATTGATCGAGCGTTCAATGTATAAAAATTAGAAAGTTTCAATACTCAAGTGCAGCTACCCACTTTTGAGTATTTAGCAGTCATTTGTCGGGAGCCTGTACATCTAGCATTTGAGCTGTGTACAGGTTTGTCTCTTTGTTCTTGGAAAAAAAAGAGTAATAAAAAAGTTTTTTCACTGCAGGAATTTTACTGCATAAGGAAGAACACTACTCACAGCACAAATAAAGAATTTCATGCGCGCTAACCCTGTTATTGTTCAAGCGACGCGAATCTTTTTGGCTTATGGTTCGACTCACACATTATTTTCCGTTGACGTTATTGACTCGCTGCCAATTAAAGAGCGGATTATCAGAAAAGGCTATACACGTAATGATGTTTGTATTATTCCTAATACACCTTAATAAATCGAATAAAGGCAATTTTGCCAAGAAGTCCTAATCTTATAGTATTGGTGAGTAACGTCGAGCAATAAATCTCATATTCTAACTGATCTGCCTTCTCGCATATTCCCCTCAACTTAGAAAACAATTATGTCATGCAATCTGCTACAGGCGCGCAGGGCGTGGAGAGTACGCAAGGCGTGTACTGCGCGTCACTCCCCTTTCTTCGTGCACTCTCGCCGCTTTCCTCTGCGCCTCTTCCAGGTCATGAACTGCCTTCAATGGACGCAACTGCGTTGCTCTTCGAGCACAGCCTATAGCTCGGTAATCCCTAATTATGAGATAACTAGAATTAAATTGAGAAATTGCTCTATAGCCAAAGATTTAGGTGAACTGACTGATTCTGATCTAAACTTTTCTATTCATATCGAATGTGTGGTGTTTAAAGCTTCATCGGCTTCATCTACAACTTTCAGTAGCGTACAGATAATCCAATCATTCCTCAACTACTTCATCGTGCTTACGTTTTGCCGCACATGGATTATCGTTCCATGGTCTGGAGCCCTTTTTGAGGGAGAAACGTTTTAAAAGCAGAAAAGGTCCAACAAACATTCGCACTCATATTACCCTAATTTCCGGGGTATAAGGCGCACCTTTACAAGGCGCACCCGCCGCAGCGAACAACGGCGCGAAAACGCTTCATATTCCTTTCTAAATCTAGCAAACTGAAGACTCAGTGTGCTATAATGGTTCTTCACTGCCCATAAACCATGCTTTCAAATACCTTTATTTACCCTTTTCAGAATGTATACTTTAATATCGTTTCTGCAGGCTGGAGAAAAATGTTCTTAATGTTTTGTGGTATTTAGATAATCCTTTGTTTTCAATGGTGTCAGCGGTGCCACATTTGTGGTCTCCTTCGCTTCTAATAATGCTACTGGTACTGACACTGTGCTTCGTCTACAATAATACTACTCGTATTCTAAAAGTGCTGTTTTTGTTTTACTCTTGTTGTTCTTAAAAAGCAGTAGAGAAGAAAGAAGTTTGTTCTGAAACAGATCACTCCTCTTGAGAGGAAAATAACAATTAACGGGAGCAAAAAGTACTGCTGGGTAAAAGGGGCTGCTATTGGCTGCTTATGCGACGTCGCGCATCGCGAACGTCATCACACATCAGACCGTGCGCGGCGAAAGCTACTCGCCTTATACCCCGGCAGGGTATATCTAAAATGTCGGCAGACATAAGAGGCGTTTTCGTTGGGTTTTCAATAGTTTATTTTATCAAAGTTCCAGATGGCTTAGGCTGTTATTGGACTACAAGAAAGCACGATTGCTTTTAAACATAGAATTAGCACACTTAATCTATCACGTTTGAGGCACTCTGAAAATGGGTAGTATCTTTTCTCAATGGAAGTTTTTTTCGTATCTTTTTATGTATGTTCAGTCAATGTTATTGTATTCTGATTGAATCATATGTTTTTATGGTTCACTTACATACATACGTATCACAATACGTCTCCAAATTCTTTTGTATGGTATCCTTTTTGGTATCTTTATTCGTAAGACTTTGATCAATATCAGTCATTTCTTTTTGCTACTTTTCCGTCTCCATACCCATTTTTTTCAAAAAAGTAATGCTTCTCCTTGTGTCAGTTTTGGTCATAACTTCACAAGAAGGAGTGTCAACCTTCTGCCAAGTGCCAAACACAAGTGGCATTTCATCTCAGATTTAACAGGTTTTATCAAGAATTTATTTAGCCTATTTTTCAATGAGATTTCTAAACCAATTATGACTTCATTTGTATTCAACAGTTCCAAGTTGAACATTAACATTATAGGAACAACATTTTGTGTTCATTAGATTTACCCTAAACAGATATGTGAGCTACTGTCCCATGACCTAAGCGGGGAAACAAGCGCAGCCAATTCTTCAAACCACCACATGTATTCTTTTGTGGTAAATTCACATGGCAGTGACAATTTCAAAGAGAAATTCAAATCGTTGCTGAAAGCGTCCAAGACGTCAAAAAATGATTTGAATAGTTTTGCTTTTATAGGAGACCGCTGAGCGGCTTCTGAGTATTTCGAATGCTTTCGTACCTCAACGGAGATTCTAAAAATTAACATGTCAAATGAACGTTAACGTGTTAACATTTATCTTGACACGTAGCACAAAGACAATCCTCATAGGAACACTGAAAAATTTTTCTATGCTAGAGCACTCATCTAGTGAGAACATTTTGAAAAATGGGTCCGGATATCGAAAAAGTACCTTTCTTTTCTATATTGTTATGCTTATATTGACATATCACAGTAACGATGTAAGAGGAAGCTAAAAGAGGCTACCCGCTAAGCACGCATGGATTAAACGGTTCTCTTTGATGCTTTCCTCTTTGGCTTCACAAGTGATAAGTTCAAGGCTGTCACACCTTGGATTTCAAAAGCGACTTTTTATCTGTTTTATAAACACAAAACATATACTTTGAAAAGGTGTCATACTTGACCCTAAGTTTTCTCTAAAGCTGATAGTAAGAAGACTACTGGAGATGCATATGATTTTATTTTGGCCTTGTGTTATTTGAAGCTTTTTTGGTAATAACCACGCTCCTTAGGCCATCAATGAATGCATTCAATAGCAAAATAAACATATAAACTTGTAAAGTTTGCTACATTTTATGCTAAATCCACAGTGCGAACGATTTATCGAATGCCTTGGGTCACGCATGAGCTTCACTAATCTGCTTCCATAATTTAGCTGTTTAGATTTCACTTCAGAATTATTTTGAAATCTCGGTTCTCGCATAGAGGGTCTCCAAGGACGTTGGTTTTATTACTAAATTTTGCAAATTTGTGGGATAGTAATGCTCTCTTGATGCATTGAAAAAAAATGAAGTAATTGTTGAAGTCAGTACTAGCGAATCCAGTGTAAAGAAAGCTTCATGAAAATATACTTATCAATTGTACGTCGTAAAACTCTGGCTTTCGACTATTTTTGGATACAAAAACATCAATTTAGGTTTGAGATTTGGAAAGTTATTAAATTTTTGAATGCAAGAGCTTTTGTGCTAACCTAAAAGTGCAAGCAAACAACCACTTGAATAAGTTCATTGCAGCTTTTGTTTTGAACATAGAAACCATTGCAAATTCAGATTTTTAGCGTGAATCAGAGAATTCTTCAAGCACCATATAATACGGGGTACAGGCATGAATATAGTGTTAATTCGTTTACGAGTATAAATGGTATAAGTTATAACAGCAGTAGCTTCAATAGTTATCAATAGCCCTCAAAGTATTTACGCTTACCCTTTGGAGTGTATTAAGCCAAATGTTCTCTCTCTAAACCTGGACAGCCGGAATGATGATAATAGATGCCATATGATATTATGCCAGTGCCAGGTTTGTACGGTGAAATTCTTTTTTGCCCTCAGTTTCGACAAAATCGTCTTCGTCGAAGCCTGAAAGTAGATTGCAGTGTTATCTGTGGAACCAAACCACCAAACGCCTCTTCGCATCGCGTCTAGACTACGTACCACACTCAACGCACTAGGGCATGTTGATAAAATAACGAACCTTTATCCACCGTGTTCGTGAAAGTCAGTAGAGTCAGTACACTTAGCCGCACCGAAGAGACAGACAACACTGAGTTCTGTTTAATGATGGACACTTATATTTGTGCAGATTATCGCTCACAGATCGTTAAGAAAGGCAGGAGTTCGGTTGTCTTTGATAGGCATTTATTTCTGCTGTTCATGCGAGAATTTCGAAGGGTAATCCACGCTGCCTCAACGGGTTTTTCTCACTGTAATCTCTGCCTCGTATGACAAGTTTACCTTAACACCACATTCACCGCCGTTGTGCGTTTCTATCCATTTATTTCTATTCTACTTATTTCTATTCGTTTTTATTCTAAAGCATGCACAGCGGTCCTCGAAGTGTTTGAAATGTGATATTTTTAAGTGGTCTGAAAGTTATTACTGACAGATAAGACGACTGGCCATGGAACAATGTCTAGACCGAATCCTTGCGATTTGTTTTATGTGCAAGATCGAGGAAACAGTTCTTGCACTCCTGCCTTTGCAGCAGTCATTAATGTACCGCCGTTACATCAGTGACTGCTATAACATCGGCGCAGTCCGAAACGGACGAACGCTTCCAAATCCTAAACCAGCAGCTGCGATACATAACGCTTATCCCTTTCTAAATACCTAGATAAATCTATCCGGTGATACCATTCGCATAAAACGGTACCGAAAGAAAAGTTCAAAGAATTCTGCTGTATGTCAACTCAGCGCGCCCAATCACAGTAAAACGAGCTGTTGTGCGCAATATGTATCGAACTGCTATAAGTGCATGGGCAAGGAACAAGACTGGCTACAAAAATTGCGCGTAGCAATGGTTACTTGCCACAACGTTTAAGCTGCGCTTCCAAGCTCGCAAACGGTAGCCACGCTCAGAATGATAACAAAGTCCCACAAAACCCTTGTGTGTATGTCTTTCAGATAAATTCAGTGCAGCAATTAAACAATGTATAAGGCAAGCGTAACTGCAAAATGATATGCTTGTAAACATTCCGAATGAGAACATCAAGAAGCAATTGATAAGGAACAGAGTCTATGGCAGAAAATGTCTTTTAGAGCAATGTATTGTCTGCCCATACGGAAAAGTAGGTGATTGCCCGAAGGCAGGAGTAGTGTATGGATTGGAGTGCTTAAACTGCGAGGCGACATATGTATATTGGAGCAACGGGTAGACTGAATGTTAAACTTAAGAACATCTAGATGCAAAAGACGAGCAAATGCAATGTCACCGTTGGGAAGGCACAGAATCATAGGTGCGACAAGGTGAGAATGACTCTTCTAGAGTGAATGGGGTCGCAATGGTCGCAGCCTCTCCAGGGTGAAGGGTGTTTCACGCAATCGAGATAGATGTTCGACCGAGGGGGGAGGGATGAGGGGGTGGCGGTGTTCTTTTATTATTTTTCCAAATCATAGTTTATCATTTTGATTCTCTGCCATCACTGGTCGTCTTCTTTCTAAAATGTGAAGACTGAAGTAGAATTGGAACTGCTCTGTATGTTTTTAAAATTACCATAGAAGAGTGTTGTGTGTGTTTGCGAGAGCATCTGTTTCGGGAAAGAGGTAAACAATTTTCAAGGATTTGCGAATATTTAGAAAAAAAAGTCACAAATGAATAGCAGCGTCAGCCAGAAATCATTTTTAAAATCATCTTTTCTTCGTATATAGTCGTATATTATAGTATTTAGCAAAGAGACAAGGTTGTTATGAGCTTTTATTGGCCGACGTTTCGGCGGTTTCGCCTTCTTCGAGCCTGAAAGGTCAAAGTCAGCAATCTTTTCACTCAGTCGTCAACAAAAGGCTCAGATTTGCATTCGATCGGTTAGATCGTGCGCGGACATAAGGTAGTCAAGCCTACCTTGGATGACCAGCACGAAAGCAATAGCGAACACGTTATGACAAGACCATTCCTCAACTCTTTTTATATGTGCTCGCGATCATATCCACATAAAGATAGGCTGATAACTCTTGCGTGACGGTGATACACTCTTCTTTAGCATTCATTTTTGGATTTTTCGTGAAAATCCAAAATGTGTTCAATGTTTTGCGTGCAAGGGTCCCAGGTTCAAAGGATAGGATCTTCACTCCAACTTGAAACACCGTACCGTCATGGCGTGTAATGCCGTGCGAACCTAGAGGTGTGGTTTTCCTCAAGTTTTGCAGTCCGTTTAGATGTTCCTTTATGCGGCAGCAAAGAGCCCGTCCAGTCTCACCAATGTAATAAGTATCTCCACATGACAAGCACGTTATGAGATATACTACGCTGGAAATCATACAGTCACCATCTTTGCTGTAAGGACAGACCACACAGTTTGGGGTCTGGCAATTGCGATCGTAAGCGCGATTTCGTATTAGGCGTTTCTTAAGGTTGGCGGGCGGTATATCGACAACTCTGACAAGATTTTCTAGGCTAGTTTGCTTTTCTTCGGCTTCTAGGAAATATATGATTGTTCTGCGGTCCTCAAGTGCCTGATGAAGGGCGTGGGCAGTGTTTTCCGGATATTTACGGAATTTTGGACTAAAAAAACCTCATGAATTTTGTATATGAATAGCTGGTACGGAAATAGTGATTGCAAATTTTGTAAATAAATTTTGTAGAAGAATAGCTAGTAAGGAAATAGTGGCCATCGAAACCGTCTCGTCCCCCGCTTTTGAAAGATCTAGAACATGTCTGAGATTTATCCAAAAAAGTGCTTAGTGATTTCTGGAGTTTTTAGAATTTTAAAACATAAGAAAATTCATAACTTTTGTAGAGGAACAGATAATAAAGGAAATGGTCACCACTGGAGCGCCTCGTCCTCCGCTTTCAGGAAATATATACTTTGCTTGTCCGTTAAAAAAGTGCCTGGCGGGGTGAGTGACTCTTATAACGAGAGTTCCCAAGTAGATGTCCTTTTACAATGGTAAAAAAGTCTCCACCTGAGAAGTCCGTTATATGAGCCTCACCCACCCTTCCTGCAAGCATTTTGACGGATCCCAGGCAAAGTATAGATTTTCTGAAAGAGAAGGACGAAACGGTTTTTATACTGACCACCTCGGCATACAAGATGTTCATCTGCAAAAGTTATGAATTTTTTATGTTAAAAACTAAAAGATATCAGAAATAACGAGGCATATCCTTCACCTAGGCCTTTTTTGGAAGGATCTCAGACTTGCTATATATTTTCTGAAAAAGGAGGACGAGGCGGTTCCTATGGTTATTATTTTCTTGCACCAGCTATTCATCTGCAGAAGTTATGAATTTTTTTCATGTTAAAAACTGAAAAATTTTCAGAAATCACTAGACGCACCCTTCACCAGGCACTTTCTTGAACGAATCTCAGACATGCTATATATTTTCTGAAAAGGTAGGACGATGCGATTTTAATGGTTACTATGTCCTTATACCAGCTATTCAACTTCAATTTATGATTTTTTTGTGTTGAAAACTCATAAGTTTCCAAAAAGCATTAGGCGCACCTTTCGCTAGGTACTCCTACGAACGGACTTTGGGCAAATTATTTTTTTCCTAAAACCAAATGGAAACGTTGTACCATGCAACTTTACTCGCTGACGTGTTGTGCAGCTACAGAAGCTACTATTTTCTTCCTTTTAGAAGTTCGTAAATCCCTATCTTTTCCCTCCTTTCCAATACACCAACAATTCCTCTACAAAAATATCTCGTTTGCTTAACCTTACCTTACTGTTGATTTTTTTCTCGGCTTTGAGGGGTCACCTTGGTCCCGTTCAGAGGAAAGGTGGTGAGCAAATTCTCACACTATCGCACTTCTTTCTGCACAGATTAGAAACTCACAGCGGCGGTGAATTTGGTGTTTAAGGTAAACTATTAGGTTGGTGCAAAAATTTTGTCAGTTTTTTCAATCCATCGACTAACATGTTAGAATGAAGATAAACAAACATCCCAAAATGTATCCAATGCAGAATTTCTTCCTCTTTCCAGCTGCTAAACTCCCATTGTGTTTCGTTGCGAGAATGACGAGATATTCGCTGGAAATTACAACCACTCGTTTTTACCATGTCCAACTTTCGCTAAATTTCAAAATTTTTGTATGAGACTTTCGGAGAAGCCCTAATAGCCAGCAGATATGGCTAACCTTTTGCCAACTTACGCAATTTTTTCTTTCTATCAGCTGCTTTTCCAGATTTTTGCTAAATAATTTTCTAAAAATCTTGTGTTTTGGAAAAATTGCATAACCTGTTATTGCACCAAACACTGCAAAACCCACAGAATACTGAGGTTTCAGCACTCGATTATTACTATCGCGACCATTACAAAGTAAATGAGCGATTTTCGCTTCAAATTATAAAGATTTTAAAACTTAGGTCAGTGCGCACTCCTGAAATTGAGAAATACTGCGATTTTTTCCACAGATTTCGTCTGTCTCGGCGAAGAAAGACATGTGTTAGAAGGAGGAGAAAAAGTTGCATCGAATGGTGACTGAAGTGTCTGACATTTTATGTTCTACGAGGTTAAAATAGGCGGAATGTAAAGTTTGGCCACTTCAAAGAATAAATCGTAGAAATTCTGAAAGACAAGCCGTAGGACTACAAAAAACTGCACTAGTTTTTGCCCTATCGGCTGGTTATTAAGGCTTCTCCGAAAGTCTCATATAAAAATTTTGAAAATTAGCGAAATTTGGGCATGGTATAAACGAGTGGTTGCAATTTCCAGCAAATATCTCGTCACTCTTGCAACGAAACACAATAGTAATTTTGCAGCTGGAAAGAGGAAGAAATTCTGCACTAAATGCATTTTGAAATATTTGTTCATCTTCATTCTAGCATGTTTGCCGATGGGTTGAAAAAACTGACAAGTCTTTTGCACCAACCTAATATTTTGTCATATGAAGCAGAGATTACAATGAAGAAAAACCGCTGAGGCAGCGTGGATTTCTCTTAATCCTAACATGAACAACAAAAATAAACGCCTATCAAATACAGCCGAATTCCTGCCTATCTTAACGATCTGTGAGCGATAATCTGCACATATATAAGTGTCCATCATTAAACAGAACTCAGCGTTGTCTGTCTCTTCGGTGCAGCTAAGTACTGACTCTACTGACTTTCACGAACACGGTGGATAAAGGTTGTTCTTCTTATCAACATGCCCTAATACGTTGAATGCGGTACGTAGTCTAGACGCGACAGTGCGAAGAGGCGTTTGGTGGTTTGGTTCCACAGATAACACTGCAATCTACATTCAGGCTTCCTACGAAGACGATTTCGTCAAAACATAAGGCCAATAAAGAATTCCACCGTACAAACCTGGCACTGGCATAATATCATATGACATCTATTAACATCATTTCGGATGCCCAGGTTTAGAGAGAGAACATTTGAATTAATACACTCTAAAGGGTAAGCGTAAGTACTTTGAGGGCTATTAACAACTATTGAAGTTATCCATTTATACTCGTAAACGAATTAACACTATATTCATGCCTTTACCCCGTATTATAAGGTGCTTGAAGAGTTCTCTGATCCACGCTAAAAATCTGAATTTGCAAAGGTTTCAATGTTCAAAACAAAAGCTGCAATGAACTTATTCAAGT
Source organism: Cylicocyclus nassatus (assembly GCA_958299035.1). NCBI lineage: Eukaryota > Metazoa > Nematoda > Chromadorea > Rhabditida > Strongylidae > Cylicocyclus > Cylicocyclus nassatus. The sequence continues at coordinate 101,009,554 of CATQJL010000001.1, read as the reverse complement.
GGTTGTTTGCATGCACTTTTAGGTTGGCACAAAAGCTCTTGCATTCAGAAAATTATTAACTTTCCAAATCTCAAGCCTAAATTGATGTTTTTATATCCGAAAGTAGTTGAAAGCCAGAGTTTTACGACGTACAATCGATAGTGGTTCTTTTTTTATATCTATACACCAAAGTGGATGTCATTAACGATATTTGGCATGTTTACCAACAAACCTATACTACTGATTAGGTACATCATGGTGATGTCCCAAAAAGTGCTCTGGCTACGTCACAAAAAAGGAGACCTTTATTCATACGCGCTCACATCAAAGGTATATTCCTTGCTTGAAAAAGAAACCCAGGTATCGGGGCTACCTATCTAACGAATGCGAAAGATTAACATGGATTCTCAGCCCGGATTTTGAGGTTTTGAGGGTCTTGCCTTTGATGAGACAAATGTACCTTGTCTAGCCTTTGAAGGAATGGATTTCTTCCACCTCTAGAAATAAGAGAGAAAAAAACACTGCAAAAACTACATAGTGAGCACAACGAACACCACTTATTGTAGGGGAATTGGAAACGGTAAAGACGGGACAACGTAATACAAAGCTAAAGGAAAGTTAGAAAGGCTGAAATTAATCATAAACGGTGTCGAAAAATTCTATGTAATACTAGATGGCATAATCGGCTCCGCCTGGCCCTCTCAAAACACTATGGCCCCTAGTAAACCACTCAATGCAACACGACTGCTGCGGGCTACGCTGAACGTAGGACGCCTCAGTCAAGCATTCAGTGAGCTATTGATCATCTGGATGCGGATCGTGTTCTGATCATGACAATCATATGTGTTCTTGAAAAAAGGAATCACTTGAGTCTGTTTCTCGAACAGGTAAGCGTCTGGAATTGAAGGCGCGCCGCCATGGTTCAATACCGGCTAGCGCCATACTTTTGCTGTATCGCCTGGCGTCTTTGATAACGACCACTATCGCAATCGATGATGACAACTATCAAAGATTTCGCCTACCATATGTATGAAGAAAAGAAAAACACACTTTTTGATGAAAATTTTATGAAAAAATGAATTAGTTGCAACATGAACTCAATGAATCAAATTAATAAATTCTTATCTTGAGCAGATTTTCGAAAAAAAAAAATCGGCAAACTTTATAGAATAGAAAAGAGTCTCTTTTTTCCTCTCTACGCCAAAATCAGCAGTTCATCATTCTCCTTTTCGGGCCCCGGTATTGTCAGTTTTGCGCCGGTTTTCATTGGTGTGTTAGGCAAACTGATGTGTATCGTTAATTACTCAGAAGCAGCTAAGGAAATCTCCGAGTCTCCTCTTTTACACACTATTTGCATTCGTCTAACATCAGTTCAAGTTCAGCTCAACTGCAGCAGGTGGACGGATGGCCAACTGTCAGTTCACATGCCATGCTTATAGCATGGGAAGGTAGGCCGTCATCATTTCACCTGACTAAGCTCAACTGATGGGTTAAGTTCAGATCACCTAAAAACTGATCGAGCTTTACTATGGGCCTATGTTAAAGTTCACTATCCCTACTCCGTACAAACTTTACCTGTCCACACTTCTAAATGCCAACTCCCTATCCCCGTTTTGTTTACCGCTGTGCCAACTCCCAGCCCCATAGCTCAAACTTTAAAAAAAAGTTAGAATCGATGAAAATCATTGGATAACTTTGTAAATTAAAATGGTATTCCTGATCAGCATGCCCACTTATCCCCTTTCGCCAACTCGCATCTTCGTTGCTCGAAGTTTTTGAAAAATCGATAAAATTTACATCGATCGATAACGAAAAGTAGCTTACGACACCTGCCCCTCCCCGAAGTGCAAAGGATATTGCATGACGAGGGTGCAGTTGAAGTAGTTGAGCGGGCGCGAACGCAGCGCGTGCCTTCTTCACCGTTGTGAATCCACCTCCTGCGCTCTGCGCTTATCAAAGCCGCGTTCACACCCAAAGATATCGCGCCTTCGTCATGCAGCTTATATGTGTGCAAAGTTGAGTCCAGACAGTTCAGAAAAGGAACATTCTATTCGAAACATACGCACACTTACAGACAGACATACAGACAAACAAACATTCATCTTTATATATAAGATAGACCCGATAATTACCCCCATGATCACTGCTTTTCTAGAAAGATACCCGCTTTAGTTCCCATAAAATTTGTGGTAGTTAGTGTGCTAAGTGATAGTAGACATTGGGCATTCCTTCAACTCAGGTAGGATCACGAAAAGATTTAGTATGACTAGTGTATTGACTGTTAATTTAATGAATTGTAATCCTAAAGAAGATGCATCATTATATAAGTCATGCCCGCCACTGACAAAATTGTATATTATATGCATGGACAAACTTCTTTACACCTGCACATTTCAACGGACTCTGGGACAAGACAATATCCTTGCTTGAATTAGTTTAGAGAAATTCGCGTACATCCGTTCTTTAATTTTTCAAAAAATTTATGTTATGTTGTGGGTAAAGAGGCTGTAAACTGATGAGTTGATCGCATACATTGAATCCACATGCACTGTACCTGAATTTATGAGAAGACGGAGACAAAGCCCAAAAGGAAGAGGACGAAGATCAGGAAAGCTCATCTAGGAACACATCCTAGATATTGCTCTCGTGCAGAGCACAAGCATCACGTTCTTTTATTATTCGTAGCGGAGAAGCTGAATTGGAAAGGGAACTTCCCAATGTCCAATAATGCGCATAACAACCTATCAAAAAAGTGCACGTAGATCATTTTTGCTATATTTTGTCAACACTTGTTGCTTTCTTAACAACTTTCATAACATAAATCTTGATCAAGTCGTTGTACATGTACAGAATATTTAACGGCGGTGTCAAAAAAGCAGACTTTATCCTTTAAGAGAATTCGAATTAGAAATACATTAGGAAAATTGAGAAAAGGGGCATAGCTTATTTTTTTGCGTACTACTGTGTTTTATTCCAGTTACCCAGAGAAATTCTGTCATAACGCCATATATGAAACATGGTTCAGAATTAGTTACGAGTTGCTGCAACGTGCCACTAATGTATGTTAGCAACTATTTTGTAGTTAATCCTTCCATACACGGCGTTCTGGCATTCGCAAAATTCCAATTTTACTTCTTAGATCACAAACAACAAACAACAATACAACAACAGGCGACTGTTTACAGAACGCCGTAAGAGTGGTGTGTGCTCTTAACCATTTTTGGTTGTTGCATAGAGTTGGGTCAACTTGAGGGTCGCATGCTGACATGCCGCGGTGGAGGGAACGCAGATCAAAAGAAAGCTTTACATCCTGAAAGTATAGTATTCTGAAATTTACGCGATCTGGATGTCCGAATTGTTCACACCTTATAAACATATCATAGGAGCAAGAAGTTGTGCAACTCGCATATTCCAATTTGCTTATTTCCCTGGTGATCCACCAGAGGATTTCTTTTTTTTTCGAAGTCATTCTTCTTCTTCCGAGTCAAGTATTAGATACTGAGGTTCTCGTTAAACCCCGACTTTTGACTTAAGTTCATCATAATTCTACTCTAATATATCACTTTTTCTTATCAGAAACATGCTTACAAGGAAATGGCCAGAACTTAATCAGCCACTCCAAACGAGCTGTAATACTCACCTGTTTCGAAACATGTTTATAGTCTGCCGAGCGACTATCTTGAAGGAGTTTTGAACGTTCGAATACAAGAAATTATTCAAACTCCAAAAATATAGTCCGTTGAAAGGCATCTGACATGGCGCAGATTTACGGAATTAATAAAGCGTATTTTGTAGAACATGTGCTATAGAACACTTGGCAAATCGTACATTTGAAAGCTCATATCTCCTTCCACATAATCGTTCATCAATCAAAAAACATATAATGAATCAACATTTCGAGGTGACATGTAAGTTGTTTGATATGGCTGTGTTATGTCTGGCCATTCTCTGTTCAAATTGTTGTGCTGGATAAGTCCATGCAGCTTTAGTATGTTTTCATTGACTTTGAAATAAGAATGAAGACTGTTGGACGTCCGGGATCATCACTGGACCATACAAAAACCGACAAAATGCAACTCGTACAACTTTTACTATCCTCCTGTTCAATAGACTGTGGTAAAGTGTGTTGTGCAGCCGCACAAGAAACCAATGCTGGAGAAGAATAACCGAATATGTTGATCTGTTGTTTATGATATGTGATATAGTTGTGTGCACTATATATAGGCATTCCTTAGTAAGTATAGTTCATTCTTAGTTCCTTGTCGTCAAGTAAAGAACTCCGTCTCCAATCGTCTTCCTACACACGCCATGGCAAACACAACAAAGTGTAGTAGAACTTATAAATAGACCGTTGAATTAAAATTGCACATATGATGATAAATACTATGATCATAGTATACCCTAGGTGGATAAATTATCAATTACTTTTGAACCCATGGGTAAGTGGCGCAGAGATTTCGAAAGTACGTAAAATTACTAAGCGCATTATTGTGGGCTAGAAGCGATGGATATAGGCTTAATGAGGTCACGTTGTAAACTACGCCCCCAAAATAACAGAGTATCGCGTTACATTACAACATAATGTTACACAACTGAATAAGCCATTTTCGAGCGGTTCGCTTACGAAATTGTGCCTAGTCGAAACGGCTAAACCGCGCGTATCCGGGTCTCCATTATATTAAATTCTTCTCGTTCTCTATGTTTGAGCAGCAAGCAGCAAATAATGTAGCGTCAGAAAATGAGCTGAAATGAGTATGAGCCATGATGATACGGTAATTATAAATAATTTAGGACAGCTCTGGACCAATTATATCTTAGTCTAAAAAACATTTAAAGTCGAAAGGGGAGCTAAACTGTGCAAGATAATATAGGCATTCTCTTCATCTTCAAAACATGACTCAGGAAGTTCATGTTCGATTAAGCTTAGTGTATGTGAGTTTCCAATTTCGTGAGAAAGTTTGTTCAATAAAACACATGGGACTACTAAATGATTCTTGTAATAATTTTCGCGTCATCCCTTTATCCAAGCCTAGGATATATTCAATCTGAATTGACGACTGCTGATAGGACGAATGATCAAGAAATCAGAAGAAATTCAAACGTACCCCAGATCGGATTATTGAATCCTAATAATAGACCAGCAATCTTTCTTTTCTAGTAAAAACATAAAATCAAGACATGCATAATCAGATAAAGCATTATGGTACTGCTCATTTGGATAAATAAATTTGTTTGGTGTTGAGATTGAAGTTTTCATTCGAATAATAGTACAAGCTGTCGAAAGACAAGGTGAGCATGTAACATACAGGGTGTCCCAAAAAAATGTTTCGAACGTTTGATCGTTAATATCTCTCTTCCCGAGAAGTCTTTTGCCTTGCTTCAGATACCGTTTTGTAGAGCTGGCTTCAACTTAGATTCCCATTATAGAACGAATCACCCACCTCTCTTCATTACTGTAGGATTACGGTAGAAACTTGAAACATATGGTGTCAATGTGGAAGAAGCTGCCGTTTCAAAATTTTTCAAAAAATTGTGAAAACTTGTGTAATAGGGTTTTTATAGACGCTGAGTTCAATACTCAACTATTCACAAGATTACGAAGCTTTCTAAACGGTGTAATCGCACTTTTTAGGAACATTGAAAAAAAGGTCGCTACCTCTCACCTGGCATAACTCTTCAATGAAGCATCATAATAAGTTGGGAACTTTACAGTTATAATCAGCAATTCTAGTTAGCCTGGTGTAAAAGTTTTCAGGCTGTTTTGTTTCCTTTCTGAGGCAAAATATGGCCTTTCATGGTTCAAAACCCTCTTTGAAGTTTCTACAGTAATCCTACAGTAATGAAGAGAGATGGGTGATTCGTTCTATAATGCAAATCTAAGTTGAAGCCAGCTCTACAAAACGGTACCTGAAGCAAGGCAAAAGACTTTTTGGAAAGAGAGATATTAACGATCAAATGTTCGAAACATTTGTTTGGGACACCCTGTAGTAGACCTTCTTTGGGTTATATTAGGTTGAACCGAAAGTTTGTTCGCACCATTTTCAAAAAATCATAACTTCTTTCCATCGCGACGATTTTGCGCAATTTAAGTTTTATTAAAAAGCGTAAAGCATGTAGTTTCCAATAGTCTTCTGGGGACTTTCCAGCACGTTCAGATTGCAGAGATAAAAATGAAAGAACGAAAACATCCTAAATTCGGAATTTTTGAGAAACAATTCCAGAAATCTAGAAACTGCACGATAAAATCCAGAAAAGCCATTATCCTAATTTTTCTTATACTTGATTACTAACTGAGTTAAGTTTGTGCTGATCGAGCTCTTCTTTCAAAAGTTATGATTTTTTGAAAAAAAAATGTCGGAAAATCAATTTCTTAGGTATTCTTAGGAAAGTGATTTTTCGGAATTTTTTTTCAAAAAATCATAACTTTTGGAAGAAGAGCTCGATCAGCACAAATTTAACTCAGTTAGTAATCAAATATAAGAAAAATTAGGATAATGGCTTTTCTGGATTTTATCGTGCAGTTTCTAGATTTCTGGAATTGTTTATCAAAAATTCCGAATTTCGGATGTTTTCGTTCTTTCATTTTTATCTCTGCAATCTGAACATGCTGAAAAGTCCCCAGGGGACTGTTGAACTACATGCTCTACGCTTTCTAAAAAAACTCAAATTGCGCAAAATCGTCGTGATGGAAAGAAGTTATGATTTTTTGAAAATGGTGCGAACGAACTTTCGGTTCAACCTAATATATTGCTTGAAATAGGTGTATCATATCTTGTTTTGCTAAGCAGATTTGATAAATTGAGTTATTAGAGAAAGTGGAATCATTTCGATAGTAAGATTTCATTGCAGTGTGACGGAAAATGGAAAATCCAAAAATAACAACTCAGGGCTTCCTTTTTCTATGTCTACAATCTACTTCTAAGCCTTTGAATGCTTCCGAAAGTGATGCGTTTCTACCAAAAAACAAGCCGCATGGAATTTCTTTCTTTGCTTTTTTTCTTACAAGCACACTCCCAAGAACCCCTTGCTTTTTCATCCACTGAAATAAGGAATTCGGTGACTCTTGCATTACTAATGGCCTATGGACTTCATCTTATCAGTGTATCAACTTTGAAATTGAGGAGTGTGGAAGTGCATCTATGACTTAATAATAACGGGCTAAGGGTGTTTACGTCTGTTTGTCTGTCTGTCTGTGTGTACGTCTGTCTGTCACGAAATTCGTAGAGCGACTTCCATCAAAGATCCTGAGCTAAAATTTTGGTCATAACACCCTATCAGCATGTAGGTAAACTGTGCAAAAGCACAAGCCGATCCGATTAGTGGAACCTGTGAAAACTGAGCGCCAAACGGGTCCGCGCGACTTTTGGTCCGCCAAAATCTGTCGGTAGTTGGGCTTTTTGCAAAGTCGTGGATTTGTTCAGCAAGTAAATCCGAAAAACATTGACTTCAGCTCAAAAAGTAAGCAGAAAGTCAATCTTTACACAAAATTGGCGCCAAAAAGATGTAAGTGAGCAAATTGTCGATTTGCCAAGAATTTTCTATAAAAATTGAGAGGATTTTTGAATAGATATGTAGCCCAAAGTGGTGTTTATCCTTATGGCGAATATAAAGCCAAAATAAATTCAGTAACCCATTCAGAATCGCATTTGTTTTTCTGCGGGAAAATTTTTTCTCCTGAAATTACCAATCTTACATGGAAAAGCACTAAAAATGAATGGTTGTTTACAATTCATTCGTGATGTTCAGCATAGCGCGGTGAGTTTCAAAGTCATTATTATGCGATCACGAAGAAGGCACGGATAGTAGAGCCAGTGCGAACCTCTGCGAAGCAGAGGTGACGCACTGGTAACTTATAATAACGGGCTAAGGATGTTTACGTGACTTTGTGTGTGTGTGAGTGTGTCTGTTACGAAATTCGTAGAGCGTGTTCCAGCCAACCTCCTGGGCTCAAATTTTGCACAGCGCATGCTCCTCGCATGAAAGTCCAACATGCAAAAGCACGAGCAGATTCGTTGAGTGGATCACTCAGAAACTGCGCGTCAAACGGATCCATTTTGCATTTGGGCCGCATTAATGGGTCCGTAATTCCACGTTTTGCAAAGTAGTGGATGTTTATACCAAATAAAAGCGCAAACCATGAAATTAGACCCAAAAAGGTGATCAAAAGTCCATTACTTTAGAAAAACGGCGCCAAAAAGTATTGGTTGCATAAATGGTCAATTTGCCAAGGTTTTACCAGAGCATTTGACGAGATTTTTGCACAAAGACCTAGCTCACGGTGACTGCTGTCCTTACTGCAACTGTCAAGACCATGGGAAAATCAAAAACCTGTAAAAATTTGCGTTTGTTCTCCTGCAAAAATTCTCATCCATGCGAAATCACCGATTTCACATAAAAAGCTTTTGGAATGAGTAGTTGTTTACATTTTGTTCGTGATAATCGGCATTGCTCGGTGAGTTCCAATGCCATCATTATGCGAGAATGAGTAGGGCCTAGATACATAGTAGAGCCAGTGCGAGCCTCTGCGAAGCAGAGGTGACGCACTGGTAGAATAATAACGAGTATCGTATTCATGGCGGCGCAGGCATGCATATGCATCTTTCTTTAAAGAAATTTGTGGTGCTGTATTCGTGGAACCAGATAGATTTGTGAACATCTCTATCGCATATTAATGTCTCACAGATTTTTGACCTGATAAGATCCTACTAAATTCGAGTATTTTTGATTAGAGATCAAGTCACAGTTCTATAGGGGCAAGGCGGACCGTACAGGATGGCCTCCGAAAACTGCACAAAAACCTGATTAGAATTAACTCTGCATCCAAAATCCAAAATTTTTGCAATTTCCCGGTCGTTCCAAAAGTTTTTTTCCGTTTTTTCGATCTATCACGAAAACGCGCAATATAAAGATGAGGAGACACTTTGAGGACCACTCGACACAGTGTTGAGTGAAAGAACTCGAGGCTTTTCAAATAAGAAGTGGAGATATTCACTTAGTTTGCCCCACTCCGTCTTAGCTTGTGTGGAGCAAGAATTTTTGTATTGAAAATTTTTGCCGGAGCAAGAATTTTTTGGACTGGGAAACTTTGTGCACCAACACTTTGTAAACCTTTAGATAGCTAAGAACACGAGGAATCGACTTATTTTTAGACCTTTTTTTCCAGCTTTTCTGTGAAGCGAGATACGAGCAGTTTTATCTAGCTACAATATCAGCCAATTTTGCGTGATCAACTTTTCAACAAGAAGGTCTTTTTAGAACTTTTATATGATTGAAAAGTAAAAAAAAACGAGAAATCTAACTGCTCGTTTATTTGTTATAATTCTCTCTAGTGAAAAGAGATATGGTGCAATTCTCGTCAATAAATGTGCATCCATCATAAGCTCCAGAATTTCTACTCGTGCTCAACTCTTTCTTACAGTGTGTATTCATTGATACAATGTTAATTCTTGAAAGATGTAGACATTCTTGTAATTTTTGGTTATGTTTCGTTATCAACGCCGCCTTGAATGCGCAGAAAATCTCAAGCATGCGTTTTTCAACAAAGCGCTGTTGCTTCAATACTCTCTTGCAGGTTTGATGTCTGAGGAGAAGAGCAGCTAACGTTTCCTTTCCAAACAAAAAGTGCCTTGTAACAGCTGTTTGATTCTGCCGTTAGGCCTTTCTAGTCTAGACCTCAGGTGAAAGGGGTTATCTAGATGCCGGCCCTAAAGTGAAGGGAGTCAGAGAATTTCCTCCACCTATTATATCCATGTTGACAGCTGGATAGAGCGAACAAAATGCAACATTACACTTTTTCGCATCTCCAGCTGGCTTTCAAGATAACCAAAATTACCCTAATTTCACGCGTACAAGGCGCGGGTGGTCCTAGCTTTCATCGAGCTGCTCAGTCGCCCCAACGTGTTTTAAAAAGCGATCCTTATGCCGCACGATTCGTCAGGCAAAACGCAGCACGGTATGGGGTTCCTTTGGTTGCGAAGTCCTTTGCCGTGTTCGGGCTGGTCGATGAAATCTAGGACCACCCCGCGTCTTGTACGCGTGAAATTAGGGCATTTTTCTGATGCCATCAAATTCCATTTTGGTTCCGCAAACCTCACATGACATCAAGACGAGCAGCTCATGTGTTACTAGATGCAGCTTCCTCTCTCCTTTCTGATAGGCGTTTTTTTCAATGATTTGTGCAAATTTTCAGAGATAAAATCAAAATCGTGTATTTTTGGACTCGTCTATGGCTATACCCAAAATTTCAAATTTCGTTATTTCGAGAGGGGAAGGGTCATTTTGTACATTTAGTTTTGAATGATAATTAAGTTTGGAACTTTCGGATTTCGAGACTCAGTTTTTAATGTGTAGTATATCGCACGAGCAAAAGTGAACTTTTGGAGAAATATTCTCAAAAAAACACTGGAGAGCCAGCTAAAATGCAAACAATTCTGTTTATTGCACTTTGCTTCCTTATCCATCTGTTTCCACAGTTTTTTCAAGTTAAGACAGTAATTTTGAAATATTGCCAAACTCGGTATGCCAATAACCGGGTTCGAAATTCTTGCAATTATTTTGATGACCACAAAAGTAGATAGAGTGAAAACATGACTGCTAGAAAGAGGAGACTGTTTGCTGACTGACTTGGACTGTTTGCTCATCTTTATCCCACGAATTTTTACGACAGATCAAAATAAAAAAAAATTTTGAAACAACCCAATATATACTGCTGCTTTGTCTCATGTGCAACTGAAAAACAAGAAAAAATTAAAAAAATAAAAAACGTCGAATACAAGTATTGCTTTTTTGGATTTATATGCTATTTCAATTTGATACTTTGAAGTAGCCCTTTTGAAAAATTAATTTAGTTTCAACTCGTTGTAGTCCTGCTCGCACTGCTCGACGTCGCGTTACGGCATTGCTTCGCCGAAAACTCGCGTAGATCGTGATTCCTGACCCGGGGTACGGTTCGGGGGTCACGATTTGTCGCGAAACGATGCTGCAACGCGACTCAAGCAATACAAGAGTCAGCTCTCGTCAGTACTCCTGGTGCAATTTTACTTATGGGCTGGATTCATGTATCTGCCTCCCCCCCCCCACCTTCTACTCTGGCGCCATGCCATAAGCATCGGAAGGTTTTTGTGACGCGCAAAATTTGAGAGCGGCGAACGTCCTCCGTGCGTGTATGACTCCTGATCCGTAGTCCCTAACCTATCGTCGCTTGGCTCGAATACTTCAGAAAGGAAAGTGCGCCCCGATCGAACGATGAAAACAATGCTACGGAGCTGACACAAACAAATAATCGTGAAAAATACAAGCATCAGGATCTTTCTCTAAAAACCTGCCATCTTTGTGCTCTTAGGCGATTCTGCTTGATTTCTCGGCTTGTCTTTTTTAATGTATTTCAAAAGTTTATCTTATTAATCCTACACAGTTGAGGTCCCAATACTTCCTTCCAATACTTCCTTTAAGGGAGGGGGGGGGGAGGGGAGGGGGAGGGAGGCAGGGAGAGACGGGCGATTGAAATTTTTTCACAATCTGTGCCAGGCACTCCGAAATTTTTTCTGGGATGGTTTTTTAAAAAATTTTTAGCCCTATAACCTCGAAGTTTCAGAAAAAGGAAGGCTGGCGGCGGTAGCCCCCGGTTGTACTAAAGTATTTGAATTGCTGAAAAATTTTGGAAACATTTTGATTATTTGAAAGTATAAACAAGTCATTTGCACATTTTATTGACCCGTGTATATAACCCAAACCTTTCGCGACCCCGTCGGGAGCCTGAAATTACAGAACTTTGTAGTTTGTAAACAAAGCTAACCTTTTCTTTGCGGGCGCAATGAAAAAATACTCAAATGAAATATAAAATTGTCTGCGAAGAAACCAAGCGCAATTTCATCTTCTGTTTCTTGTGCAAAATTCAAGTTGTATAGCAGGAGAGCTTGTTCTGGATCTTTTGAAGCCTTAAAGGCAGCGGCTCGGCAGATTTTTAACTTCGGGGTTTTAGCAGATTTGGGGCTATTCCGGTCCCCTGAACCACAACATGAACTCCCCTTAGCGCGAAAATGGGAAAAACTCCGTCTTTTGAAACCCCCTTGAGACGGGCGCGGACGAGTGAGCCGTTTTTCCCTGCCATCAGAGACGCAGAGTAAAGAGGTAGAGAGCGCTAGAACAATTCTGCGCTACGAAGCTACGAGTGAAGGCGCGTTTTCTAGCGGAGAAAATAATCGTCCGAACAAGGTGTTAGGGGAGCGAAAGGAGGAAGGGGAGCAGCGGTTGAGTCGCCCTGGTATGCAGAATTCACATTTTCAGCGCGGAGTTGCTGTTTTGGTTCACTTGAAGGGCCTCCTATCCATCTGTGTCAAAATCTGAGGTAGGTTCATTCTGCCGAGACGCTGCCTTTAATACGGTGTCTTGCTTTGTCACCCAATTAACCAGTCCTCACGCTTGCAGCAAGTTGATGCAGAGGACTTCATTTCCAATGAATTTGTACACCGTAAGCTAATTTACATTCTATAGCCAATGAATGTTTTATTTGCATGCTGCTAAAAGAGATTTTGGCTCATTTGTTTCTGACCTTTAATTATTGCATCGATATCTTAGTTTCAGTCTTGCAAAAATTGTACCTCTGGAGAAATCTCATTAATCTGTTTTGCATTAATGGACACAATACCGCGCAATGAATTCGTGCACTTGAATTGGACAAGTTCGCTCAGCTTGTTCAATTCTTTTGTAATTGCCACTCACAATAAAACTTTGCAGAACATTTGCAAAAACGATCAGGTATCATCAGAATGTCAATTAATCCGAACGTTTCCTCGCTTTGCGGTTTTTTTAACAAAGAAACATGCTAGGCATACCAAACCTTTTTCTGATCCTGCCTGAGATAGGGGAATGAACAGGGTCAAGCGTGGGGTGCGGCAAGCCACACCTGGGGGGTCGTATCGAGGAGTCAAAAGGGGAGGGGGTCGTAGTTGGGTAATCTGATAATAGTGATAACATGATATTCGTATCATATCCATAATTAGCATGTCAATTGATCCCTGTAGACAAAGTGTGAGCGAATTCTGAAGATTCAAGATACTAGACTACCTAAATGAAATGGTCAAATTCCAACATGGTTAACTTTGTTTCAAAGGTGAATTAGCTATCCGTTTTTCCCCCAAGACAAAGCATTACTCCTTCTTTGTCCACCTCAGGAATCCCGCTCCAGAAAACCTGCAAACTGTAGAGTTAGAAGCCAACCAAAATCTCGTTTTTCCCATTTTTCGCTTTTGATCGCTGTGCTTTCACCAAATATTACTTAGAGCTAAGAAGACAAATCAGGCTCCAAACAGTCCTATGGAATCTACAAGGTTTAGGCTATCGATTCATATAAATATTGTCCGCTAAAAATGTTTTTTTGATATAGTCAATGGGGTGCGGCACACCCCCTTGAAAGCTGCGGCTGCCGCAGCTTTTAAGGGGGTGTGCCGCACCCCCTTAACTTGCCTTCGAAATCCAGAAAGCGCTCCATTGCTGGTATGAGTATTGAGCACATAGCTTCTTCTTGCTACATTGGAAATTTGGAGCCGAACGCCCCACCCATAAGAAAATTATGGCCCTTTCAATACGCCCATTCAGATCAAAATTAGCCGTCAAATTACGTGTGATTGTAAAGTGCACTCACAGAAAATCCGGCGTACAGCTCCCAGAAATCTGAAAACTCTCTAGAAAAAGATGGTGTCCTTCAGAATGTCACACTTTCAGGTCCAGAGGTTAAGAGGAGGAAGAAGGGGTCGTTTAAGGGCTTTCATGGGAGAGGGGGGGGGGGTTTCGAAAGACTTGTGCCTGACCTCTTTCTCAACTCTGGTAATGCTATCTTAGGTTTATAGTTCAGGGGGGGGGGGTCTTATTATGACAGCAATCAGGGGGGGGGGGGTCGTAACCAGCGATCGTGTGCCACACCCCTTGCTTGACCCTGGATATGAATTTAATCGTTGCACACAAACTAAAAATTTTGTTGGAACTAAAGCGGATATTTTTCTCAGAAAAGCAACAATCATCTATAGGGTCTATACCCCATAAAATCTTTCGACGTTAAGTATGATTGGTTTTAACCTTCCTAACCTTCAGTAGCTTTGCAATGTATTGTCTCATTTCTTCACCGTTTTCACTTCCTCCTGCGATAAGTGATATTCGTTGTCCTCTGTGAGTAGTTTTTACAATAGAGCAAAACAGACTCCACAAGTTGTTGCCGAACATTAGCGCTTAGTTTGTTGCACGAAAGCTCGAAATCAAAATCGAAAAAAGATCCAAATGCTCAAAAAGTAGTATCTTAGAAATATTCACTGTTTTCTTACCTGCTTAGGCATATACACTCCACATCAAGAATTTACATGTATTAGGTCATTCCGAAAGTAATTTCGCTTTTTTCAAACGGGCGCCACACGTGATGGAGCAAAGGTTCCTAAAAGGTCTTGGAGGCATTCGATGCAGAATTTCGTCCTCTTTCTAACGATCACAAAATTGTTGCAGCATATCTAATGAACTTTCAGGAAATGACCAAAATCTGCGACACATGCTTTTTGAGATGGTCAAGTTTCACGATTTTTAAAACTTTCATATCAATTCTCAGAAGGAGTTCAAGTAAGGGTTCGATAGAGTAAACCTTATAGAATACAGTACTTCTTTTTTCTTTTCCTTGCAGCTCGCCGTAATATTTTTTTAGATTTTCTAACAGAACTATCGGATTTTGGCAGGCCCACCTCAGCCACAATCGCATCAAACATCATAATTTTTCGGGATTTGAGACTACCAAGATGGTACTGTGAGTTAGCATTAATTTTACAAAGTAAGTGAGGGTTTACGGGTTCGAAATATCAAATTTCGAGTTTTTCGGGTACAGCCTGGGGCTCGCTAAAAAAATGAGTTATGATGATTCCTCCCCGGAAACTAAACGAATCGGAAACAAAAACACCTATTGGGAAGAGGAGAAAATGCTGCATCGAATAGTGGGCGAACTGCCTTTCTTTTGATGTTCTACGAGGAATTAACTGCTCAAGTATGGAAATCGGTAGCATCAATTAAAATTCTGTTAAAAATGTATGACAAGCTATGGAAAGGAGAAAAAAGTAGTGCTATATCCTATAAGGTTTACTCTATCGAAATGTTACTTGAACTCCTTCTGAGGATTGATATGAAAGTTTGAAAAAATCGTGAAACTTGACCATCTCAAAAGCATGGGTCGCAGATTTTGGTCATTTTCTGAAAGCTGATTGATTGTTTTGCAACAGTTTCATAACCGTTAGAAAAAGAAAGAAATGCTGCATCGAATGCATCCAAGATCTCTTAGAAACCTTTGTTCCGTCAAATGTGGTGCCCGTATGAAAAAAGCGAAATTACTTTCGGAATGACCTAATATATACACCTTCTAAAAATCGAGATACACCATTATTAGAATGGGCTAAAAAAGTAGAATCTCACTTTTTTGGGTTTTTTTTGAAACAAAGTTTGTGCAAAAATTTGGGTATCATGTAAAGTTTGCTTTCTTTATCGAAGTACCGCAGCTATTTAGAGAGCAGAACGAATATATTAGGTCGTTCCGAAAGTAATGTCGCTTTTTTCAAACGTATGCCACATCTCGTGGAGCAAAGATATGTAAGAGATTCTGGTAGCGTTTGATGCAGCATTTCATTCTCTTTCTAAAGGTTATGTAATTGTTGCAAAACAGTCAATGAGCTTTCAGAAAATAACCAAAACCTGCAACCCATGCTTTTTGAGATGGCCAAGTTTCAGAATTTTTCTAAAATTTTATAACAAACCCCGGAAGGAGTCCAAGTAATGGATGGATGGAGCAAACCCTACAGGAAACAGCACAACTTTTTTTCTACTTTTCAGAGCTCGTCATAATTTTTGTATAGATTTTTTGATGGAACCACAGAATTTTAGCAGGCTCGTCTCAGACACAAGTGCATCAAACGCCAACAAGTCTCCGGATTTTAAAACTTACAAAGATGGATTATGGTTTGGCAACAATTTTACAAACCAAACGAGCAATCTCCGCTTCGGTTTAGCAACTTTCGAAAATTTCGGGTACACCTTGGGGTGCCTTGGAAAAGTTGAATTATGATGATTTTACCCCGGAAAACTTGATGAATCGGAAACAAAAAACAACCGCTAGAAAGAGGAGAAAAAGCTGCATCGATTGACACCCGAGTCGCTTGCCGGTTGTTGTTCTGTGAGGTTTGACTTGACTAAATATGGAATTTGATGGCATTGAGAAATTGATTGTAGAAACTCTGAGAAGCAACCTAAGGAAAAGAAAAAATTACTATGTGTTCTATAGTGTTTGTTTTATCTACCTGCCACTTGTACTTTTTCGGAGATTAGGTACAAAAATTTATAAAAATAGCCGAACTTGACCATGGCAAAAAGCATGCGTCGCAGATTTTGGTAATTTTTCGAGAGCTCATTGAACCCTATGCAGTGATGTTAGAACCATTGGAAAGAGGATGAAATACTGCATCGAATGTTTCTAAAATCTCTTAAAAATGTTGATTCCACGAATACTGACGTTCATTCAAAAAAGCGACATTACTTTCGGAACGACCTAATAACTTAGCGCGGGATGTGAGAACGGTAAAAAAATATTGAGACTTTGAAAGCTCTCGCTTTCAGTTTCTTTGACATTTCTGTTTAGCTTTAATTCAACGAGAACCACAAAGTGTTTGGTCCATTTCAGATCATCTTGCAATTAAGATGTGCTTTCTTGTCTAGCCTTTGACTTGGAAGTCATTTTCTTTTTCGGGTAGTAGAATTTCCATAGCGTTCCTTTCTATTAGGGAGTTCAATAACTTCTGACAATTTTGCTATATGCCGGGCAGATACTCCGAAATAGACAGCTAACCATTGAGGGTTGCGTGAAGGCACTTTTTCCAGATTGAAGACCCGCAAAACTACAGAAGTTTGGGTTGAGAATTCTTGCTACTTCTGTCTGTCAGATAAACTATCCGACTACCTCTTGATACGATACCTGGTGTTTTTTAGGCAAAGTATCTTTTGATTTCAGCGTGTAATATATAAGCGTCCCCTTTTTCGTGCGCAGCCAGAGTAGCAAGAGCTCTTCTTCGAGAACACGTCCATGAAATACGTCATGAATAGTCTAGGTTTGTTGGTACACATGATCAAAGTATTGTTGATGGCGTCGACTTTACAGTACATAAATAAAAAAACGTTTATTGGCAGATTTTTTGAGGTCTGACATTATTTTAATAGCACTAAATCATCATTATTCTTCCCCTTTACATCGCCCTCAAACATAAGCAGTTATAATGAAAGCTAATACCGCTGTTGTTTAAAAGTTCGCGTTACAGTGCACGATGCGGAAGAGAAATTGCTGATGCCTCCCAGAACAGGTATTGTCCTGGAAAGTTGAATTTTGCAAATGCAGAAGCACATTAGTACTGATTGAAGGACTGATTTCATTCGCCGCTCGGCTCGGGGTGTTGATTTTTGTGAATATACGCGCTCAAAGTTTGGAAACTTTAACGCAAATGGACGCCTTTGCCAAAATCCGCGTTGTACCTCCATAGTTCAATTTAGAGCACAAATGCTGGATAGCACCATTGCATTCGATATACGATAACTATAGCAACAGCAGATGTATGTTGCACGCTAAGTACAGGGTGGGGCAAAAGTCTGGGAGCCTAACTTCGCAGTATTGCAATTACAAAGGTACTAGTGGTTTTGATTTCAATTTTAAGCCACGTGATGCTGCGGTCATCCTCTACAATGTACACTTTATTTGGATGGAAATGGCTGCCACATGTTTTTGTAAGATTGGAAATTACCAAAGTAGTACTTTTGCAAAGCGAAAAAAGCAGAATTTTTAGTATTTACAATTTTTGCGGTGGCTAGAAATGCTGTTAATATTTTACAAAACTTCGATGCATACAACATAGAAGAGGCTTCGCGCTATTGTATCCTAGTTTTGCTTTTGCCAGGAGCTGTTCTTGCATAAACGGAAAATAAAAGTTTGCGAATGTTACCTACGTACCAGTGGAAATCCGTCTTCAGAACAAATTCAAAAGCTATAGAATGCTCAACAGGCACTGGAACCAAGGCTGTATTTTTTTGCATATGTCTTCTGAATTAGAATCAATTGAAATTCGGCTGAGAACACTTTTTGTACTTTTTAAACGATAATTTTAAGTTTTTATTCGCGCTATTGTAGCCAAAATTCCGGTATGAGACGTACAATACCGATCATAATTCGTCAAAAAAGTCGCCGGAGTGCGGCGCACTCCGCCACACTTCGCCGCACTCTAGCGCACTCCGCCGCACTCCGCCACACTCCGCCGCACTCTAGCGCACTCCGCCGCAGTCCGGCGACTTTTTTGACGAATTATGAGCCGTATTGTATGTAGAGCAGTCTGTTATATCCCCCTTGTTCTTCCACACTGGTATCGTTGCGCTCTTGTAACAATCGTTGGGCATCTTCTTGCATTCTACAATACCACTCACATAGCTTGCAAAATTTCCGTGAATGTCGCGAAACTCCTGAAAGTTTGCGAAATTCCAGGAATTTCGCGGAATTTTCGGAATTTTGCGACATTCAGGGAAATTTTGCACATTCTGTGAGCGGTATTGTACTCGACGTGCTAACAACATTTCTTACATTGTTTTGCTGTTAGTGACACATTGTAGGATAGAATATCTGCCAAATTACACGACTTTCGAATTTGAAAGACAATTCATGAAAAGGCGATTTTGTAACATCATAATCTGACGAACAATTCAAATAAAGATCTGTGCTAAGCATGGTCCGATAGAGGTGTTCACAAAGTTTTGAACTCACAAAGATTTGCAGACAATTTCCGCAACAGGTAGGCGAAAAGTGCAGGCGAAGTTGCGATCTTGATTGGTTTAGCTACTTCTATCTCACTTTAGCTTTACTGTAAGACTCTCTAGTGCAAAATAAATAGGATTTTCGTAAAGATCGCGACCAAAAACCACTATGAGTGAAGTTTACGGTCAATCCGAGAACCTCAATATTTTAACCAAATCTTGCGCCGAGGCCAAGAGTGAGGAGCGAGAGGCCAAGAGCGCGCTATATCAGTGTGTATTGCTTCTAAAAAGCTGAAATAAATATGGGGTGTATAAATATGAGAGAGGTGTCTAACATGATTTTTGGGGGAATTACGGAGCAACTTTGGGAGAGCCGATTTTACGGCCTGAGCATGCATGTTGGGGAGCTAATAACTCTGCGAATATTACAGATATGAGGCTGAAGTTTGTTTTATTGGACAGATCTCTGATTGTACGATTTTTAGAGAGAAAGTCGTAGAATAACAAGTTTCCAATAAAAGTGCCTAATTGACAGCTGAACTTGGGAAATCTGTCTATAAGGGCGATTTCGGCGCCTTATATCTCTAAGAGTAGCAGGGCTGGGGTAATCTCATGTGGCCATTGACATGTAGTTTTGGTAGCTCTATTTTCCTAGGGGTAGCTTGTGCCTAGAGATTCCCTGTAGGAGGCGCTATATAAAGGCGATAGTGCATATTTTGAATTTTCTCTCCGCGGAGAGTAGGGATGACGGGCTGTGATAGCCATTCTTCAGTTTGTATTCGAGGGGGACACCACATATAATTCGGAGAAAATGTAGGGGCTCCGGCTGTGGGAGCCTATCTATGAACCTTCCCGGACTTGTAAAAAAAAAAAAAAATTAGACACGCGATTTTTCCTCTTTCTCTCCCCCTTTCTTTCTCCCCCTTATTCCTCTCTTCATTACCGCTTCGTGTACAGTTTCCCGCGGCCATCTGGACCTGGTTAGGGGGCTGAAACCGGCTAGAAAGGGGGTAAATAGGCTTAGAAAAACGCGATTTTCGCTTATTTTTCCTCATTTTCTTTAATTTTGATAGTGTTGTGGGGGTATAAAGTGGGCGGAGCTTGCTTGGAGGAGATTCAGCTGTATAAAAGCACTGAAAATGAGCTTATTATGGAGTTTTTCGAATTTTTCGCTTAGTTTTAATTTTACCGATTTCCGGAATCTCGAAACCTTCAAAATATCGATTTTATCAATTTTCTCGATTTTTGAGATATCGATTTTCGTCAATCTCTGGGATTTCGCAACCTTCAAAATACCGATTTTATCGATTTTTTGTCAATTTTCGGTATTTCGAAACCTCCAGGATATCGATTTTATCGATTTTTATCGATTTTCGGGATTTTACAGCCCTCAGAAGACCGATTCTATCTATTTTTGAGGATTTGGTGGTTCATCAACCTCCAAAATATCGATTTTTCGCTTTATAGCTGTGAAATGTACGCCCTGCCCATTTATGATATTACTATACAATACCGCTCACAAAGTATGCAAAATTTCCGTGAATACCGCGAAATTCCGAAAATTCCGCGAAATTCCTGGAATTTCGCGAAACTTCGCGAAATTCCGGAAAGTTCGCGGAATTTTCGGTATTTCGCGACATTTTCGGAATTTCGCGACATTTTCGGAATTTCGCGACATTTTCGGAAATTTTGCACATTCTGTGAGCGGTATTGTATGTATATTTCCTTCCACTCACTCCATATACAATACCGATCATAATTCGTCAAAAAAGTCGCCGGAGTGCGGCGCACTCCGCCACACTTCGCCGCACTCTAGCGCACTCCGCCGCACTCCGCCACACTCCGCCGCACTCTAGCGCACTCCGCCGCACTCCGCCACACTCCGCCGCACTCTAGCGCACTCCGCCGCAGTCCGGCGACTTTTTTGACGAATTATGAGCGGTATTGTACACGTGCTTCTAATTAAAAATCCAATATTTATATTCCTAAGCAATGCAAAAGTTCTTTTGGAAGTATTTTGTAGACAAAGTTTGCTCTATCACGCTGCCCATTTACCAAGGTAAAAGAAGCAATTATTGTGAAGACGTGGGGAAAATTCCATTACGACTACCTGCGTGCCATGACAGGTGGACTTGCCAAGATTTTGTGGTGCTGCGTGGAAGCCAAAAGAGGCAATTTCGAAATTTAAGAACTGAGCTGTATCTGCAATGGTTCGAATTATGCTTGCGACAAATTTCTCGTTTCTAAGCGCTTCCCTTCCCATTTTATATGAAAAAGTACTAGGCTCCCAGACTTTTGCCGCACCCTGTAGTTGTTATAAACAAAAATCTAACGCTCAAATTGACAGAAACGACTACCAACCGTATAACCACAGTGCCCAGACAGGCAATTCATCAGAGTGCAAAATTAAAACGTGTCCTAGGCCCTTCTTTTATCAACTTTTCTTCGCTAAACTTCCTTTTTTTGCTATTTTACTTTTTGCTCTTACTTTTACTAAAACTGGAACAATACAGAGAGAATTAACCCTTGCGCAAGAATGACACGCAAATTCGTGAAGAGGTAGAAAGTAACCTTAGAGTCATTTACAACTCAATGTGTGAGTCTGCTCTCCAGCATAACCTTTTACAACATAACAAATTGCAAAATTGTATACTAGTTACGAAAAATTCAAATTAGAAGAAACAAGGAAACAAGGAGAAATTACTGGGAATGAGCAGGCCCTAATCTTACAAGTCGTCAAGTAGCACGTTTAGTGTGCAATACTCACAATGGGTTACAAATGTCTCGACGACATGTACCAACAATGCCGAAGATGAAGAAAGCGGAAATTGGAATTTACGCAAGCGAATGCATTTCTTAAACCCCCCCCCCCCCTACTGTGAGTGACAAAAAATGTCCATTCAGCACAAGTTAGTCAAACTTTCATCATTGGGAGAATGACAAGTCGACATCCGAAGATAATTGCTGCAAGATTCTATGAGTCAAAAATGTCTTGAGAAAAAAACCAACTTCATTTTCTAAAAAAGAAAAGTACTATAAACCACCTTGCCAGTATCTTTTGCGAACACACTTGGCTGTTTACTTCATGATAATTTGAGAATTTCTAGTCTGGAAATCAAGTGCTACCGAAAACAGGTTTTGAGAGGTAACAATCTTGGTTTCTCTCTTTATAGATCTAACCTTATGGTCACATTGAATATAAATTTCGACCCCCAGATTTGATGGAAAAGTTTCAGAAAAAGTCATACTCGATAATATGCACACTTCGCCGCTACGAATTTGCGTATTTGTTGACCAAGTCTTGCTTATTCAAATCTCTATTCAACGCGACAAATTTCAGTACCAATGTTTGTAGCGGCGACAAAATCGGGTGTCACGGAAATGTTATTGGCAAACTCTAACGGTACCACTTGACTTTGTGAATACAATTAAAGAAGACTTGCGTTTTGCTTGCGAAGTATTAGGTTGGTACATAAGTAATGCAACTTTTTATATAACTTTTGTCTATTCAAACGTAGCGCATTCATTTTTTGGCAATATAAGGAATGTGATTAGGCTTCTAATGCACACATTTTTGCCGAATTTTACCATCTTATGTGAGGATTGCGGTAGGTTTACGGTACTATGGGAAAAATTTTAGAATGCATCAGATTTTGCTGAAACTTGGCCTATAGGGCTTATTTGACATGCTGATCACAAAAATGAGATCCGTTTCGCATGACAAGGCCTCGTTCGTGAGATCAAAAGATGAATTTCATTTCAGCGACAAATGAACATGATATTCGTGTTTACCGCATAGGATTACCCTATAATGCAAAGTTATAGCGAATTCTGACTTTTCGCAGCTTACTTATTGACAAAATGCCTTCAAAACTTGACGCATTTGACTTGTTCAACTTCTCAAAGGCACCCCACCTTAATTTGTGTTAAAATTTCATTTCTTTTTCACTGATTCCAATGTGCCAACTTCCAGCTACATGCTGCCCATAATTGCTTATTCATATGTTTGAATCAGGTTTCGTAGGTCCTCATGTTTGCCAAAAAATCGTGAAACCTCAATTTTCAGCAGTTTTTAAAAAATGCTTAGATTTTTTGTACTACGTTATCAAAAATCAAACGGTTTGCGAAAACTTGCAGCTTACATTACGATCTACATGATGCCACAAAATGAGATTGCTACATAAAATAGGGAAAAAGTTACGGGAAAAGTTGCAAAACTTATGTGGCAACCTAGTACTTTCGCGTAAATACTTTACAAAATATCTTCGAAATCCAATCGTTATGGTGCCGTACAAATTCCCTCTTATTGCTCAGGATGGATAGTTTTTTTTTACATTACCAGTAATCATAAATAGTTTACAACACAAAGGTTCTTTGAAATCCAGGTTTGATCACAGCCTTCGAACTTCCTTTGAATTTAGTGAAGTAATGAGTACTTTATGCATAAGCACCTTTTTTGCTTCCATATTTCGGTTTATTTTATTGTTAGACAAACCCAGATGAATCTTTCATTTGATTCCGCAGCCGATTGAGCTTCACTAATTTAGACTATTTTCTTCTCTGTGAAAAGCAATCAGAAGCAAACAGTGAACGAATAGAAACAATCAGTGAAAATTGGTGCTCTAAAAAATTGAACCCCACATCACCTACCCATCGTCAAATGCTCCTGTTATAACTTTTCTTTACATATATCCGAACAATCAGTAATCTCCGTCGCTTTTTACCTTAGTCAAGCGAACTTTGACAACCCTGAAGAGTTTGTTCGCTTGGAGGTGGCACGTACAGCGATGCTGGAGCCATAATTACAAGTATGTGTCTTCTTAAACGGTGTAGTCTTCGATGCTAACAGGAAAAGGACAGCAAACTTTTTAGCTGTCCCCAGGTCATCGTTGGGGACCTGGAATGACAGAAATTCGAAGTTTTTATATAAAGCAGACGTCGTCCTGACATGCTGCAATGGAAAATACTTCTGAAATGAAATATAAAAGTTTTGTTCCTAAACCAACCAAACGCAATTTGTATCTTCTATTTCTTGTTCGAGATTCTAGCAACATAGCAAGGGTGAGAGCTTGATCTGGATCTTTTGGAGCCTTGATACGGTGCCTTGCTATGACATGATTTCTCTGGATATAATTTAACCACCAGCCCCTCAGGAAGAAGAAGACATAAACGCCTGAAAATTCAATTAGCAATGCTCAATAGACTAGGTGCGACTTACAGCAATGATGCAGTGGAACTTCATTCAATTTACGCTGTAAGCTAATTTATAATTCATAGCCGCATTGTCTCATTTGCATGCTGCTAACGGATTCGTGACAATCTTGCAAAAATTGCAAAGCTTCGAAAAAACCTCGTAAATCTCATCCGCAGTAAAGGGCACAATCGTACAATGAATTCGATTTGACCTCGGCTTGTCGCTCAGCTTGTTTAATTCTTTTGTGAACGCTATTCTCAATACGATAAAATAAACAAAATGCTACAGGACCTAATTTTCGGCATGGGTAGCTGACTTTGAGTACTTCTTAAATAATTTTTTCATAAATCTTTACTTTCGTGAAGTAGCGAATTACACAATCGCTTCACACACTGACAAAACTTTAGAATGAAAGCAGCTTATGACTTAACGCTATTTTTAGCAAGCAACTGAGCGTTTAGCGGTTCATATATTGGATTCCAAATTTTCTGGGTACAGCCTGGGACAAGGCTGAAAACAACAATAATAATTTTTCCCCAAATGATAAATAAATCAAGAAGTAAAGAAGTCTGTCAGAAAGAGCAGAAGAAGCTGTATAATCGAATGACACCCTGGTTGTTTTCCATTTATTGTTCTGAGAGGGTTGAGATGCCCAAATATAGAGTTTTATAGCGTCAGAAAAACATTTTCAAAAGTTTTGAAAAGAATTTATTCTATCCTATCCAACTATCATCGAAGCTAGCCTAAAAGTTTAAACAAAAGTTTCAAAAAATAGCCAAATTCAGGATGGGGAAAACCATAAATTGGAAATTCCGACGATTATTCAAGGGACATCAAAGGAATCTGAACGAAAACATGACCGATAAAAAAGGTTTTTTTGCATCGGACACTTTTAGAGGGTTTGTCCATTATTTCAAGGGTTGCATGGGTTTGGTAAACGGCACGAACTTTCGTACCCACCCAATATAGTCGCAATCAGCATGCTCACTAACGCCCTGTGCCAACTCCCAGCGTCGTAGCTCAGGCTATTTGAAAAATCAATAAAAATCAATTTTAGCTGAGATGAAAAGAGTCTGTGACACTCTCTCCCCGCTCCGAAGTGTATGTGTGCAAAGTTTGGTCCGGATCGGTTCAGAACTAAATTTCTATTTGGAACATACATAAAGACAGACACACATATGTACCTATCAGTGGCGTACCCAGGATTTCCGCTCGGGTGGGGCGCGACAAAAATTTTTTTCGAATGAAGGTGCGTGGCGTCAGCCACGCACTCCGAAAAAATTTTAGGGGTGCCTCTCAAAATTTTTGCGGGTCCCCAACCCCTAAAATCTGGAAAAAGGGGGCGTGGCGTCAGCCACGCCCAGGGCCCGGCACGAGTCCGTTTCTAAGCTTTTTGAAAACGAAGTCCCCCCTGACTTTCGAAAATTTTACGAAGTCCCCTTTGACCCTTGCCCCTACCCCCCCCCCCAACCTTCCACCGAGAAGCAAACAAAAGTTCGTCTCACAATCTATAATCTTTGACAATCTTCGTTACACTGACACTCAATTTCGTTTGACAATCTATACACCGTCAGAAAGCTCAAGGAACGATCAAGCACCGCTCTTATCAGGGATACATGGTATTTTATTTGAAAAGATGCATGTTCATGCAGGAGATTTCCGAAAAATGAATAAGATTGCCTAACTGTCAAACTGTTTCAAAGAAAAGACTTTGCCAGTAGACGTAGACCGATTCTTTTTTCACCTTTTATCTTCCTTTCAGAAATTAGCTGAATGTTGCAGCTAGATGAACTTTCTTGCCTGTGAATTTTGAGAAAGCTAAAAAAGAGACAGTCTATCGACACTCCCGTCGATTATATACGTTCCACTCCGACTGTGTTATTGTCTGGTGGGACATAACGCCTACCCGCATCGAAACACTCTGTTCGACGACCTCTGGTGCCGTATTGCAAAATTTTCCACATCAAATCTCTGTACCACTTTTCTCCTCCAGTTCACGCCTCGTTCCGTTCGAAATGTAAGCTAACGTCTTTTGCAATTCAGTTAACCTCTTCACTTTTCAAAATCGGAAACATTTGTATATACCTGGAGGGGGCTTTGCTTCTCCTATAGCGCCTAATTATCAATGCCATTGCAAGCAGTAAGATCACTTAACGCTCTATGTCTGTTGAATGCATTGCTAAGAAAAAAAAATTGCTTCGCACAAAAATTTATAGATCGTTTGTTATGTCGTTTACTTCTTTGGCATTACTGTTCAAAGACCGAAGCAGAATCAGAAAAGAAGGTGCGATTTATCCATATAAAATCTACAAGATGACTTCCTCGACAAACCATTATTTGAAACAATTGATAGTCAGCACCTACCAACTTTATTGGCAGAATTCCCTCAAAACAGCATAATAAGTGGCACATGTCCACGAGGAATCTGCCAAACAGGAGGCAACAATCAAAGCTACAATAAATTATTGGAAAACTTCAAATTGTGAAAGCCATACGATAGTTGATGCTACATGCGTGGAGTTACAGAAATTAGTATAAAATTAGAATAGAGAAGGTTACGCTCCCAATTCAGTTTTGCAAGATGCGCAATGAATACCGTTAGAAAAGCATTTCTTAAAACCAATCTTTTTGCACATCAGTTAGTATACGATTACTATAACACAGAATGTAAAGTAGCGGAAGTTTCACAATCAACCCGACAAAGCATGAAAAACGCGTAATATAAGCTAGATGAAGTGCACATAAGGAAGATCTCAAACGAGCACAAACATGGCATTCAGAAGTTATGAGTGGATATGGACTTGATAAGCGCTAACGATGGGGATTTTTATTTCTTGTTGCTTTTTGGATCTCTGCTTCTGCCACTTATAGCTCTTGCCATTTCTTTAGTCGATCTGGAGAAAAAAACGAAAAGATCCAGCTAAGTATTTTTTTGAGAAATCATCAATATTCAAAAGTATTACCTCTAAGTAGTGATTATATCTCAAGAATTCTCCAGAAAAACCAGCAGAATAGGATATACTCACTTGAAAAAAAGGCTCCCAGCCACAAAAATACTTGCCCGTGCATTCCGACAATCCGCCGAACATCTTATTGCTGAAATCAACAGCGTCGCGCACGTATTTTCCCTGACCGTAATCCACAGTGCCTGAACGAGTGATCAAATTGCTCAGTTCTTTCTATAAAGGGCTATAAAGGGCTTCTTCTTCAACAGCTGTGAGACTCGATACGATTTTCATCATGTCAAATGTTTTATCGGTTCATATACCATACAATCTACAACTAACATTTCTACCCCAAACAAGCGAAATATCAGCATCCTATACCATACCCGGACTAATCATGGCAATCTTGAGAAAAACAATTAATTCGCATGGCCTCAACTTTCCCAATTGAGTAAAAGTAGAATGCACTTACCATACAAGTGCGCGCTTTTTCTTCAATAAACGAATCCCGTAACACCAATGTTAGTTTAAAGGGTTCGGAATGGCACATGTTGGCTATTCTTGGCCGTGGCTCCAATACATTCCTAAAACAATAATAGATAGCAATAAAAACTGAAGTACGAAAATCAAATCACAACGTCTTTGCAACAACATGATGTAGGTACTTTACCTTCAAAGGAAGCAGCGACTTCTTGATTTCTGCACCTTCCATTCGGGTTTGTCTATCAAAATTACCGGTATCCTAACCACGTTGGTTACCCGCTGAATCTATCAGCGAAAACTTTCCCCATAATTTATTGCCCCTAAAAATGTGTAAATAAGGGGTAACTACAGCTGATTTGCGTAACCATACCTCCTCGAAACTATTTGAAAGACGGCATGGGATCTGCTCGAATTGGAATTTGCAGATGTTGCTCCTGCAGTGCGCATATCCGTGCCCTGCCGGATCAGATCAAGAACCTAAGCACAATGTGGTAATAAAAAAGCTGTTCAAGTTCAGTGAGTTAAGAAAGATTTTCAAAAAAAAACAATCAAAGGAGAACTCACATCGTTTTCGCACTTCACAGGAACCTCTTTCAGTCCAACAACTTGTACTTCTTTTTTGCCATCTTCAAGAACTCGCAATAAAGCTTTTTGCTTCAGAAGGTCAAACACCTGCAATGGCAGCTTATAGGCAAAGCAGGGCTCTCAGGTCTTTGGAAAAAGCAGACCAACCTTTCCGCCATAAATCTCAAAGAAGCCACTTCTTGAAAAAAAAAACAATCGTAAAATTATCTCAAAAGGATACCGAGAGTAAAGCTCACCTGGTTCTTACCCGTAAAATCACCACTCATAGTATGCGTTTTGATTGCCATACAGAATAGGTCCACATACATGTCTGCAAGGAGAAGAATTCGCCATAAGGTGAGTCAATGAATTTATCATTGCGAAGTTTGAAGAAAGAACCTTATGGCTTGAAAATGTTGACCAACCTGCCAGTTTAACTTTTTCAAGCTGAGCATTTGATCTGCAAACATTGCGCTGACGTTCCAGACACTGGGATTGAGGTTTGAATATCTGCAACGGAGTTTCATGGAATGTGAGAAGTTAATAAACTGATGAGAACAAGTAAAAAGACCTTACCTATCAACAATAACTCTCCACTTGAGCATCAAGTTCATTCTGCCATCTCATGAGGTGTTTGTCAATACCATCAACGAAAATTTGCGAACAGTGACTCTAAAGAATCCCAAAATTGGTCAAAGTTTAGAAAAGAAACGTGAACCTTCAAAATGAAGAAAAACAAAATAACTGAAAAACCACTCACGTCTTGTCGTAATCGATGTTGAGGAAAGCCTTAGGATGCTTGTAAAGCGGATTTCCCAAGAAACCAGGCAGCTCCTTATATCCAAACTCTTTCTCATCAGGATACTCATGTGCATCGAACTAGAAATCGAAGTCATTGACACCGACTCCCCAATAGTAATCGGTATAATCTCGCAGCCGAAACATGGTGAAGTTAGAGCCTGAAACCGATACCTAGTATTGTTCGAAATAGCATAAGTGCAACATACAGTCGCTTCATTTCATATGATCATGTGTGTCATTGCACACACAGTTCACCTTTGGCGTCCCCATCCTGGGTTTTTGGGAGAAACAAGCCTTCAGGTAAGTGTTTCCAAGGTGTTCTTAGCATTTTCTTTCCTTTTTAGTTACCAGTCACCTCATATTGATGTAATCGATAACAATCGTTAAGTCTCTTGCGTTTTTGCGATTGCAAATCCAGGACGAGGACGCCAAAGTGGACTGTGTGTGCAATGGCACACATGATCATATGAAATGAAGCGACTGTATCTTACATCGATAAGAACGAAGAACCAAGAACGAGTACGAACGAAAGTAGAACGACAAGAAAAGACGAAGGAAACAGTGTTTGCAGCAAAGCGACCAAGCGATTAAAATTTCGCTCACCGCAACGCGGAATGGGCCATGGAGCACGACAACTAACATGGCGCTTTTCAAAAAAAGAGGATAAAAAAGGACGGACAGGGGGTAATATAAAAATGTTTTTTTGCTCAGGGATAGATTTTTGACCGGGGCATTCGTCCATGCTGGAAAGATCCGAAACTTATGTGAAGTGACGAAAATATATGCTCCAGACGATCTCAGATCGTCTGGTGGCCGTCTGGAGACGATCTAATTTTGGAAAACGTATTTCTTCACCTAAGTTTTCAAATATTTTTACATAGTTCTTCCGCAAATAATTTTCTATACACACAGTTCAATTTTGGTGTCATATGATTCTGTGTGCGCTGTAAACAAGCAATTTGTTGATTTTACCCTGCTTTCAAATCGCGCGCACTTTTCGCCAAACACGATAGAGCATGTCAACCGTGTCATAACCTGTCCGAAAAGCTTCTATTCGACTAAACGGCGCTTATTCTTGGTGTTCGGTTCCGACTCGTCAAAAACGAGATCCCCTTTGCTTTTTGATCCCAAAAACGAAGTCCAGCCTGCTTCTAGACGATCTGTGCCGGGCCCTGGCCACGCCCCCGAAAAAAATTTTTTTTATAAGGCTAATTTGAATTTTTAAAAATTTTTAAAAATTATTTTAATTATTTACAAGTATAAACAAGTCATTTGCACATTTTTATAGCCCTTATAGGCAGCTTTCAAAAATTTCGCGACCCGTTCTCGGGGGGGGGGGCGCCCCCCCCCCGCCCTCCCCCCCCCCCCCTCGGTACGCCACTGGTACCTATGTACATAACTCAAACAGACACTCAAGCTTTATCCCATTTCTCCCGCAATAAGTGCTGTTTATGATGCTCTTCAAGTGTTTTTTGTAATTTTTCGGTAGCAAAACAAGCTCCACGAGTTGATGCCAAACATTTGCACAAAGTTTGTTCCACGTAAGATTTTTTTTCACGATTTTTCCGTATACTTGAATGCTTTTAGACTTTTTATTCGACATTACGTCGATTAAACTTTGTGCAAATGTTTGGTTGCCTTGTAAGGCTTGCTTTGCTCTATCGTATAATACCGCACTTTTTTAGAGAGCAAGAAGAATATGACTTATCGCGAGAGGTGGAAATGGTAAAGAAATTTGAGACAATAAAAAATGACTTTCGATGTTGAAGTTTTCACTTTTAACTCGATGAGTTTTCTGCACAGCTCTCTTTTGATGGAAATCACAAAGTATTCGACTCAACTGACATCTTCTTTTCAATTCAAATCCTGCGTTCTTTTCCGTGGTTTTGACTTAAAAGAATCTTACTGTCTTCCCTCTCGAAAAATAGAATTACCATAGCAACCCCGCCTAACAGGCTGTTCAAAGATTCTCGGCAGTTTGCTAATGAAGGACAGATACTCCGAAATGAAAAGTAACCCATTGCTTCAAAGGCTGTAAGAAGACACACTTTAGACAGATCAAAGATCCGAAAAACTCTAATAAATCTGATTAAGGGTCCATGCCACGCCCTTCGTATCCGTTAGACAAAATATCCTATTATAGCTTCCTTTGATCCTTAGGGTTTTTCAAGCGAGATTTATTCCTTTGATTTCAGCGCGTAAAATATCACGCCGCTTTTCTCGTGACGCAGCCAAAACACTTCCCGGAAAAAATGATTTATGTGATCAGTGGCCTAATCAGTGCGCATCCAGAATTAATTACATTGCATTTACTATGGATGATTACGCAAATAAAAAAAGAAGCTTTAGTCGCAGAACTTTTTGAAAAACCTGATACACAACTCCAACGGCACTGAATTATCTTCATTCTTGTCCCTTTATATTGCTTCTGTACCTAAATAAAGACAAAGCCACAACAGTGAAAGCTAATAGCTGCCGTGTACAACTTTGCAAGTTCAACTTACATCCAGTTGTGAAAGTGCACGATCTGGAAGTAGGTCAATAACTTTTGAGACCAATTATTGCAAGGCAGAAATTGTAAGTGTAAGCACATTAGATTGAGTACTGAGTTTCCTTGCTGCTTGGCATGTTGTTTTTCATAAAAATTCAAGTTCGTAGTTTGCGAAAAATAAATGCAACATCGACACAGTTCACCAAAATTCGCGATGCATCGCATATTTCGATTCAGAGTGTACG
Organism: Cylicocyclus nassatus; assembly: GCA_958299035.1. Taxonomy (NCBI): domain Eukaryota; kingdom Metazoa; phylum Nematoda; class Chromadorea; order Rhabditida; family Strongylidae; genus Cylicocyclus; species Cylicocyclus nassatus. The sequence goes on along the minus strand of CATQJL010000001.1, from coordinate 100,978,051 downwards.
AAATCTAGATAACACCGTTGAAATATTGACGAGCCAATTTTCTTGGCTATTACTGTGAATGAAAAGTTTCTGTGCCTTTCTAAGCTTGGCTGCACGCATCGTGCATGAAGTATGATCATGGAAGTGAGCGGGACAGCTCCGCCTGTTCGACAAAAATGCTGGAAATTGTTTTTTTTTCTAAAAATTCATACAAATTTCGACAACTTCGGAGAATGACGGTGCTTGCCACCAAGGAATGGAGCTTGTCTGACCGAGATGGGTCCTTGTTTTTGGTCGCTTGAGGTTCCGTAGTCATCTTTGACCTCTTCTACGCTGAAGACCAAAAAATGTTTTGCGAACAACGGAGTGGTCAGAGTTTGCGGGACGGGGCCAGCATGAAGAACTCCCGAGCCTGAATAATTATGTGAACACAAATTGGAACGGTTGGGCAAATAATCACAAATCAGGGTGCCACGCACCATCGACGCTATCATCAACGTATTAGTTCGTAAGGCGCATCTTCTAATTCACTGGAATGCTCGTCTAGATGCTAAATATACAATAGATCTTTCAACAGTAGCAGATGTACGTACGTTCTGCAATCATCACTTAATTTGCAGTAAGCAAAAATCTGAAAGACACGATGAAATCGGCAGAAACGAACTACCAACCGTATAATGCTGTGCCCAGGCAGGTGCTTTTGTTAGGTTGGGGCGAAATTAACATGCATTTTGGGCTTTTTTTTTCAGATCAATTTTTATTCTTCCCCCCCACCTCCTCCCCAACTTTCTTTTTTCAAAATGGATTTTGCTTATTGTTAACAGTATCTCTGATGCTTTTTCTAGTTGTAGTTCGAACAGATTCTATTGCATTTTTGTAGGGCCTCAATCACCCGCAAACAACATCAAAGCTCCGTTGCATGCACTTTTTTGGCCATGATTGCAACGGAAGCGAACGTTCATTCTTGGATATACGCTAAAATTGAAACAATACGGAAAGTTTAGCATGGCCCCTGCGCAAGAATGACATGCAAATTCGTGAAACGTTCCAAGATACTAATAATGCCGAGTTTGAAGAAGTGTTTTCAATTTATATTGCCGTGCGAGCAGGATATATGTTATAAGTACCACTTGTAGAGTCTGGCTCGAATCTGCGTTTTGATACTGTCAGTAAGGATGTTGTAAAAACAGAATCGTTCACCAGTTGTGTTTTCACCACAAGTGTTGGTCAAAAAGTCGCTAAAAATGCTACACTGTTCTTTCATTGCAGTAAGTCATATGCAATCTATTTTTAATCGTTCATGTTTCAGGATACCACTTAATAAAGCAAGGCAAGATAACATGTAAAATTTTGGAGAAGCTTCGATCCACTTCAACAGGAGCTGAAATCAATGCATTGGAAGCTCGCAAAATTGGAAATCTTTGTATCTTTGTTTGCAACAACTTTACGGATTTCTCACTAGCTCACGTGCCCCTCCCCCCGAGAATGGGTCGCGAAATTTTTGAAATTCACTTACGTGGGTTATAAAGATGTGCAAGTGACTTGTTGATTTTTGCAAACAATCAAAATAACTTTTTGAATTTTTAAAAATTCAAATTAACCCCATAAAAACCCCCCTTTTTTGAAATTTCGGGGTTAGGGGCCCACAAAAATGTTGCGAAGCATACCAAAAAGCTTTTGAAAAAAAATTTTTGTCGTCCCCCCCCCCCCCACCCGGCCCGAAATTCTGGGACCGCCACTGGTTCCTTGGTAAATATGGTGACTTTGCGGTATTGTCGCGAGAAGCGATAAAGAAGGGGCGGAGCCACAGTTCTTATAAAAGCCATGACTTCATGCATCGTCAAGGGACTTTTCAGGGTTTTGCTTATGCCTCTTTGAATTGTGCTTGTTTGCATACTAGATTTTGTTAGTTGATACGTTGCTATGATATTTGGACAATAAATGATTGTGAGGATGTGAATGTGGTGCATCGGCCGGGAATCGAACCCGGGCCGCCCGCGTGGAGGCGAGCATTCTACCACTGAACCACCGACGGTCAGATACCGTAACCAATGTGTAAAACCTTATCAAGCAGAAAGGAGAAACAGCTTTAATGCACGTAACAGGAGTAGATCACACTCCTCGGAACGAAATTTCAGGTTTCATTCAAAATCACGCTCCCGATCGCCTCCTGTTTATTCGAGCAGACATCGATATCGTCCCGATCGCCTCCTGTTTATTCGAGCAGACATCGATATCGCAGTCGCAAACGCTCGCCAACTCCTTACCGTTATCGGAAAAATTCACGAAAGTCAATTTTGGCTCATACCACTAATACAATCACAGACGAATCCGTAAGCAGTTCAGAAGAAGAAGACGAAGAATACAGATCAACAAAATTAGAACCATCGCCAACAATTGGACTGATCCACGTCTAATGATTATAACGCTCCCTCTGAGAAATAATGAAACCCGAAATATCGAGAAAGTGTATGCACTTCTGGATACGGGAGCTACCAGAAGCTTCATATCGGAAAATCTAGCGAATCGACTCCAACTCGCAACGGTGAAAGATGCATCCTACGTATTATCAACTTTCGGAGGTAATCGAGTAAGAAAAACCTCTCGGGAAGTGTACTCGCACAGGCAATAGTAAGCAACAGCGAAGACCTCTCAATGCATCTTTTAACGTCCGACACCATCACAGAGCCAGTCGCTCTAGCACGATTATCAAGCGAAGATATCAAATATGCCTCTGAGAAAAATATAGAAAGCGGCATTCTGAATGACATGGATATCGAAACATTACCGGGAGTGCTTGTAGGTATCGACTACTACAACGAAATCTTAGATATCTCAGCAACACCTATTCAATTACCATCCGGACTATACGCAATCCCAACTATTTTCGGACACGCAATCACGGGGCTAGATGGAAACACAATTTCGGAAACAGTAATGAGTTTCAACTCATCACATCATTCTACGAAGAAACATTGCCTGATTTTTCAGCAATGGAACCTAGAAAACATGGGAATTACGGATACTATATCGGAAACCGAAGAAAACCAAAAAATTCTGAAGGAGTTTTACGATACCATCGAAATACGTAATAAAGAAATTTACGTTAAATTTCCATGGAAATCGAACAAGATGGAATTGGACAACAATTACAAAATTGCCTTCAGTAGATTGATGCAACTCTATAATTCACTGTCGTCTAAGAAAGATTTATGGGAAAAATATTGCAAAATAATAGAGGAACAGCTTCGCAAAAAAATCGTAGAAGACGTTCCGTCAAAAACTCAATCGAAAGACTGCCCCTTGTACTATATACCGCATCAATCAGTGCTTAAACCAAGCAGCAATACTACGAAAGTAAGAATAGTTTTGGACGCAGGCGCAAAAAGAGTAGGACAACTCTCGTTGAATGATGTCCTATACAAAGGGCCAACATTATTACCTACTTTACTCGGAATACTGTTAAGAGCTCGTACATACGAATACATCTTAATAGGAGATGTGGAGAAAGCGTTTCATATGATACGCTTACAAGAGTCGCAAAAAGACGCAACACGTTTTCTGTGGCTTAACGACCCACACAAGCCTCCAACATCAAATAACATTCGAAAACTACGCTTTCCAAGAGTACCATTCGGAACCAAAACAAGCTCTGCATTATTAACAATGTCCATAAAATATATGCTTGATCGCAACAAGCAAACAGAATTATGTCAGCAAATCGCACGCAATCTTTATGTTGACAACATGGTGTTAGGAGCTAACTCTGATGAAGACGCAGTCGTAAAATATCAAAAGAGCAAGCATATTTTCGAAGAAATGTCAATGAATCTTCGTCAGTTCGCAACAAATAGTTTATTTCTACGACACAAGATTGCAGAAGAAGATAAAGAACCAAACGAAAACGTAAAAATACTCGAAATTCTATGGAACACATCAAACGATACCATTCTATTAAAATCGGAGCTGAAATTTCAGCAACATCCCACTAAAAAAAGTTCTTCAAACAATACATTCGTCATTCGATCCACTAGGGTTATTAGTCCCAGTATTGATACCAGCTAGAATTTTCCTGCAAACTTTATGGGTCAAAAAATATGATAGGAAACCGCTTTCGGAAAGTGATAAAAACAGATGGGAAACAATATGCCTGGAAGGCAGCAAATTCGTAAAATCCCTGAAGAGATTTATCGGCACGAAAAAGACAGAATGTTTTGAATTATGTACGTTCGTAGATGCATCAACAAACGCATATGCGGCGTGCTCATATCTCCGCAGTAGTAAGGACAACATAATAGAAACGGAACCAATTTGTGGAAAGTATCGTCTAGCGCCAGTGAGTTATCTTACAGGCAGATCTTCAGCCACAATACCGAAATTAGAACTTCTCGCAATTTTTATTGGTTATCAACTGACAGATTACTTGCTCAACGAACTCGACATCAAAATAAGTAAAATTCATATCTTCTCGGACAGCAATATTGCCCTCTCACAAGTACATTTTGAAAAAGCGCCGGAACATTCGTAAACAATAGAGTACGCAAAATCAGAGTTCGTCAGCGTCTTGGACGCAAAAACACATAGAAACATGTTGTTACTATATCAATACAGCGGAAAATCCAGCCGACTGTGCTATGAGAGGATTAAAAATTTCGGAATTCGGTGACCACCAATGGTGGACAGGACCAAGTTTTCTTCGTGCGAAAGAAGAAGAATGGTCATCTGTCACAAAATACGAAATGAAATGGAATGATTCTGAGGTAGTAATGAAAATTTTTCTGAAAAGCGTAAATGAAAGAACTCCTATATTCCGCTATGGATTATCGCAGTGGGATAAATTAAGAAGATCAACGGCTGTAATGTTGAAATTTATCAAGAAAATCGCAAAAAATCGTTATAGTAAAACGGAAAACGATGAGATGCAATCGAACTGCAAAGAACTATATTACATATCGGATCTAGTAGAACATAGTGCGAAAGACCTTATTTTGGCCGAAAACGTACTCATAAGAGACCACTATCTTCATATGACAAGTGAACAATTCCGAAAATACGAATACTTACACTTGTACCTCGACAACAACATTTATAGATGCAGCAGCAGATTAGAAAATTCACATCTTGGAGAAGAAGCAACTAATCCTATACTTATTTTGCCATATCACCAAATCGCAAAAGCGCTTATCGTACATTATCACAAGAAAATAGGTCATCAAGGAGTCAATTCAACTCTGGCGGCGATTCATCGAAAATACTGGATACCGCAAGGTCGACAAGTAGTCAAAAAGGTTCTTCGCAATTGTATTACTTGCAAAAAAATGCACGGGTTACCCTACAGGTACCCGGAACCTCCAGTTCTACCTTCAGAAAGAGTTCGACAATCGTACCCCTTCGAAAACGTAGGTATAGATTATGCTGGACCATTCACAGTTAAAATTCTTAATAACGTACACGAAAAGAGATGGATTTGTTTATTAACATGTATGACTACAAGAGCTATTCACCTAGAAACAGTTGACGGACTCTCAGCTATAGACTTTATACAAGTCTTGAGAAGGTTTATAGCTCGAAGAGGCACCCCACGATACGTAATATCGGACAACGCTACGACCTTCAAGCTAGGGCATGACGTCATCGAACAATTATTGACAGAAGATAGGATTTCAACTAAAATAAATCATTTTCTTAGCACAAACGGAATATCCTGGAAATTTATCACACCTTCATCACCATGGAAGGGAGGTTTTTACGAAAGGTTGATCGGAAATGTAAGGGCATGTCTACGTAAGACTGTCAAACGTAAATTTCTACATATCACCCCATGGAACTTTGAACCTGACTATGATCCAAGCTTCAGACTGTTATCATGGAAAAACGAAGCAATACAGTTGTTAGAAGAAACACGAAAACTACTCAAAAAATTCTGGGAAGTCTGGTCGCAAACTTATCTTGATAGTCTTCACAATCTACGAATTCAAGTAGCAAAACAATCAGCAAAAATAAGCCCGCAACAAGGAGATGTAGTACTATTAATGGACGAAAATAGTCCTCGAACAACATGGAACATGGGAATCGTAACTAAAGTACACACCGGCGAGGATTAAGTTATCCGATCAGCGGATGTTCGTAACGTGAAGGGAAACATTTTGCGCCGATCGATCAACATGCTCATTCCGCTAGAACTTTCAAGCGGTGAATCATATTCCGATGCAGTTGAAGCTCAAAGCACGCCATCGGAAGAACACATTCGAAGAGTACAACCACCGCGGAAAGCGAAGAAGAAAGTAACGTATGCCGAAAAAGTGGACGTGATACCAAACAGCTTTGCGAAGATAGGCATCAATACATCGCTTTTTCTTACATTGCTGGTACAACTGATTATCAACAATAATCAGTTGTACTTCAGCAGACGTAACGGCAAAGGACAATAACGTCTCTTGCGTAAAGGGAGGGATTCTTTTAAGTAATCTCACACCAGGTACATCGATTCAAGCATGCGCAACAGATTATTTTATTGAAACACAAACATTTGAAACGCAAATTTCCGTAATGCTTCCAGCAAGCATCTGCTTACACGAGCACACCGTAAGAGTAAAATGCAGATACCTCCAGGACACTACAATTCACATCCTTACGTGTCCAGCCAGTCCCTTTTGTGAAATGATAAACTGTTATTTCTGCTCTCTTATGATTAACAATCCGGACTGTTGGCCTCGTACTGCTATAGCCATGGCAGCCATGTTCGCATACATCGCCATCGTGACTCTCGCAGTCGCAATATGCGCAGGCAGAAAGCTTATCAGATACATACATCAACTTTATGCAAAGCTCTTGCGCGCAGAAGACAAGAGTGATAACATTCCTCTAGTCGCCATTTCTTCAACAAGGAATGGCCTTAAGAGGTCGTCGTACGTTTTCATCAGTATTTTCACATTCGTGATTTTTTCATACGTAACTCCAATCCTTTCTTGTCAACAGGTATTTCCTATCGTAACCGATACCCTACAATGTTCCGAACAAGACAAGTTTTGTCACACTACGAAAAACATCGTGATAAAGTTGAGCCCTCACACAAAAGAATTTTGCGTAACTCTCATAGCACGAGGCAGTATATTCGAGCAAATCAAAATTAACCTTAAGCAGATCTCTCTCAAATGCAATGCAAATACCCTATATTTCTCTCGTAATCCGCAAACAAGAGTACAATCTCGTAAAAGATGCGCACATATGGGCTCATGTGTAGGCGAAAAATGTAGACAATTTAACTCCAAGTCTCTTATTGAAGAATTATCGGAAGCAAATAAGCACCCCGGTTTGACTTATTGTTCGGAATCTTGCGAATTCTGGGGCTGTGACTGCGCATTTCCTTCTCCAGGTTGCCTTTTTTATCGTATTTACAAAGAGCCTCTTGACAACGAAACTTATGAAATCGTAAATTGTCCCACTCGGTCGCAACACATTGAATTGTTCTATGAAGTCTATCGCAAGTTCGGCAAAACCCATAAGTTCCATTTATCTGTGATACCGAACGTTGAGAAGAATATTTTCAACGCTTTGCTTTCTGTTACGAATCTCGCATTGCCTCCCATACCTTTTCTTAGTTCTCACTTTATCATCAGTAAAAATCATACCGCAATTATCGAAAATGAATATACGCCTTCATACTATTGTCTTTCTCGTAATGATACCCACTTATCGCAATGTACAGTCATTGATACATGTAAATGTACCCCAGCTGAAAATGAGGCGCTTTGTTTTTGCTCTAACGAAAAACCAAGTGATCTTTTTACACTTACGTCTACGCTACCAATCACGTACCCTAATTTTGTAATCGTGCCTAAGTCGAAAGTAAATCCATATCCCAGAGTAATTTCATAGGTAGCGTCAGTCGAAATCTCATTATCATTAAACGTAACAAAATCGAATGTCAGCATGATCGTAGACGAATTTACTTGCGCCATTCGTACATCATCCCTCATTGGATGTTACAACTGTAGACGAGGTGCCAAAGTCGATTTTACTTGTCAGTCCAATGTCGTACAAGCTCTAGCACAAATCGAATGTGAATCGCAATCATTCGCAATTCCATGTTCGGACGCACCGATAACCACTTCAGTTTATTTCGCATTTAACAAAGCTAACATTAGAACAGTTTGTTCTGCAAAGTGCGAAAAAAACACTGTGCTCCTCGAAATCTCGGGTATCTTGCAATTCATCAACAATTTCGCAGATATCCCCTTTTTTCGCAACTCATAAAAGTTCCATCAATCACTGACGAAAGCTCAGAATTTTCCTTTCCAGACATCTTCCAGTTATGGACAGTCATAAAAACCTATATTGCGTACTCATTAACGATAATCCTAATCACTATTAGTGTCCTGGTGATATCATTCAAAACTATTTTATCATCTAACAATACTCGTAATCGTAAACGAAGCTGTTGGAAGTATTACTCGTATATACCATTTCTTACTCCTCTTTTATGTTTTCTTTACATACTTTCCCGTCCATTTGTCGTTATCGTATATCTTATTCGCACCCTTTGTAAATGGTTGTACCGCGTACTGTTCTACCGAATTATCCGCAAACTATGAAAGAACTTTTCTTTTTCAGTTAAAATGTCGGACGTCCCAGGTCCCTCGAAATATTCTGAAGTAGACATGGAAGAAAATGAGGAAGAAGACGGAAACACTCCCAACAACACTCCAAGCATGGACGCTTTTGGAGAAGAGGTCGCAAACCCAATTCAGGATCTGATCGATAAGCTCAACGAAGAGCTCGAACAGCTTCGCAAAGACGCAAAAGAAAAGGAAGTAAGTAAAATTCACATTTGAACAAAAATCGAAAGAGAAGAGCAGCAAACACGCAAAAAAAAGAAAAAAAATAAGTTGATGGTTTTCTACTTTTGAGATCTGGCTAAGCTACCGAAAAAACTCAACGGCCTCATTTTCAAGGGCAAGACGGAGAAAAACTAAAATGTCGGTCTCTAATGTTGTAAAAAGTTTCGAATTGAAATGTTTTCAGATGGCGGCGAAGAAAGCCAGGGAAAACCTCAACAGAATAGAGCAGCAACTCAAATCCTTACTTCACGAGCCGAGGACCCAACCAACGGAAAACCGAGTGCAGGAGCCCACGCCACAACCACAACAGAGGGCGGCAGTGCAAGAACAAGCGACGGATTCGCAATCGAAGTTTCAACTTGTGGAAAAAGGCAAGTGCAAATTTGCTTGTGGATCCTCCACCCATACGTACGCTACGGATTGCGATGTGTACGCAACCATCAGCGACCGCAGGGAGAGGATGAGGCAAATGCACCTCTGCATACGCTGTTTCCAACAGCACATGTCAAATGAAAGATTATGCGCAATCGTACCTTGTTTTTATTGTTCGACGGCAAACCGCGAAATGAAGAATCATATAAGCGCCTTGTGCCCCTTTGTTTTTCCTAAGTAAGCATAGGTTCGCGCAATCGTAAATCGTAACAAAGACATCCATTCTTGCAGATATCGTCATCAGGAAAAGAAGAAAATGACAGTGCTGTTGAAACACAAAGCTTTATTTTTAAAAAAAGTGATTTTTGATCGATTGTATAACTTTGTTATCTGGCAGATTGTTGTTCTTTGATTGTAAATGTAATAAAGTACAAATGTGGCCGGGCTTCCCCCCACTCAAAAAAAAGTTTCTTGCCTCTCCCCCCCCCCCCCCAACAAAAAAGTCGCAAACTGGCCCACTGTGAAAGGCTGAGAAACACTCGCACTTTCGGCAGGCGAGAGAGGGTGAGCTCCACGTGAACCAACGGGATCACTCGTTGACTCGGCGGCGGAGGAAAACCCAAAAAAAACAACAACAAAATTCTTCCAGGTGCGGGGCGGAGTGTCGCGAGAAGCGATAAAGAAAGGGCGGAGTCACAGTTCTTATAAAAGCTATGACTTCATGCATTGTCAAGGGACTTTTCAGGGTTTGCTTATGCCTTCTTGAATTGTGCTTGTTTGCATATTAGACTTTGTTAGTTGATATGTTGCTATGATATTTGGACAATAAATGATTGTGAGGATGTGAACATGGATGGAGGGGGGGGGGGGGTCGTACGGATGGGTACCTTCATGGGGGAGAGGGTCGTAAATAAGGGTCCCGGATCGCATCAGCACGACTTGACCTTATCCTGAATATTGGGTCAAGTCGTGGTTTACCTAAAGTCTGAAGCAAAAACATAAGAGACTCATAGTGCCAGAAATCGAATTTTTGCCTCAAAAAATACGAACCTCTCACTTGCTCTAGCATGTAGCAGACACATGCACTTATCCATGTGTGCACTTGCCATAATTTCGCTATTAGAAATCGGGAAAAATTGAAAATCGAAAAGTGGCTCTGCCCCTAGTAATCCTGGGTTCCGCCCTTATATGCAATTGTCTACAAAGTATACTTTAGTCTGAAACTTGGGTCTCGATATGCTCTAGTTCCTAAGAATTACCAAGAAAAAACCGAAAAAAGCTTTCTTTCCAACCAAACTGTCTGTTCCAGCTGTCAAAAAAAACAGCTCAATGCGCTTTTAATTCCCTTAAAGGACTTTGTAGCCAACTCCGTGGCAAACGGGATCGCCATCCATTGCATTGAAAGTATCCCTCGTCTATGCTTTTGTTCTAAAAAAATCAGTAAACATTTAGAATGAACATCAATGCAAGCAGACTTTACATAGTATGTTCTTATATTCACTAAATTTACAAATATTAGATGCATACGTTTGCGAGCACTACTTGCAAAATCATAACCTCTTGCTCGTTCGACTTTGCACAAACTTAATTTTGCTAGATAAAGAAAATCTTTCTTTGTAAATGTATCTTTGCTGCTTTCTCATAGGGGTGGCTTCTGAGATAGAAGCATGAGAGTAAAATCACTTCGACTGCAGTCATTCAAGTTAGGCTGCTGAAATTCAAAACTTGCTATAAAAATTCGGAGCAAACAGTGGTATAATTCTTGTGATCCACCCTTTCCGATTGTGCAATATTTGTATCAAATGAGCATCTCATCCATGAAGAGCTGGATTTTTGGGGAATTGAGGTTATAATTTTCAGGTCATCATGCTAAAAATTTAAAACTGCTATAAAATTCGGAGTAAGCAGTTAGTAAGTCTTTTGATTCGATCTTTCCATATGCGCAGAGTTTGTATCAAATTAGCAACGCTGTGAAGAGTTACGATTTCAGTTATGATTTTCGATAGAAATACCAAAAAATACAAGTTTGCTGTTTGTACCACTTACTCCAAAATCATAACTCTTCACAGAAAGCTCATCCAACACAAACTTTGCAGTGTTGTAAAGGGTGGATCAAAAGACTTACTTTACGGCTCGCTCGGAATTTCATCGTAAGTTTCAGATTTTTAACAGTCTAACTTGACATTACCAAAGTTAAAGTGATTCTATTCCTTCGCTTCTGTCTCAACAACTGTCCCTTACTAAAAAACATCGAAGGAACTTCCGCAAAGAAAAAGGTCCCGCTCTATATAGTAAGATTAAGTTTGTGCAAATTCGTCGAATGAGCAAGAAGCTATGATTTTTCAAAGATGGTGCGCAACAACTTTATATATGCCTAATATTATTTATATAGCAGCATTTGGGACGGGCCGCAAATGAAAGGGCAACATCAATAACCCTTAAGTTTAAGAGAGTCTATACCAAATTTCTACAAGACATGCGCGAGACCATCATTTAAAAAACCTAAATTTTCGAACTCTGCTACGATCAATCCCAGTTCTAATGTGAATGCTTCCATCCCTTTTCTTCTTCAAAGTTCCATCTTTTTCCGAAAACTGAAAAATCTAAAATAGTGAATCCAACCTGGAAATTGATGAAGCGATATTATCAGTAAAGTGTGCACAGACCAAAAAGTAAAAAATTTTTTAGTGCTTCATCAAACTCGATTATAACCCCGGCTATTTCTTTCTTTAATACAGGTTTGATCTGCGCATAAGTATGAAAAAGGAAATCAAAGACTGTAATAAATGTAATAAATTTATTCATGTGGTATTGCAAAGCTTAATGCTTTTTGGAGACAAAATTGAAAATACAAGTAACATACAGGATTACAGTGCTTTTTCATTTGCTCGAATGAACCAAATATGCAGTGTCCCAAAATTATGTTTCATTTGAATAGTTCACACTGTTGGTCGTTAATATCCCTCTTCTCAAAAAGTCTTTTGCCTATCCATAGGACCTTTCGTAGAGCTGGCTTTGACACGTTTCGTACCGCGAAATCGCGTGCGGCGAAAAAGAGTATTCTTTCATCCCTCAGCTAACAAAAAGACCTTATTTTGAAGATTGTGCGCTACATCTGTAACGACCATGTCAGAAAAGCTCCATACCCAAAGTTCTGGGTGAATTGAAGTGTTTGAATTTTGTCGTCTGAGAAGGACTTCTGTGCTTTCTTGAAAGATAGTAACAAGAACTCAGTTTCTAATTGTGTCCAAAAGCATCTACGTTGTACATGATACACATCATTATTGGAATTACGATTTTTCTCTTTGTATTCAAAGCTAAGAAAAGTTGCGACGTCGCACGCGTCGTTCGCGTTGCCGCACTTCGTTGCAACTGTTGTTCGATTTGTGCTTATATCTTCTAAACAGATATAGGCGGCACAACTCTACAGAGTCATCTGAAAAGTAGAAGCTTAGGCCTTTGACTTGTTAACCTTGGACTAAAAGAAAACCTCCTGTAAACGTCAAAAAGATCCTCTAGAGCAGCTGCACCATGTGCAGCACCGGTCCGAAACGGGGGTGGTGCAGGAGGAACCAAAGGGCTACCGCCTGTATCCGCGGGAGACAATTAAGAGCGCGAGCGCTATGGAGAATATTTTGGCAAGAATCCAAGATAACTTGGTAGGGACATCTTCTAGGAACAAATCTTCATAAGTTTGCCTGGAGATGACTTTGAAAAATTTTAAAAACAGATTTGTAATGCAAATTGGAAGGCGCATTCACTGGGCCTAAAAGTAAATGAAAATTTGGAATTGTAGTGGTAACAAATGTCAACTACCTTATAGAAACTTTTTTTTTCGAATTTTGAAGTTTCAAGTTGTTGAAGTCCAGGGTTTTCATTCAGAATTCATTCTTTCTTCTTTGAGATAAAGAATTACTTTGTCTTTTGATTCAATGAAATGTAATTAAAATATCATAAGAACACATCTGGAAGTTGTCAAGATGCAATATGCAGTTTGTCTCATACCTTCAAACCCATTCTAAATTTTTTATTTAATTTTTATTATTTAATTTTTATCTTATTAAACAAAAGGTCGAAAACTCCTTAAACCAGCTGTTTGTTGAAACATATTGCTTCTGATGTTTTGAAAGCAAAAAATGCAGTGATTGCTTCTATTTGAGTAGGATGACAGGCCGTAGGTGTTGCAAATGTTTCATATATTAGGATGTAACTGTACAAAAAAATTTCAAAGCCAGGGGACGCGATGGTGTTCAAAAATAAACAGGTGTCTTCATGATTTTTTCCAGCTTTCGGTGCGGGGTTTTTCAAAATTTTCATTCGAACTCGACAAAATTGGAAGCCGTTTTGAGATGTTATGACAGGTTAACATGCGCACCACACAGCAAAGCTTCAGACAGATTCATCAACAAGAACGCAAATTACGACGATTTCTAGAGTGTCTTTATAATTATGGCCAGCACTGTATTAAGTCGTTACGAAAGTAATGCCGCTTTTTTCAAATGAACGCCACATTTCGAGGAAACAAAATTTTCAAGAGCTTCAATCGATGCAGCATTTCGTGCTCCTTCCAAAGGTTGTGTTTTCATTGCACAATATTCGATGAGCTCTCAAGTAATTACCAAAACCTGCGACTCATGCTTTTTGTCATGGTCAAGTTCGGCTATTTTTCTATATTTTTGTACTGATTCTTCGAAGAAGTACAAGTAGAAGATATATAGAGCAAATACTAAAGGACATGAAACACTTTTTTTTCGATTCCTTAGCTTGCTTCTTAGAGTTTCTAGAATCAATTTTTCAGTGCTATCAAATTCCATATTTGGTCAACTCAAACGTCACAGAAAAACAACGCAAGCAACTCGGCTGTCATTTGATTCGACGCAGCTTGTTCTCTTCTTTTTACCAGCCTTTTGGTTTCCGATTCATAAAGTTTTCTCAAAATAAAATCATTACAATTCAAATTTCTCAGGGCGCCCCAGACTGTACCCCAAACCGAAAGCTGCTAATCTGAAGCAGTAAACGCTCATTTGCGTTTTAAAACTAGTGTCAAACCATAATCCAACTTTGTAGGTTGAAAATCCGAAAATTATTGGTGTTTGATGCATTTGGTCCTAGATAAGCGCTAAAATTCGGTGATTCCATTGCAAATCTTTACAAATTATGACGAACTATGAAAAAGAGAAAAAAATCGTGATGTTTCCTATGGGGCTTGCTCAATCTACCTGCCACTTGGACTTGTTCGGGAGATTATTGTAAAAATGTAGAAAAATTGTGAAACTTGACCTTCTCAAAAAGCATTGGTCGAGATTTTGGTGATTTTTTGGAGTTTTTTGAATATTGTGCAATGCTCATATAACCATTAAAAAAAGAATGAATTGCTGCATCGAATGCAGTCAAGATCTCCTAGAAATCTTGTTTCCTAGAAATGTAGCGTTCATATGAAAAAAGGGACATTACCTTCAGAACGACCTAATATAATCAATATTCATTCATTCGATATTTTTGGCCTTCCAATTTTAATCGGGATTCATTCATTCGAGATTTTTGAAATCTCAAATTTATTTGATCTTCGTTTACCCGAAAACTTTATTTTCGAATTTATTCGATATTCATTCATTCGATGAAAGATTTCGAATTTACCCAAATATGATCCCAGCTGCAAGTGCACCATCTGCACTGTGCTCTTGAGAGTTTCTTTGGCGCGCCTAAGTTTGACCTCTGTTCCAAATTTTTTGGACGCTGTCTTGGGATAGCGTATAATGAATTAAATTCCAAAAAATTGAATATTAGTCGAATTTTTCAGATATGCAAGGTTTGCAAGAAGTAAACTTGTAATTTATGCTGAAAAAAAAATCAGTTTACACAGAGCTACTTATATCAAAGAAGTGATATGCATTCAATCTGCAGGACATTGGGTAATGTGTTAATTTGTTGTGAGCCGTAAAATGAATCATCGGGTCGATACAATGTTTCGATTGCTTGAACGAGAGTGACTGATGATGCAAATAAAAAAGACTAAAATCTGAAGAACTAATGGATTTGTAAAACCAATTTTTTAAAGAGTTCCGATCAAAATTTAGAAAAAAAAACTTGAGAAATTGATGCTCCCACAGTTTGCTGCTGAGCATGGAATGGTCAGAACTTAACTTTGCCAAACCAAACATGCTGTATATCATCGCACTCGTCTTGAAACGCTAATCACATATGTATGTTTATTATCTGCCAAGCGACTATCTGGGAGGAGTTTTGACCGTTTTGTGCGATTTGTCAAGTGTTTTGAGTTGCAGTTCCAGAAATAGGTAAAAACGCTTACTTACGTTTTTCGTAAGTGCGCTTCTTCCTTGTAATTAAAATAACCATAGTCACCGTAACGGGGGAAGGCGGCCACGCGATTTTTGGGCAAGCGGGCAGGAAAAAATAGTTCGCTAATTTCTTGCGGTCCGCTTACAGAAATTTAGAAGAACGTTGTCCAATTTTTGTCTTATGTTCGACAAACGCGATTTGTCTATTGATTAGTTGCGGCGCAGTGGTTGCATTCTCGCGCACTTTCAATGCGCAGGATTGTTGGAGGCCGCGCGGTCCTCTGTGGAGGACCGATCAGCCCATAGGTACCTTCCGCTGAGAGAAAGTACCACAAACTTGGTTAATCAAACCATGGATGACACCTCTGGAATGTCACCTTTGCTCGGTGCACACCCGAAACTGCATAAGAGACTGAGCGCCTGCGCCTGCTGGAAGTTTGGCCAGCGCTTGCTGAAAGAGATTATTTGACGAGCGCTTGCAGAAAATTTTGTATTGCTGCCCGCTGGCAGAACATGGAAGCACCGCTCGCTGAAGATTTGGCCACGCCCCAAAATTTTGCTGACCGCTTGTAGAAAGCGCGAGTTTGCAAACCGCCTCTCCCAGCGATTATCTGAGAGGTTGCCCTTCAAGGAAATATATTCGTCGACCTTGAAAAATTTCTCATATTTGAACGCTCATACCTCCTTTCAGATAGTCGCTTGGCCGATAAAAAATATATTAGGTCGTCCGAAAGTACTTTCGCTTTTTTCAAACAATCGCCACGGTCCGCAGAACAAACATCCTTAGAAGATCTTGGAACCTTTCGATGCGGTGTTTTATGCTCTTTCAAAAGGTTATCTTTATATTGCAGTTTAACAAACGAGCTCTCAGAAAATTACCAAAAATTGCGAGACACGCTTTTTACCAAGGTCACGTTTCGCTATTTTTCTAAATTCCTGTAGTGATTTCCCAAAGGAGTTCAAGTGACCTTTAAATAGAGCAAACAAAGTAAGATATAAAACAATTTCCGCCCCTTCCAAATCTTACTTTACAAAATTTTTAGAAATATTTTTTGATGCTATCAAATTCTATACTTCGTCAACTCAAACCTCATAGACCATCATTGGGGAAGCAACTAGGGTGTTATTCGATGCACCACCTTCTTCTCTTTCAAAGACATGTTTTTTGTTTCTGATTCGTAAACTTTAAAAGAACAAAATCGACAAAATCCATGTTTTTGATGGCGCCCCAAGATGTTCCCGAAAAATTCAAAATCTGATATTTCGAACCTGAAAACGCTCATTTGTCTCGTAAAATTAGTAATGAACCTTAATCTATCTTTAAGAGTATCAAAAGCTGAGATTTTCTTAGAGTTTGACGAGTCTGCGGCTGGTATGGGTCTGCTAAAATTCGATAGGGTTGTTTAAAATTTTGTCAAAAAATTATGGAGAACTCTGGGAAGGAGAAAGAAATTGTTTTGTATCCTACTTTGTTTGCTCTATCGGCAGGTAACTTGGGCTTCTTCGGAGAATCAGTATAAGAATTTAGAAAAATAGCGAAACTTGACCTTGGTAAAAAGCGTTGGTCGCAGTTTTTGGTAATTTTCCGAGAACTCGTTTGTTAAACTGCAATATAAAGATAACCTTTTGAAAGAGCGTAAACAACTGCATCAAATGCTACCAAGATCTTTTGAGGATGTTTGTTCTGCGGACCGTGGCGATTGTTTGAAAAAAGCGAAAATATGGGACGACCTAATATATTCAAATCAGCGTTTTAAAGCGAGTCCGATGGTATACAGCTTGTTTGGAAAGACTGGTTAAGTTCCGACCATTTCCTTGTGAGTTGTTTCCCAAAGAAGGTAGCGAATAAACAAAAAAGCAGTAGAACAGACAAACGAGATGCAGATTGTCTTAATTTTGCTACAAACTACAACGAAGTGAACGATCGAAAGACCGAATTTGCTCAGTCTCTGGCAAATTAAATTTGGCAGAACCCTCTATTCATGGTGATTGGCTATAATTACTAATCTAGTTCTCTAGACTTGGTAAGGAACTAGCCATGGAGTGAGCAAACCCAGCTAATCGCTCAAGAACAAAGTATTAGGTTGATGCATAATTCCTGCACCAAAATAGGTACAGACCGCAATAACTCGGAATAATCCTATATCCCAAGTAGGATTCGATATATCATTAGATAGCGCAAACCTAGCTCTACAAGACAGTTCTCAAATATCTACACCAGCTTTAATCCACCCGAAGTTTTGAGCCAAAAACTGAAAAAAATTATGCGTCCGAAAACCTTAAGACAGATCTTAGAAAAATTGTAACTTTGTTCAAAAAGCTCATACAAATTTTCTTTCTCGCTCACGCGTAGACGTTCCACGTAAGACATTTATCTATGCGGTTGCTGTATTTTTTCTCAACTAGGCGATGAAAAAACGAAGTTTTTTGAAGTTTTTCATGTTTTTGCCAAATTAGTGCTGAGATGTTCTAGTATTAACAGTTGTATAGTACATGCCGTTAGCAGTGAAACTTTACATTTTCAGCCTTCTAGAACTGCTAGTTCGCGAGAAATAACGAATCTAGCTCTCCTTATCGAAATTTTTCTCACCTAGTTGCTAAAAATTCGATATTTCTCGTAAACCAGCTGCTCTAAAGAGCTGAAAATTCACATTCACGCTTCTAAGGTCCTATAGTATACAACTGTCAGTGCTAGAACATCTCAGCATTGTTTTGGAAAAAACATGGAAAACTTCGTTTTCTCATCGTCTAGTTGAGAAAAAAATACAGCAACCGCATAGATAAATGTCTTACGTGGAAAGTCTACGCGTGAGCAAGAAAGAAAATTTGTATGAGCTTTTTGAACGAAGTTACAAAATTTTTAAGATCTGTCTTAAGGTTTTCGGACGCATGGTTTTTTTCAGTTTTTGGCTCAAAACTTCGCGTGGATCAAAGCTGCTGCAAAACTTTAAGCACTATCTTGTAGAGCTAGGTTTGCTCTATCTAATGATACATCGAATCCTACTTGGGATATAGGATTATTCCGAGTTATTGCGGTCTGTACCTATTTTGGTGCAGGAATTATGCATCAACCTAATAATACATAATATCACAATAAAAATTTTTTTAAATGAGGAAGAAAGTAACATACAATTTTTATTTGATTAGCTAGTAGCACCTAAATGTTCCTTTATGATTAGTGTGTTTGACAGCATCTTTGTACATTGCTGATTGATTTTTTGTGAAAAAGCAAACGGCTTGGTCAACTCTGAGAGCAACATTGATATGATGAGCACAACCGACTAATGCTTCTTCTTTGTCCCCCAATCTCTCCACCACCCACTGAAATATATAATCAGTATCGGTGATTTTCGCATCAAGAAACATTTTTTTGTAAGCATTCATCGAAATATAGTTTTTGTGTTTATAGAACGCTATCCTAAATTATTAACAGTCATTTTCATCACTCAAGCAAGTAGGTACCTACATTCCCGATCCAGGGCTCGGTATGAGTGCCTTTTTCAACGTTGTCAAGAACGAAGTCCTTGTCGACTTCGCATAAGAATACGATATCATCTACGACGCGATCATGAATGTATCAAACACGAATAGCGAAGAGTAATGAAACAAAACGATAAAACGGTGTGTAAGCGTTGTTCCAACATTGTTACAGTTCTTTATTGACGGCTAAAGTTTAGGCGCTTTCGCCTTCTTCATAGCCTGGAAGTCGAAATCACAAGCAACCCATTCCTTTAGACGACAAGAAAAGACTCAGAATACTCTTCGAAAGGAAGTAAATGCGAAAATACCGTCAGAATAACAAAGACCGTACTCACCTTAGATAACAGAAAGCGGAATTTAGAAGACCACGTATCGCAAGCCCAGTAGTAAAAACATTCTATTAGGTTGTTGCAAAAATAATGTCCGTTTTGCAAATTTTCACTTTGGAGGGCTATAACTTCGTTCAGTCTTCATACTTTCGAAAGCGGTTAAAACCTTTAGAAGCAGCAAATCTTTCGTAATTTAGCGCGCACCTGCCCGTACTGATATCGCAAGCGGGAAGAAAACCATGTGTCAAAAAACTGAAACTTTTTCTTTTAAAAACCTCGTCTTTAAGAGCTTACAACTCCCTTCAAGTTTTGTTCGTATGGCCGGCAATCAGCTTATTTTGTAGCCGCAGGCCAAGAGTTTACGCGTGTATAGAAAAACTCCAAAGAAGGAGTTCTGCGAAAAGAAAAGATAAAAATTTAAAAATGTTCACTTTTTTGAGCCTACTTGTTGTAGGCTTATAGGTGCCAAATCATGAAAATTTGGAATTCTTCGCGCATTGAATGGCTAAGTGTTTCTGCAAAAGTTGTAAGAAAGATATCCTGACCTCAAGCATACAGAAATGAGCGAAGCTTCGGCGATTGCCCAAATTATGAGATGTTTTGGACCCGTAGAATGCCAGCAGCGAGTATCCATCTCGGCGCGTCGATTTCTCGGCTCAGATATTTTAGAAAAATCTACTTAAACATGCTATAGGTAAGCAATCTTCAACCAATCCAGTAGCTACGTTTTCAAAAGAATCCGTTCATTTGCGCCGAATTGTGACCAAGCGAGTTGAAGCAGCGAAATTTTGATTTTAAATGCTGATGCGCAAAATGCTGGGAAAATTCTCACAGATGAGAATAGCAACTTAATTCCACCATATTTAGAAAGTACATGATGAGAGCTTTCTAGTGATATGCAGATTCTATATTATAGAAGAAACTTTGATGGAAAGAAGCTGTTTGGAATATAGGCTAAAAAAACGGACATTATTTTTGCAACAACCTAATAATTCACTCTCTATCTGCACATCCTAGCGTTATGAAAAGATGCATTGTGGCAAACATGCGTAGAACTGCTCTACGCGTATCCTCCGGTGGCGAAGAGCGCTCATATTCCATCGCCTTGGCTCAGAGAGTAGTGGCGTCGAACGGCTATGCTGTCCGTGAGCGCGCATTCGGAGCCCGTGGGTCACATCGGGTAGGGCTCCTGGTCCGAGCAATACCGCTGAGAATTCCCTTCTGCCTGTCGTTCATTTCCGATGAGCTAAGCAGTGCAGTGCGGCGATGGTACGAACACGCGGGTTTGAAAGGAGTGATAAGGCTGCGTTCATACTAATCCGGAAGTTCGGGAACAGTTCCAGCACCGCGCTCGAACTGGGGCGCTGTGCTGGAACTGTTCCCGGACTTTGGGATCAGTATGAACGCAGTCTAAGAGTGGTCGATATCCCTCCAGCTAATCTCAAACGGCAACTTGTTCGAAACCGCGCTTATGATAGCACTTGCCCTACTCCCAATTGTATGGTCTGCCCGTTTGGTAAAGAGGGCGATTGTAGCAGTCCGGGGTCATTTATCTTATAACATGTCTTTGAAGCGGAGATACATATATTGACGAAACAGAGTGCCCACTTTGTTGTCGCGTGAAAGAGCATGTAGATGTTTTAATAAAGGTAAGAGCGGCTACGCCGCTAGAAAAGCACCGCATAGTGCGTTATAACAATTCTAAGGTACAAGTTGCAGTAAGAATCTTGTCGTAACCCGAAATCCTCGCTCGCAACACGTTGGAGGCGTTTTGGATTAATGCCAAAAATCAAAAATTGAATAGAAAGGGAGAGTGTATCGCCATCACGCAGGAACTCGCGCCTTATCAGTCCCTATGCGGATTTCAGTATGAGGCCAGGTCATCACGGCACATATAAAAGAGCTAGGCGGCGAGAGGCGTAGTCTTGTATATAGGTGGTCTTCTAAATTCCGCTATCTGTTTTCTAAGATGAGTATAGTTCTTGTGACTCTGACGATGTTTTCGCATCTGCTTTCTCTGAAAGAGTATTTTGAGTCTTTTCTGGTTGTCTGAAGGAATAGTGCTTATGATTTCGACTTCCAGGCTTTGAAGAAGGCGAAAGCGCCGAAACGCTAGCCGTCAATGAAGAACTGTAACAATCTTGGAACAACGCTCACACACCGTTTCCACAACTACCAAAGATGCCGAGATTTAAAAACGATCGAACATGAGCAATCTTAGGAAAAACATTGAACAGACAAAAGAGAA
This sequence comes from Cylicocyclus nassatus, assembly GCA_958299035.1. NCBI lineage: Eukaryota > Metazoa > Nematoda > Chromadorea > Rhabditida > Strongylidae > Cylicocyclus > Cylicocyclus nassatus. The sequence goes on along the minus strand of CATQJL010000001.1, from coordinate 100,956,504 downwards.
CTATGATGTTCATTTTCCGAATTGACGGCATGCTGTGTCCGAGGCGCACCATTTCACGCTTGGAGCAGACTTGCCGCCGTCGTGCATTTTTGGAGGGCTGTAACTGGACGAGGAAGGGGGGGGGGGGTGGTAGTTTTTTTCAGTTTTTCAAAGACTTTGTTGTAGAGCTTATATAGAGCAAAGTTATGTTAAACATATGAAAAAATTTTGTAAAGGAAGGAAAATCTATGACTTTTTTTTCTCAGCCATTTCAGGTTGCTGTCCAGATGGCGGAAAGCCACCTAACCCCGTAATAAGTTTGCCAAGCTCTCACCTCACAAATTTTTCAGAATTTTTCATGCATAGTCCTAAGTCCTTATTACCCATGTACACCAATTTTGGTTTCATTTCATTTTCTCTTCGCTGTAAACAATTTGTTTACTTGAGGGCAGGTTTTTGAATTCGCGCGCTTTACCAGTGGACCTGTTAGTACAAAGAATCTTTGTTTCCTGCAGAAATGGGATCGATTTAGCAGGAATGACAATCTGCGTCCACTACAAAAGATGAAAGGAGGTGACATAACGGGAGAAGGCGATTGTGGATGTGGGAGGTGGGAGGGCTGGCGTTTCTGCTCAAACGTCATCCCCCTTTCTTTTTACCCCAAGACGATATTTAGCTTGCCCCGTAGGCCCCTGCCCGAGTTCTGCCCCAATCTATGTTTTATCCAAATCTCTCGTTATCTCCCATCTTTCAAAAGCGCTCCTACTCTAACAACTTACAAGGGAAGGAAGGTTGGCTGGCTTTTGAGATGGAATGTACACTATCGTATAGAGCTTGGAACTCTGATCCATACCTACCTTTGCTATCTGCTGCGTGCTTTTGAGCGAGGAGTCATGAAAGTTTTTGTGGGTAAAGATTCGAATGCTAGATCAGTGCAAAATCACTTGTAAACTTTTCTTAACGTTCAAATAAGATATCAAATAAGGTAGCAGCGAGTTGATATTTTTGAGTCAAGAATATTTATTGCACCGAGTGACCCGACTATTACTTAAGCCTTAAAAAAATGTTACGAGTGATTTTACACTAATCCTGAAGATGACTTTTCACTTACAAAAACCTTCATAACTCCTGCCGAGAAGCCCGTAACAGATAGCAAAGACAGATTTGGAATTAGCGTTTCAAGCTCTATAAGACCGTTTACATCCCATCCTAAAAGGCTACTTCGGCCAACCTTACTTTCCTTGTTAGCACAACAAATAACATCGCACTATGACATGAGCTACAAGGGAAGGATGCCAACATTAGTAGGCGACTGAAGATGAGATGTATATCATTAGATGGCCTTTGAACGCTGATTCCAAATCTGCTTTCCTTTTCTGCAGAGTAACTTTTCGAAGGAAGTTGTGGGCGTTCAAATGTCCAAATTTGTCAAGGTTTAGGTGGCCTAAAATTGCGAAAAGCTGTACAAATACACCGGAAAGTGGGAAATCATTTTTGTAGAAAGTATATTTGCAAGGAAGAAACAAGGCCGGTGGAAATCGCATAGGTGTTGTTTTAAAGCTATTCGCTGATTTTAAGGCACTCAGTGCTTGACAAATCTGGACATACAAACGCTCATAACTTCTTTCGGAAACTAATTCCGCAAAAAGGAAAGCAGATTTGGAGCGAGGTGCGATAAGGGGAGCCGGGCCCTCTTCAGGTAAAGGGGGTCTATGCTACTCACATTTTTGTAAGGTGAAGGGATAAGTGAGCCCTGAAAGCAAAATGCCTCCAACAGTTTACATACCATTCGGAAGCTGAGGTCATGTAGAATCGACATAGACCGTCTCTTTTTTCATAGTTTCTTTGTGAAACGAGATACGAACATGTCGAATATTATTGTGCCGAACAGGTTGTTAGTTGGTTCTTTTATTGTTAGTACTCTTCGGCCTTACGTTTCGACGCTTTCGTCTTCATCAGAGGCCTGAATGGTTCAAAGCTTCATCTGTAACTCCAGACCATCAAATATCTCCACCAGTTGTTACAACCCTCAATATAGCTCAGTCGTCCGTCGCGAACATCTCATCTGGTACGGACATCTAACGAGGCGGTGGTTCCCTGGTATGTCTTTTGCCATCACAATTCTTGTAGTACTAGATTGGGGGAAGAGCCGAGAACTGGCAAGGGCTGGTGGAGATGTTTGATGGGCTGGAGTTACGGATGAAGCTTTGAACCATTCCAGGCCTCTGATGAAGACGAAAGCGTCGAAACGTAAGGCCGAAGAGTACTAACAATAAAAGAACCAACTAACAACCTGTTCGGCACAATAATATTCGACACTTACGAACATGCCCAGGTTTAATGACTACGGAACATGGAAATTATGAGATACGAACAATTTTATACGCCTACTCAGCAGCTAATTTTGTGTAATTATTTTGTGCTTCATTTTTGACAGAAAGGACAAGATGGAAAAAAAGACGGTCTACGTTTACTGGCAAGGTCTTGCTCTGTAATACTGTTATACAATCAGGCACCTTCATTCATTCTTCACCCAGGAATTTCTTGGCAAATATACATATGTTTTTAGCTAAAATGCCATGTATCTCTGAATAGAGGGGAACTAGAGAAAAAGAGACGAACTTCGTCGAATTCTTTTTTCGTGGGCTTTTTAATGGTATATAGGTTGTTGGGTGAAAAAACTTGTGGTTCAAAAATGAGAAGGAAATAATCAATACTAACTTCTATAGGTCGCCGGAGCAAGACTTTTTTGGACTGGAAAGCTTTGTGCACCAATACTTTGTATACCATTCGATAGCTAAGAACACGAGAAATCGACGCAGACCGTCTCTTTTTCCCTAGCTTTTCTGTGAAGCAAGATACGAGCAGTTTTATCTAGCTGCAATATCAACCAATTTTCTTTTCAAACCAAGATTTTTCGAACTTTTATATATGATTCGAAGGCTTGAAAAACGAATAATTTAACTGCTCTTTTATTTGTTTTTATTCTTCATAGTGAAAGGAGATATTGGTACGATTATTGTCAGCAAACATGCATCCATCACTAGCTAATCCAAATTTTCTATTGCTTAACTCTTTCTTGAGACAGTGTGTATTCATTGATACAATGTTGATTATTCAAAGAATCAGACATCCTTTTGATTTTTGATTATATTTCTTTAGCAACGCCACTTTGAGTGCGCTGAAGGTCTCAAGCATGCGTTTTTTAAACAAAACGCAGTTGATTCGATAATCTCTTGCAGTCATGATGTCTGAAAAGAAGAGCAGCTGGCGTTTCCTTTCCAAACAAAAAGTGTCATCGTAGCAGCTGTTCGATTCTGCGTTATGCCTTGAGTCTAGTCTCAACCTCAGGTAAAAGGGGTCAGCCAGATGCCGGCTCTAAAGTGAAGGGAGTCCGAGAAATTTCTCCACCTATCGCATCTATGGTTTGGAGTCAGCGTTCAAAAGCGCACCTAATGATATACATCTCATCTTCAGTTGCCGGCTAATGTTGGTATCCATCCCTTGTAAGGTTTCATTGGTTTGTGTGATTCGCTGGCGCACTCCTGGCGGATCGTCACTCGTTTAACGGTTCTTTTTCTTTCTTTTGAACTAGATGAAAACGTTGTTATTATCATGGACATATCTTCGATAAGCATGCGGAAATTATAAATTATTTTTGAAATCCCAACTCAGTGGTCCAAGGAAGATTTCGAACAATCTGAGATTTTGCTCATCTCTGCCAAAACTTTTTCTACACTTTTACATAAGTTCTCGACACCATGGATTTCTCATTGCGTTATAAAAATGACTTTGAGAGAAGCACCGATCCCCCAAAAAATGATCAAACAAGTTGAAACACTACATTTAGCAAGGCGCTGTCGTTCATTGTTCTAAGGAATTAGGATAGTAGAGCCTCCGAAACTTGGGCAATGGGTGACTAGGTTACAAATCTATAGTGAGTTACGAAGTGCCCCTAAAAGGCCGCCCCCTCTAAAACAGAAATGCATGTGCATACTTTATTGCCGCATGCACTAGCATGTGCTTTAGGGAGGGAAACTCAGTTTGAAAGAAGATCCCATGTCCTAAAGTTTCAAGTGTTCTGATCCAAGCACGTTGTACTCAAATGTGGCACTGCTTTTTATTAGGCTGGAAACTAAGTTTTAGCTGTTTTATAACTTTATTCTCTTTAAACGTGGCGCATTCAAGCTCTGATTGTATGTAGATCTCAATGCGTGCTGCAAGTTTTTAGTTTTTCAAAACGAAATCAAAAATTACAAGCATTTTTTCGAAATTAGTAAATTTTGAGGATCTATGAGGTTATTTGGAGAGTTGGAAAACTTAATTCCCAACCAGGGTCAAGCGTGTTGATGCGATCTTGGACCCTCATTTACGACCCCCCCCCCCTTAGAGGTACCCATTCGTACGACCCCCTCCCTAACCCCTCCCTCCCCCTCCTCCCTCCCCCTCCCCCATCTATCCCCTTTACCTCCCCTGCCCACATTTCTCGCGGTAACCTGCATAAACGAACGTCAATCTCAAAAAACACCTGCGTGAGACCTTCACTGAGGTTTCGGAAGCAGAATTTCTAGGCAATGGGGGCGTTCAGCATCTCTAGCACATATACACATCTTCAACAATGTTTGAGATTCTGCAAGTTTTTTTGAATTTTCAGGCATACTTCAAGCCAGCAAATTCTATTCCCGTATGCAACACAAATTTTTAAACGGAGAACAAAATGACATTCTTGAAGTACAAAAGATGTTTTTGACTAAGAAGCTCAGTTCTTACCTCTTCCAAGTTGTTCCTGCGAAAAAAACCGCTTTAGCGCCGTCCAGAATGACGTCAAAAACATGCATGAGCACGGTAGTTTGAAAATTCGTAACTAAGGCCAGGAAAAGACTGAGAAGCTGCAATGGACAGGTACTGTAGCATAGTGCCCAGACTATTCATAGAAAAAGTTTCAGCCCTTGAGGATCAGTGAGCTCGAAAAAATTAAATCAGGCTCTCGAAAATTTAGATGCGATCCTAAAAAGCAAAAACTGTGATTTTCGAGCTTAAAATTTTGTAACTTACCAGAGAAGTTATAAAACAGCCTGAAATTCTTGCGATAAAAACTAGAGGGATGGCCTCGTTTTACAGCAAGTTTGCAGTAATAAGCTTCAATAGCTCCGGAGAAATTTAGATCAGGCGCAGATACGACCCCCTTTTCTCATTTTTTGCTACCATACATAAAATCATAAAAATCCGCAGTTTATAAAATAACACCACATTTCGCACAACAGTAGCAGGGCTTATCCAAAGTACACATAAATGGTAAGGGCCGCATAAATGGCACTACAAAAAGAATTACGAATTATTGATTGTCATCGTTGATCTACATGTGCGCTTTTGTCGAGTGTGCGAGTCTTCAGTGAGCTTTCGGAAGCAGGATGTCTACAATCGGTACATTCAACATCTTTATTACACATACATGCCTTTAGTAGCATTTGAGCTTCTAAAAGTGTTTATTTTTTGGAATTTAGTCATGCCAGCAGAGTTCGATCCCCGTTTGAGACAATATTTTGCGGGAGGAATAGCGATTCCCATAAAAAAAAGAATTAATTTCAAAAGTGCAGCAATTGAAGCGAATTTCTACGCTTGCAAATGTTTTCAAGTTATTGTTCACTAGTTTTTATTTGATACATTGGTACACGGCATTCCATGAATTTATTGTTGAGAACATGTAATAATTACGTGCTATTTGATCTGCTTTCAATCGTACAGTTTTTTATCCAAACTACCCCCTCTCACGACCCCCCCCCCTCGCTGTAGGCCCCCTCTACGAACCCCCGTTTCGAGAGTCGCATCACACGCTTGACCTTGTTCCCAACCTAGAATTTCCAGATGAAAAGCAAAAAAAACTTTAATTGCGATATGGCGCAACAAAGACCCAAAAAATCATATTATTAGGTTGGTGCAAAAGTAATGCGCGTTTTTTTAGCCCTTGTTTCAAGATAGCTTTTCTCCATCGAAGTTTCTCCTATGAAACTTACCCAGCATATTATCAAAAAGCTTCTTTCATGCTCCATTCAACGGTGGTTGAAAGAAGCTTCTTGCCTCATTCGTTAAAAATTTATAGAGCTTCACATAACCGCAGTCAAAACCAGAATTTCAATGCACTTAATTTTTCGGCCAGAATTCAATCGCGAGTGAAGGCATTCTTTTGAAAATTTAGCTACTGTATGTAGTAGAAATTTTCTACGTTATGCACTCTTTATTGTTTTCCTAGAAATTACTTAGACTGAGATCTCGGCTCCTCAACATGAGTGATGGTTTTGGCCATTCTGTGGCCCATAGATTTTCTTTGAAGAGAGTAATCGCCAAGGTTTTGCTTATTTCTGTAAGCGTAACGGTGGACCTCCTGTTTACAGTTTTTGCAGGAGTGTGAAAGCTGTTCAGTACACAGAAAATCAAAAATATCCATATTTTGGGATTTTGAGGCCTACAAAAAATGTCGAAAAAAACGGAAAATTTTGAATATTATTTTTTTCCTTTTCACAAATACTCTTTATTTGAGCCCCTTTGTTTTTTTTGTACTACTGACTTGCGGCTACAAGACAGTGAACTTATCATTTATACCGACAAATCTTCAAGGAAGTTATGATCAGTTAAAAATGATGTTTCCGAAAAAAAAATTTTTTTGCTTATCAATCCATATTTCTCCCCCGATTTGCGAAGTTAACCTAAGGCAATGTGCGCTGTATAGAGAAAGGTTTGATGTCTCTGATGAACTTTGCCGCACTGAAGAAAATGGATCTTTTAGAAAGTTATAGCACGTCAAAGTGAGGACTCGCAAAACGCGCATTACTTTTGCACCAACCTAATACAACCTACATTTTACAAATATTAGGTCGTCCCGAAAGTATTTTCGCTTTTTTCAAACAATCGCCACGGTCCGAAGAAAAAACATCCTGATAGGATTTTAGAAGCATTCGATGCAGTTTTTTATGCTCTTTCAAACAGTTATCTTTGTATTGCAGTTTAACAAATGAGCTCTCAGAAAATTACCAAAAACTGCGCCCCACACTTTTTACCAAGGTCAAGTTTCGCTATTTTTCTAAATTCTTGTACTGGTTTTCCGAAGAAGCCCAAGTAACCTGCGGATAGAGCAAACCAAGTAGGATACAAAACAATTTCTTTCTCCTTTTTAGAGCTCCCCATAATTTTTTGACAAAATTCCAAACAACATTATCGAGTTTTAGCAGATCCATACCAGAGGAAGACTTGTCAAACTTTAAGAATTGGAATTCCCAGTTTTTGATACTCTTAAAAATATATTAAGACTCACTACTAATTTTACTAGACAAATGAGCGTTTCCAGGTTTGAAATATCAAATTTTGAATTTTTCGGGTACATCTTAGGGCGCCATCAAAAACATGAATTTTTTCGATTTTGTCCTCTAAAAGTTTACGAATCAGAAACAAAAAACACGTCTCTGAAAGAGGAGAAGGTGCTGCATCGAATAACACCCGAGTTGCTTCCCGAGTGATGCTCTATGAGGTTTAAGTTGACGAAATATAGAATTTGATAGCATCAAAAACATTTTTCTAAAAATTTTGTAAAGTAAGATTTGGAAGGGGCGAAAATTGTTTTGTATCCTACTTGGTTTGCTCTATCCGCAGGTTACTTGGGCTTCTTCGGAGAATCAGTACGAGAATTTAGAAAAATAGCGAAACTTGACCCTGGTAAAAAGCATGGGTCGCAGTTTTTGGTAATTTTCTGAGAGCTCGTTTGTTAAACTGCAATATAAAGATAACCTTTTGAAAGAGCATAAAAAACTGCATCGAATGCTCTTAAAATCATATCAGGATGTTTGTTCTGCGGACCGTGGCGATTGCTTGAAAAAAGCGAAAATACTTTCGGGACGACCTAATATAAATGAAAACTGAGAAAACTGCATATGGTTAGAAAGAGAGTAAAGAGCTCCATTGAGTGGTTGCTAAAAAAATGCGTTCACTTGCAGAAAAGTAAATAAGATATCTTCATTCTCGCAACTGCTAATGACCATATCTCCTGCCGTCAAGCGTTGAGGCCAGCGGCTGCGACTATCGTACAATTGGTGACAGTCCCATCACTCATTGCAGCAGTGGGATTTTAAATGGTCTCGCATGTTTCACTATGCACATACTGCTCGAAGTTCATAATTTGTGGCATAATTAACTTTGCAGTTCGGCAAGTATAAAAATTATCATTAAGGGAAATGACCTTATTTAGGTACTGTTTGCAAGAGAACTATATTCATCAAACAAATTCGAGAGTTCAATTACTATTCTTTCATGAGAAGCCTACAGTTACTGTCCAAGTATCCCTTTCCTCTGTCACCCTAACACACAGCTTCAATGAACCTACAGCCCTTCGAAAGCAACGCGGCGACAATTTCGTTTCAAACGCGTTTGGCGAGCAGCCAAACCTGCCCGAATTCGGTGGACACGAACTTCACCATTTTCTCATTGTTTGTATAATGATTTTTGTATGCTGGTTTTGTTATTCATGTATGGTTCATTCATGTATGTGTCATAGGGGATATCGTGTTTTAGCTGAGAAGTGAACGTTCATTGTCAAGAAATTGCCACAGGCACCTCGGAGCTTTTTTCTTCCTCTGCGTTAAAGGCAGTGTCCGGGCAAAAAGTCGATTATGGACTTTTGCCTGCCTGGACCTATTCGCTATGGTGATTCCGAAAATCCATACTGGAGAGCAAGAAAACGACAAAAATGGCTTTAACACGTTTCGGACCGCGAATCGCGCGCGGCAAAAAAGAGGGTACTTTCAGCCGTTAGCCAACAAAGGGAGCTTATTTCCCAGACTATGTGCTACATCTGTAATCAGCATGTCAGATAAGATCGATACCCAAAGTTCTGAATGAATTCGAAGTGTTTGAATTTTGTCGCTTGAGAAGGACTTCAGTGCTTTTTTGAAAGATAAGAACAAAAACTCAGTTTCTAATTGTATCCAAAAGTATCTATGTTGTAAACAATACACATGATTATTGAAATTACACTTTTTCTCATTGGATTTGAAGCAAAAAAAAGTTGCGATCGCACGCGTCGTTCGCGTTGCCGCACTTCGTTGCAACTGTTGTTCGAATTATCCTCGTATCTCCTAAACAAATATCGGCGGCACAACTCTACAGAGTTATTTGAAAATAGGAGCCTAGGCCTTTGACAATGATAACCTTGGACAAGAAGGAAACCTCCTGTAACCGTTAAAAAGATACTTCAAAGCCGCGTGCTGCACCATGTGCAGCACCGGTCCGAAACGTGTTAAGGCATGAAGGAAATTAGAAGTGGGCGGGTCTCCCCCACTGTGAATTTGCGGTCCCAGCTTGCGGAACGGTCTCCTCGGTTCCGATTTAGAGTCACGCATTCGCACTTTTCCTGCGGAGATGTCAGGGCGGCTAGCGGAGACCCCGCCCACTTCTAATTTCCCTCCTGCGTCAGGGATATTTCTTGCCGTGTTCGCGCTCTAATGTGGGTTTTTGGATTCAGCAGAGCAAATAGGTTCTGATGAGCACAAAACCTCAAAATCGACTTTTTGCTGGACAGTGCCTTTAAAAACGAAGACTAGAATTCTTTTTTGACACATACCAAACGAATGATTCCTACCTGTCGTGCTTCTACTTTGCTGAAGTTGAACATCTCCTGGGCCAGCTCGCAGCGTTTTATTGGAGAATTGGCGAAGTAGCTAAGTTTAAGGTAGACATCCGTCTTTTCGACACCTTTTCTTACGGAACCTCCGCAGGCGCTTAACTCAGCATACTCAATGAGGAGCTCATCTACATTCTGCAAAAGTTAATATATTATAAAATCTATTTACAAACGTGTTCTTATACATACATTAGATTGTTCCATAATTCTTTAATAGTACATTTTATTAGAATAAGTTGTATCTTCTCAAACCTTGGTAAGACTTGGATCATTTTTAAGAAAGCGAAGCAAGCTTCACGACTGGCGTTCATTATTCATTTCAAGTTTGATTCGTAAACTTTGAAAAAAATTTGTTTCTAAGAAGTACCAAGTTTTCAAAAATAACCCGCCAAAAGCAATGTTTTCCTAAATTTTCCTCAATTTGTCTCACGATTTCATCGAGAATGGAGCTTTTGTAAGCAAACACCCGAGTTTTTGGGCAGTTATAATTTATTTTACCTGGAGTAAGTTTTCTGCAAATGTTTGGGAATCATTCGGTGCTTTTCTTGCTGTATAATAAAACTCAGTTACTAAGTGATAAACCGATATATTTATTAGAAAATTATGTTATCCGCTTTTTTAAACGAGTGCCCATTCCGCCGATCACAAATTCTTGGCGGATCTTGGGCGTATTCGATACAGCTTTTCATCCTCTTTTAGATGTTCGTATTGTATTGTAGCGCAGGCAAAGAGCTTTCAAATGATTTTATCAGAGTAAAGTCGCAGTTTTTGTGAATTCTTCTATCTGGTAGTTGCAAAAGTTTTGTCGGTGTGAAACCACGCACAATAATTATCTAAATGAGTTCAACCTGCATTCGATGCAGCATTTCCTTCTCTTTCTTATGTTTACATTTTCGAACTCTATCTTGTATGCTTTTTTATGAATGCCGGAATTCTTCACTGGTAATTTCTATCTGCCCAATATGCGCTACTTTTCAAAAGGTTCATTCCAAAATTTCGGAAAACATCAAATATGGGCCAAATAAAGAAAATCTGGGACTATACGTGTTTTTAACTCTTAATTTGTTGTTCATAGCTTCAAAAAATCATTTCTTCGGAGTTCACGATTTTTGGCAAAGTCATGAAACATATAGCTGCAGCAAAAACATGGAATGATGACTAAGTTTCTGCAAATTAGAAGTTGACTGTTCTCAAAAGTTATTTGTGCAACATACCAAAGTTCGATTTGCCTTGAAAGATCAGTTCTTCAAAATTTTCGGTACTCTTGTACATGGTAAATATTATGAAAAAGCAGCGGTTTTCCCGAATAAGTATAATTACTACGGACTTGATAAACACGGCTCATGTAATCTAAAATGGTTATAATGTAGGTTGAGGTTTGCTCTACATCCCGCCTACTAGCGCTCATTGAAAATATCGAGGTAAAAATTTACCAAGTTCAGAGAAGATTTAGCATCACTATTGAGATACTCAAAAAGCCATGGCGATAACTTCACAAAGGCAGCATCAGAGAGATATAGCTATGACAAAGAGGACGAAAATCCGATCAAATGTTGTCTGCGTTTATGGATCGGTGTTCTGTGGGTTTTAGCGAGCGATGAAGTGCATTAACAAAACAGGGCAACCTAATTTATCGTCACAAAAGTATCGCTTTTTTTTTGAACAAGCGCCACATTTTGCGGAACAAAGGTTTATAGTAGATCTTGGTAGCATGATGCAAATTCTTCAAGTTTCGCTATACTCTGAAATTTTTATACTGATTTCCCGAAGAAGTCCGCATAACGGATAGATAGAGCAGACCCTATCAGTTACAAAACAATTATGTTCTCCTCCTCATAACTTGCTATAATTTTCATCATTTCTCGCAATACCACTAAATTTCATCAGCTCTGAATCAGACGCAGGTTCGTCAAATACCAACGCATTCTCGATTTTTGGTACTTTCAAAAAAGAAGTATGATTTGGCACTAATTCTACAAAACTAAGCTTTCGGAATTCGAAAATCGAATCTTGAATTTGCACTCACAGAGGAATGGTCAGAAATCGAAGTGGCTAAATCAAGCAAACTGCATACCATTAGACACAGCATTAAATGTTGAATCCAAATTTATCATCCTTATCTGCAAAGCACTTTTGTGGATGAAATTATAAGCCGTTAAAGCCCATTATATTGCTAAGAAATTGTGCGTGTGAAGTGCAAACTTGGCCGTACAAAGCCATTCTCGGTTCAGTGTTGGATCAAAACATGCAATTAGGTCACTTCATATGGACCGTACTTACAAGGAAAGGAAGGTTGGTCGAAGTGGCCTTATGAAATGACGTGTGCACTGCCTTGTAGAGTTTGGAACGCTGATTCCAAATCTACCTTTGCTATCTGCTGCGGGCTTCTGGGCGGAGAGTTATGAAGGTTTTTGTGAGTACGAATCTGAATGCGAAAATAGGGTAAAATCAGTCGTAATCTTTTCCCAATGTTCAAATGAGGCAGCAGCGAATTGGTATGTCTGAATCAAGAATATTTGTTGCACCGAGTGACCCGACTACCAATTAAACCCAATAAAAATGTTACCACTGATTTTAGCCTACTCTTGCATTCAGATTTTTACTCACAAAAACCTTTATAACTCGTCGCCCAGAAGCTCGCAGCAGATTGCAAAGGTAGATTTGGAATCAGCGTTCCAAGCTCTACAAGGCGTTATACATCTCATTTTAAAAGGTCACTTCGACCAATCTTCTTTCCCTTGTTAGAGGTGAGCTAGAAGAGCGATTAGGACCTAATTTCGCAATTTCTGTGTACGATTTTTTCGCAGTAAAGCTGCTCGTAACTTTGCTTGCAGATATGGGAGACAGATTTGAATTCAACATTCTATGCTGCATCGAATGGTATGCAGCTTGTTTGGATTGGCCACTTTGACTTCTGACCATTTTCTTGTCAGTTTAGCGTCTTCGTAAATATGAATTTTGCTGAGTTTATCCTCCAAGTCTTTGAAAGTCAGAAAAAAACCCCTATCAGAGAGGGGAGTGAATGCCGCATCGAATAACATCCAAGTTGCTCGCGTCTGATGTTCTATGAGGTTTAAGTTGATCATATCTGGAATTTTACCAAAAAATATTTTGAAAAATTTCGCAAAGTAAGCCATAAAAGGGAAAAATTCGCTCTGTAACCTTAAGTTCCTATCGATCCGTTGCTAAGATCTTCTCGGGGAATCAGTACAGAAATTCTAGAAAAATGGCAAAAAATTATTTTAGAAACCATGAGTCGCTTTTAGTAATTTTCTGGGAGCTGGTTTGGTTAAGTGTAATATAGAGGTAATCATTTGAAAGAGCATGAGATACTGCCTCGAGTGCTGCCAAGGTCTTTTGCATATCCTTATTCCGCGAAAGTGGCGCTTGTTCAAAAAGAGCGAAAACACATCCGGAACGACCTATACCAATTCCGCGGGGGAGTTTAAGTAACGGATGGATAGAGGAAACTCTACGATATAAGACAATCTTTTCTTCCTCTAGGTCCCGCTATGATTTTTGCAGAATTTTATTTGAAGCCATCAAATTTATATTTGGCTAACGCAACCTTTACAGAAACCGACGAGGAAGCTGGATGTCAATCAACGCAGTTCCTTCTTCCCTTCTAACGGATTTTTTGGTCTGATTCATAAATTATGCCGGCATAAAATTATACAAGTCATGTATTCCAATGCGAGTAAGGCTGCAACCAAAAAAAGTTGAGGTGTGATTTTTTTAAAGAAGTGCCCATTTGTTTTGTATCGGTGTTCATTCATCTCCGAAATCACCATTCTAAAAATTTGTTGGTATTGATACGGTTTGGCGTAAGACAGTCTGCTAAAATCCAGCAGTTCACATGGAAATTCCATCAAAAATTATTGCAAGTCACTGAAGAAAATAAACTTGCTTTGTATTCGTAGAGTCTGCATTGTTTATCCACGAGTTGGCATCCCGGGTTCCACCCCGTTCTGAAGCCAGACCATCGTGCTTGACCTTTCATATAGCGAAACTTACCCTTCTACTGATTCTGACTCGCCTTGGGTCGCTTCCTACCGTATGCCTCAATGACCAACAAAACAAAATGAGCGCCGCTAATCCATTATGCAAAATGTGCACAAACATACAGGTTTTCTGCTTTTATACAGGGTGTCCCAAAAGTAAGTACACACTTTTCAATCGTCAATATCTTTCTTCCCATGGGTCTTTTTCCTCCATTCAAATACCGTTCTGGGAAGGAGGCTTCAACTTCGATCCACAGTAACGAGCGAATCACCGATCACTCTTCATTACTGTAGGATTACAATAAGAACTTCCAGCATGTCGAACCATGGTGGAATATGCCATCTGACAAAACTTTTCAAAAAATCTGAAAAATCGAGTACTAGGGTTTTGCGCACGCCAATTCCACTACTACAACTTTTTATGAGTGTTTTCAGCTCTTCTGACAGTGTAATTACATTTCCGATAAATGCAGGGAACTTGGTTGTTACGGTTTACTTGGGATGACTTTGGAAAGAGGCATCAAAGTTAAGTGGATTTCGTATTCGAAATTAGCAGCTTCCTTTACCATAGTATAAGAGTTTTTGGCTTGTTTGGTTTTGTTCCGAGGCAAATGGCCTCCAATGGCGTGAAATTCTTGTCGAAGTTCTCACAGTAATCCTACAACGAGAAGCGAACGGTGATACGCTCAATACTGTATATCTAACAAGTTTGTAAGTTGAAGCCTTCTCTACAGAATGGTACTTGAACAGCGAAAAAAAAACCCAATGGGAAGAGAGATATTAACCATTGAAAAATGTGTACTTACTTTTGCGTAGAGATTACTCGTACTTCTTCAAGGAATTCGGTAAAATTTGGAAAAATTGCGAAACTTGAAATCTGCGAAAACCATGAGTCGAAGTTTTTGAGGTTTTCGAGCTCATTAACTGCACTACCATGCAATTATAACCATATAAAAGAGGGTGAAAAGTTGTACTACGCTAGCAAGATTTTCCGAGCATCCTTGATGTGCGAGATACTATGCATTTCAATAAAGCGAAATTACTTTTGGGACCATCTACCAGGCATAATGTTACGGATTTTTGCGTAATTCAACGGTCTCAAAGGCGCAAGACCCAGAGAATGCGTTTATTTTACCCGTAAAGTGCAGCCCGCTTGCCGGTTCGCACTTGCTCAGCTAGATTTGCTATTGCGCCTCTGCTCGGCAAGTAGACTTTAGATTGATGAAATATAGCGCATTCGAAAAATGATGACGATGGCGCACTCGGACACGCACGCACTTCCTGCAACCGCATTTTTTGAAGTTTCATATCTCTTGAACTTTTCTGCTTACGTATGATTAGTATGATTGGTATTTTGACCCTGGAAATGACTGAGCTAAGCGTTGAGGTGATACCTTTTGTATGAGTGCTTTATGCTTCCATGGGATCCCAGTTTCCGTCGTCACAATTTGAAAATGACCTATAGGGTTATAGACAACCAGTGCGTCACCTCTGCCTCGCAGAGGCTCGCACTGATCCTCTATCTGTACGCCTTATTCATTGCCGCACAATGATGATATCAAAACTCATTGCGCTGAGCGGACTATCACGAATGATTTGTAAACAACTATTCATTCCAAAAGCTTTTCCATGATCGGCAAATACGCGTGAATGAAACTTTTCCCAAAAGAACGAATGCAAATTCGAATTGGTTTTTGGGCTTTTCAAGGTCTGATTTTCACCATAAGATACAATAATCACAGTGGGCTACTTCTCTGTGCAAAAATCTTCTCAGATCGTTTAAAATTCTGGCAAATTGAACGTTTACGCAACCAATCCTTCTTGGTGCCGTTTTCGCAAAGTAATAAATTTTAGTTAAATTTTTTAGGCTAAAGTCCATGGCTTGCACATTAACTTGTCAAACTATCCGTGACTTTGCAAAAAGTTGTGCTGCAGGCTTAATTTTAATAGCCAAAAGTCAAGTGGATCCGATTGAAGCGCATTTTTTGAAGATCCACACAACGGATCCGCTCGTGCTTTCGTATAGTGGACTCTCATGTTGGTAGCATGCGCTATGCAAATTTTGGGCTCAGGAAGTTGGCTGGAACACGTTCTACGAAATTCGTGACAGACAGACAGACTTACACACATATACACAAAAACGCGTAAACATCCTTAGCCCGTTATTATAAGTTACCGTCACCTCCGCTTCGCGGTGGTTCGCACTGGCTCTCCTATCCATTTGCCTTTCTCATGTTCGCATAATGATGACTTTGAGACCCACCATGCGATGCTGAACATCACAAATGAATAGTAAACATTTGTTCATTCTTGAAATCTCCACGTAAGATTGGTAATTTTGAGAGAAAAAAACTTGTCGCAAAGGAACACCTGCGAATTTGATTAGATTACTGAACTTGTTTTGGCTTGGTAGTCGTCATAAGGAATAGTCACTTTGAGCTAAATTTCCGTGCAAAAATCTTTCCAAGTCTGAAGGTAAAACCTTGCCAAATCGACTGTCTAAGCGATCACCTGTTCTTGATGCTGTTATCACAGAAAAGCAATCTTTTTGAGCACTTTTTGGGCTAGAATTCATGAGGCGCAGATGTACTTGTCAAGCAAATCATGACTTCGTAAAAAGTCGAATCAATGACCTAATTTTGCGTGCCAAAAGCCGCGTGGGCCCGTTCGACGCGCAGTTTTTAAAGGTCCCTAATATCGGATCAGCCTGGGCTTTTGCACTTTTTACCTATATGCTGGTAGGGTGCCATGACCAAAATTCCAGCTCAAGACCTTGCCTACAAAACGCTCTATGAATTTCGTGACAGACAGACATAAATACACACAGACAGACACGCGCTTTATTATAAGTCACTAGTTAACTTACCCGGCTCCGCCCGGCCCTGTCATTATTATATTCGTAATCAGCATGCTCTATTAGGCTCCGGGCAGACTTCACGCGATTTGATCGTCGCGACTGAATCGCGAGGAGACAACTGTTACAACATCATTCCATGCAGATCAACTTGCATTCGGTTGTGATACTTTTCCAGACCGAAATTTTTGAATGTGTATGTATGTGTATGTATGTATGTGTGCCAAGTTTGGTCCGAAATGAAAATGAATGGAAATCTTGGCGATTTGGTCGCGACGATTAAGTCGCGTGAAGTCTGACCGGGGCCTTACCCCCCTGTGCTAATTCCCAGCCCCGTAGCTCAAATTTTGCAAAAAATCGATAAAATCGATATCGATCGATGACGAAAAGTAGCCTATGACACCCGCCGGGGCCCGAAGTGTATGTGTGCCAAGTTTGGTCCGTATCGGTTCAGAAATGGAATTTTCTATTTGGAACATACGTACAGACATACAAACAGACAGACATACAGACAGACAGACAGACAAACAGACATTCAGCTTTATATATAAGATGATGATAGGTTTGGAATGAGATCTCCATCGCTAGAACAGAACTAATGGAAAGGGGAATGGTGCCAATGAATATTATCTGTTCACTACTCATATGTGCCAAATATTAGACTTTATCAATGTTTCTACAGTTTCTGTTATCCACCTCTTATCCAGAACACTGTAACGTTTTTGTGGGGCGCTAAACAGTGACGCGCACGAAACTGTGCATACTAGTGTCTAGATGTCCAATGCAAAAGGTTTATATCCGTGTGATATGAACTGGGTGTGATAGATGTCATATTCTCGGCACATTTGCAACATTCGCAATGTTTGTCTCTTGAAAAACCTCGGCTTAGGTTCGGATGCCTATGCTCAATTGCTAGAAGAAACAACTATGTGCAGTACTCGTAATGAAATGAGTGCTACAAGCACAATATAGCTGCTGCAATCTAAAGAAATTATCTTTTTTTTACACTTGTTGTAAGTGTAAGAAAGATGATGTTCCTTAATGTTCGAGACAATCGCTTCCGCATTTTCTTAAATAGTGCCGCGCTGTAGAATGAACGGCGCACATGTTTGCGAAATCTCTTTCTGGCTCTTCTGCTGTTCGCGTTTGTAGAAGAAAATAATCCGCCTAGACAGGTGAAGATAGCGGAAACTGCAGTTGTTTTCAAGAGAACAATTACTCTCTTTACAAATCCT
Source organism: Cylicocyclus nassatus (assembly GCA_958299035.1). Taxonomy (NCBI): domain Eukaryota; kingdom Metazoa; phylum Nematoda; class Chromadorea; order Rhabditida; family Strongylidae; genus Cylicocyclus; species Cylicocyclus nassatus. Next base: position 100,938,768 of record CATQJL010000001.1, on the reverse strand, counting down.
CAAAGGTTGCGAGCAGATCTTTTAAAAATATTAGGTTGAACCGAAAGTTCTGTCGCACCATTTTCAAAAAATCATAACTTCTTTTCGTCACAGCGATTTTGCGCAATTCAAATTTTTTCTGAAAGCGCAAGGCATGTAGTTTCCAAAAGCTCCTTGGAGACTATCCGAAATGCTCAGGTGGCAGAGATAAAAATGATAGAACGAGATCATCCGAAATTCGGAATTTTTAAGCAAAAATTCTAGAAATTCAGAAATAGCGCGATAAAATGCGGAAAAGCCATTATCCTAATTTTTCTTACATTTGATTACTATCTGAGTCAAGTTTGTGCTGATCAAGCTCCTCTTTCGAAAGTTATGATTTTTTGAAAAATAATGTCAAAAATCCCATTTCTTAAGAATTCTTAGGAAATTGATTTTTCGGCATTATTTTTCAAAAAATCATAACTTTCGAAAGAAGAGCTTGATCAGCACAAACTTGACTCAGATAGTAATCAAATGTAAGAAAAATTAGGATAATGGCTTTCCTGGATTTTATCGCACAGTTTCTGAATTTTTAGAATTCTTGCTTAAAAATTCCGAATTTCGGATGATCTCGTTCTTTCATTTTTATCTCTGCCACCTGAGCATGTCGGAAACACTTCACGGAGCCTTTGGAAACTACATGCTTTACGCTTTCAGATAAAATTTAAGTTGCGCAAAATCACCGTGAGTGAAAGAAGTTATGATTTTTTGAAAATGGTGCGACAGAACTTTCGGTTCAACCTAATACTTACCGTACAACCATCATGGCACAATCGCAGCAAATGAATGTGTTCTCGTAGACTATCGAAATTCGTTTAGCAATTGTTGAAGTAAATTTGTGACTTGATTTTTTTGCAGCTATTACATAGTATTAGGTTGTCCGGAAATTGATGCCCGTTTTAAATTTCAACCGTACTAATTCATACACTTCTCACCACTAAATAGGTTGCAAAGTACCATTCGATAGAGCAAAGCAAGCTCTACAAGATGGAAATCTTGCTTTTGCAACAGCTCTCATCCATCTCGAGTTTCGAGCCGAAAACTACAAAGACTCAGCAGTCCAAAAAATCGAAAAAAATCGTAACTCAGTTCATAAAAAACCTACAAAAATTCTAACTTCTTCACACAAACACTATCCACATAAGACATCAATATACGCCGTTGCCGTATTTTTTTCTCTGTTAGAAACCAAGAAAACGGAAATTTTCATGCATTTGCGAAAGTGATGCTGTGCCGTCCCCACATAGGTAGTTGTATACCACAAGCCTGTAGAAGTACAGACTTAAATTTCCAGCTCTCTACAAGCTTTAGTTCTCGAGAAATACCGAATATAGTTTTCCCTAGTTAGGTGGTAAGCTAAAATTCAAATTTTTCGAGAACTAAAGCTTGTAGAGAGCTGAAAATTTAAGTCTGTACTTCTACAGGCTTGTGGTATACAATTACCTATGTGGGGACGGCACAGCATCACTTCGGCAAATGCATGAAAATTTCCGTTTTCTTGGTTTCTAACAGAGAAAAAATACGGCAACGGCGTATATTGATGTCTTATGTGGATAGTGTTTGCGTGAACAAGTTAGAATTTTTGTAGGTTTTTTATGAACTGAGTTACGATTTTTTTCGATTTTTTGGACTGCTGAGTCTTTGTAGTTTTCGGCTCGAAACTCGAGATGGATGAGAGCTGTTGCAAAAGCAAGATTTCCATCTTGTAGAGCTTGCTTTGCTCTATCGAATGGTACTTTGCAATATATCTAGAAATGAAGAGTGTACGACTTATTGCGGTTGAAATTCAAAACGGGCATTAATTTCCGGACAACCTAATATTAGGTTGTCCGGAAATTAATGCAGGTTTTGCATTCCAACCGCAATAAGTCATACACTTCTCACCACTAAATAGGTTGCAAAGTACCATTCGATAGAGCAAAGCAAGCTCTACAAGATGGAAATCTTGCTTTTGCAACAGCTCTCATCCATTACGAGTTTCGAGCCAAAAACTAAAATGACTCAGCAGCCCGAAAAATCGAAAATAATCGTAATTCAGTTCATCAAAACCCTGCAAAAATTCTTACTTGCTCACGTAAACACTATCTACATAATACATCTATATAGGCCTTTGCCGTATTTTTTCTTCTGTTAGAAATCAAGAAAACGGAAATTTTCGTGCATTTGCCAAAGTGATGTTGTGCCGTCCCCACATAGGTAGTTGTATGCCACAAGCCTGCAGAAGTACAGACTTAAATTTTCAGCTTTCTACAAGCTTTAGTTCTCGAGAAATACCGAATATAGCTTTCATTAGTCAGGTGGTCCAAGCAAAAATTTAAATTTCTCGAGAACTAAACCTTGTAGAGAGCTGAAAATTTAAATCTGTACTTCTACAGGCTTGTGGTATACAACTACCTACGTGGGGACAGCACAGCATTACTTTGGCAAATGCACGAAAATTTCCTTTTCTTGATTTCACCAGAGGAAAAAAACCGGCGAAGGCCTATATAGATGTATTATGTGGATAGTGTTTACGTGAGCAAATAAGAATTTTTGCAGGGTTTTTATGAACTGAGTTACGATTTTTTTCGATTTTTCGGGCAACTGAATTCCTTTAATTTTTGGCTCGAAATTCGAAATGGATGAGAGCTGTTGCAAAAGCATGATAGTCATCTTGTAGAGCTTGCTTTGCTCTAATGAATGATACTTTGCAACCTATTTAGAAATGAGAAGTGTATGACTTATTGCGGATGGAATGCAAAACCTGCATTAATTTCCGGACAACCTAATAATAGGCTCTAGACAGTAGGTCATGCGCACTATCTAATATAAAAATATCTCATGATCAACCCATTTTGAAAGAGCTACAACGAAATATCCTGCTTTTGACATGAATCCCAATGCAGCTATAGTAGATAATTCAGCTATAATAAATTGCGAGGGTTTTCATCCAGTACTAGTTATGCTGTGTTGAAATGCCAGAATAAAAAAGTACAAAAACTAACCACTGCCCTTTGCACTTCGCGAAAATAAGTCGCATATTCTATCTTCAGGTAATCGGTGAACGCTATATCTTCAGGTGTGGGACCTCTTGGCCCTTTCTTGGATTTCCTCCCGTTCTTGTCAACGAGCTTGCATACATTATCATCTTTCTTCTGGTCAGATTTGGGTTTGGAACTTTCTCCAGATTCACCTTTTTTAGGTTTTTCTAGAGTGTTGGGATCGGATGCATCTCTACTGTCTTTTTTCACGGGTATAGAGTCGGCATCCCCTGTTTGTTTTCCTTCAGGACTATGAGAATCGCCAATCTCTGATTTTTTTTCAGCGGGACTAGAACTGCTGTCGGCTTCAGATTCCGCTCCTACAGGTCCAGGATAGGGTCCACCTTCAATTCTTTCTTCCTCACAAAGTGCGGAACACAAAAGCAACTGAACATTCGATTAGTATTTTACAAGAAAAATGCACAGCTTACCACAAGAGTTATGCAGAGCAATCTCATTTATGTCTACTGACTCAAATTCGCACATCGAATTTTTATACTCATTGCACGAAATTTGTAAAAGGCCAGTACACCGATGCAATGAATAAAAAAGAGATCTCCTCTGTAATAATCCATTGAAAAAGGATGTGAAGCTTTGCAATGATTGCAAAAGCAGTTTGTTCCACTCTTTGTCCTCGCATAGGGTGTCATTTCAAAGGGGCCTTTCCACTTCATTAAAACATAACTTTTTGGCTTTGAGTCGCATTGCTCACCATCGTAGGGAAACTAGGATACTTAAGGTGTAGAGAAAGCTTAGACAAGTGATTACCAACACTTTGTAGATTCAAGCGACAGGCAGACTGTGATAATATGTCAATAACTGTGGTCATTTTAGTGCTTCCGATAATGCTCTAATGCTCCTTCTTGCCCCTTTCTTTCGATTTTTGCTTCTCATTAATGCGTTGTTGCATAAGACTATGAAAAGTTACTAAGCGAAAGGGTAATTACCTAGTGCCAAAATTTAATTTTTTTCAATGCGCAATGTCTCTTGTGGTTAGGTTTGTATTTTCTGTAGAGCCATAATGTCTTCGAAAATAAGAGTTGGGATCAAATTACAACTGCGTCAAGAACAGGTTTTGAGCTTACTGCTACCAAAAAATGGAGCAGTAGTGGATTATGAAGATAAGTGGAAACGCACAAAGCTATAGAAGCTCAGACAGCCTGACCTTTTGAGGTGATGCCTGACCCATCACGTTTTTCAAAGAGACTTTTTAACTATTTTCCATGTCAGCTTGACACAAATCTTGTAGATTACTTTGTTTGTTTCGCTTTGGTCATGCATGCAGTAAGCATTGAAAGTGAAAATATGGCAGTTGGAATTTCGTGAGCACTTCTATCCACTATTGGGAGCCAACCGCAATAAGTCATAGACTTCCCACTTCTAAATAGGTTGCAGTACCATTCGATAGAGCGATGAAGCTCTACAAAATGACTCTCGTGCTTTTGCACCAGCTCTGATCATTCTCGAGTTTCATGTTAAAAACTAAAAAGATTCAATTGCCCGGAACCTACAAAAAGTCTAAGTTGCTCACGTAAACACTATCCACTTAAGACATTTATATACGCCTTTGCCGTATTTCTTCCTCGGTTAAAAATCAAGAGAACGAAAATTTCCATGTTTGTTCCAAAGTGATGCTGAGCCATCCCACATAAGTAATTGTATAGTGTTAGCCTGTAGAAGTACAAACACAACTTCCAGCTCCTATAAGCCTTGGTTCTCAAACAGTATCGAACATAGCTTCTTCTATTCAGGTGTTACGGTAACACCACATTTCTCGAAAAGTGGAACTCGAAAACTTGTGGCAAGCTGGAAGTTGTGTTTGTACTTCTACAGGCCAGTACTATACAGTTATCATGCGGGATATTATAGCATCACTTCGGCACAAGCATGAATCTTAGTTTACTTGACTTCTAACTGACGAAGAATTACGGCAACGGAGCATATAAATATCTTAGGTGCATATGGTGTTTACGTGAGTAAGTTAGAATTTTTGTAGAAATGATGGAGCTAGGACTTCTACTCGATTTTTTGGGGAGTTGAATCTTTTTAGTTTTGGGCTTGAAACTCGAGGATGATCACTGTGAAAAAGCAAAGTTGTAGAGCTTGTTTTGCTCATTTAATGGTGCCTTGCAACCTCTCTAGATAAAAAGTACCCTAATTTCAGGTGTATAAGGCGCACCTTTTCAAATATTCAAGCGAGCCTCATTTGCTTCACTATGTTTCGAAAAGCGTTTTTTATGCCTCACGATTCTCCAAAGCAATACGTAGCACGGTATAGGGCCTTTGGTCGCAAAGTCTTCTGGCCTTTTTGGGCTGGTCGATTTTAGAAAAAAATTCCCTGAGGCTTATACACCTGAAAATAGAGTATATGGCTTATTGCGGTTGAAAGTCAAAACCGACGGAACTTAAGGAACAACCTGGTATGTACAGCCATGTACATCAGTCCACAGTCTCTGTACACACTGTGTTGTTGTTAGTTTTTCAGTTGTTTAGTTTTTTTTCCAGTCTGAACAAATTCCGAAGGAAAAAAAGCTGAAAAGCAAAAAATTCATTTTCGACTTTCTTCGTTCTTATGTTCTTACACTCTCATTAAAATATAGCCAAAAAACGACATGCAGCAAGGTTACCAAGGTAGCTACATAGTATAACACCTGTTCCCTACATCTATTAATGTCATCTTTATGGACGTCGACGGTTTTCCACATCTTTTCTCGCCCTGCCCACCTTAGTGATGTGGTGATTAATGTGGTGACTAAGGTCTTGAGTTTTTCAGCTCAAAACAAGAAGACGCAATTCTCGTTACCATACCCCATTTTTTCCACCACTTTGTGAGCTTTTACGAATCACTTTCCACAAAGTCTATCTTTTGAAGCATGATATTTTTGAAAGAATTGAGTTATGAACGAAAGTCGCGGACAAAAGAATTGTAGAGGTTTCTGAGCATATCAAGGTGCTTACAACAACTCTGTTCACATGAAAAAATAAACAGACTGCGTAGTAGAAGAAAAGCTTTCAAAAAATTATCACCTTCCATCTCTGTCTTTCTCAATGCGGTTTGTTTACTATTCACCAGAGCAATGCAAGAGCTAAAAGTGGAATCAGTCCGCTCTTTTATTCCATCTTATATGGAGCTCGAATCTAATGGTAGTTGGAGTAGAAACTGAACGCCAGAAATCGTATTTCCTTCCCAAAACATCCTAAAAACTCTCTACTTACCTCAATCATAATACCTGACACGTTAAATGTTCAACTGTGCAACTTCAACTTCCGTATTTCTCCCATTACAAGTGAAGAGGAAAAATGGTAGTAGTATGGCACACTCCCCCACTAGTGGTCCTGGGTTTCTTCGCACACGTATTTATTGAGCTGGCACGTATGCAACTTTTTATATGACTTCATATTGTATCAGGTGGTTCCGAAAATTCGTTCCGTTTCTTCAGCCTGTCATAAATACACTTGGTGAAGCTGGGCAAATTTCAAGTACTATTTGACGCAGTTTTTCTTCCTCTTTCTAGAAGCCATTTTTGGAACCATTTGCTTTTGTGATCACTAAGATACACGCTTTACGTTTACGCTTTACGCTTTTTACGTTTTGAGCTTCGAAGAGATTTGATAACAACTGGATAGGACAAAAGTGCAACACTACACTTTGTAACTCCATTTGGCTTTTCAATTCTCCGAGATGAATTTTCTGCTATTAAAATTCTACAGGGTGTCCCAAAAAGATGTGCACACTGTTTAATCGTCAATAACTCTCTAGCTTTTAGGTCTTTCATCAAGCTTGAGGTACCATTCTATAGAGGGAGGTTCAACTTAGATTTAAAGTATGGAGCGAACTGCCAACTGCTCTTCATTACTGTAGGATTACGGTAGGAACTTCGAGGAGGATTTTGAGCCATTAAAAGCGCTATATTGCTTTAGAAAAGAGCCAAACAGGCTAGAAACTTTTTAATGGGTTAATCGAAGTCGCTAATTCTAAATATAAGAATTGCACTTCAGTACAGTGCTTCTTTCATTTGTTATTTCAGATTTAGGGTGACAACTGTTTTTCCAATGTTCGTCAAAAATGTGAATACTTCATCAAGAAAGCTTGAAAAACTGGTGGAAAGCTATGTAGTGAAATCAGGACGCCTGAAAACCTTGCTACACAAATTTTCAGAATTTTTAGAAGTTACAATCGAAAGGCCTATTTCACAATGACGCTTTCTTCTGAAAGTTCATACCGTAATCCTACAGTAATGAAGAGTGACTGGTGATTCGTTCCATACTACAAATCTAAGTTTAACCTCGCTCTACAGAATGACACCTAAAACTCGGCAAAAGACTTGAAAGCAAGGGAGTTATTAACGATCAAACAGTGTGCACATCTTTTTGGGACACTCTGTATATTTGGTTGAGCCTAATCTCACAGAACATCAACAGACTAGCAAATCGGATATGGTTCGAGACAGTTTCTCCTCCTGTCAACGGGAATTTTTTCTTCCCATAAGATTTTAGCAGATAAAAGCGTCCAAGTTATGAATATTTGGGTCCATGGGTGGACGGTGGACCCGAAACTTCGAAATTCTATAGCTCGAACGCTCATTTGTTTTGTTGGATTAATGCTGGATAATAATCGAGTTTTGGAACTATTAAATCCCGGTGATGTCTCAGTGTTTAATGTACTCGTGCATCACGCGAATTTGCAAAAGCCTTTGGAAAAAAACGCCTTGGAAAATGGGAAAACCACTGGAAGATTTCACGAAAATTCATAGTTTTGCGTTGTCTACTCTATGCACCTGTTATCACAGCTCTTCCAAAAGCTGAAAAAGAAAACCTTGAAAAATTCCAAACTTAAATGTGGCAAAAACCATGGGTTTAAAAGTTAGGCGATTATTTCAGTGGAGGAAAAGATGTGTCTGACAATGTCCAGGCTTGAGCGTGAGGTCAGGCGCGCTCGACCTGAGGGGTCGTCTTGGGCGTATGATTGAGGGCGGGGGATCGTAATTAAGAACCGAATCCGTTTAGTTGGGGAGACACTATGAAGGAAAGGAAAGGTGAAGAAGAAATGCGCTAGCCCGGTGGATATCGCAATCACCAGTACTGAAGGAATGACGGCCGTAAATAGCATACTGATTGCTTCCACAATCGAAAGTTCAGCCAAATTCAAATCTTCATCTTATACCTTCACATATCATGAGGTCGCCAAGTAAGCTTGCTGTATGGAGTGGGTATCATTTCCATAATCAACATGTCAAATTACCTCTATACGCTCTACAAACCATTACCTGCTGCAGTTCCTAGTGTTTCTCAACGCCTAAAAAGCTTGATTTTCAAACGTGATCAACTTGGTTTCAGAAGTGAGAAAAGTCAGCTTTTGTATACTTATAACAAAGTAATGTTCTCTACAAGTCTATGCTACAAATCGGACTTCATATCGCTTTCAAACAGTGAAGTAAGAAGTGCTGCCAAATTTCGAACCGGCGCGTTCTTCACATTAAGTGCTTTAACTTTACGGATTACTACAAGGCCGAAACAAGTCGAAACAAGCTCAAACACTTATTGTGGAATCTTCGAGAGTTGTGCTAGCGAATCACATAAAACTTGGATAGAATAGCTTCCTCGAAAATAAAGTTAATGGGGTCAGGCGCAACCCCTCAAAAGGTCAGGCCGCCTGAGCTTTTAAGGGGTTGCGCCTGACCCCCTTAACTTGCCTTCAGTATTCAAAAATCGCTCCTTTTTTAGAATGAGTATTGAGCGCAAAGCCTTTTCTTGCTATATTGAAAATTTGGAGCCAAACACTCCACCCCTGCAAAAAATATAACTCTGAAAAGAGGTCTATCCATATTCAAAACTTGCCGTCAAGTTGCGTGTGGTTGTGCAATCGCAGAACGTTGGGCCTACGGCCAAAAACCAAGAACCTCCAGTAAAGGGTTTTCTTCAAAATATCACAGTCTAAGGTCCTGGAGGTGAAGCGGAAGGGTCATTTTAGGGGCTTTCACAGGGGGGGGGGGTCGTTTTGAAGGACTTGTGCCTGACCTCTTGCTCAACCCTGACAATGTCTAAAATGTTTTCCCAAATTTATCCCAAGGGTTTTTATGGCAGGTCGAAAAGAACGAAAAGAACTTTTGGAAAGACCTAGTAAAATAACATTCATTCTTCTTCTTTTTATTGATATCATAAAGACTATGATGTAAGCTACAAATGTAGCTTTTTTGCCGAATCCCCATCCAATGCAGGGTTACAGTAGGTTTATAGGATAAAGGGAAAATTTTTACACTGCTTCGGATTTTGCTGAAAGTTGATCTAGGGGTTGTTCGACCCGCTGGTTAGATGAATGTTAATGATTTGCATGAAGGCCTCCTTCGTAAGGTTATGTGAAGTTTTACCTTGGCAACAAAGTATGACATTCGCATTCAGCTTGTCGAATTATCCGAATGTGCGAACTTTCGGAAATTTTGAGCTTTCGCAGCTTAGTTATTGATCGTGCCTTTCCATATCTGACGCATTCTAGTTGTTTCAGTGAGCGCTAGATTTCAACTTGCGTTCTATTACATTTCTTTTGAAGTATTGGTATGGCATATAAGTTTTGCAACTTTGTCTACAACTTCTTTCTCTTTGGATGAATCGCATTCAAGTTTTGGCATTATGTAGAATCGGAAGTGAGCTATAAATTTTCGCAAACCGTTATTATGGCAAAATAGCCTGTCTGTCTGTCGTCTGCTTGATATGATTGATTCAGGTTGTGCACAGCTTCATTTCTGCTAAAGAACCGTAAAACCTCAATTTCCAACGGTTTTTGAAGAAATGTTTAGAATAATTTTATTATGTTATACAAAAATCGGATCTTTTGCACAAATTTGTAGTCTAAAGCCACCTCCCATTTTCCTAATACATTCTGTGAATGAATTTTTTTGTACATAAACAACATCAAAATATGAAACGGAGAGCAGCCTTTTGAAAAGAAGATTTACGTTGCGTTTTTTGCTTCAAAATGCATAAAATAGTCTTATTGTTTCAAAGAACTGGTATTTCTGACTCGGATAATGGTCCTAGGATTTGCTGAGTCCTTGCAATGATTACAGTGAGAAGCTCTTGAGTCAACATTGCGTAGTCACTGATATAGATAAACGAATCTCAACCTCACCTTAGGTAGGGGTAATCCCAGGATCTTCCGAACCGCGAAAAAAAGTTCTAACGCCAAAAGCTCTGTCATGTGCTAGTACGTCGCATGTACATCGAAATGCTAGTACGTCGCATGTACATCGCCTAGCCTGAACATCATCGCAACTCTGAAGATTCTGGTTCCGCCTTGGACCCCTTTTCCAGAATTGAGTGGTGCACTCTGCGTAAACATAACCCTCTCTGACCACTCAATCGGGCGGAAAACCACTCAAAATTCTGAAAATCTAGTATTCCTGACAGTTTTATAAAATTTGAAACGGTGAGGAGTTCAAAGGGGTAGAATTAGCAAACATGTGAGGTCCTTAGCGCACAACCGAACTGCAGACGAAGTTGTGACTTCAACGTTGCAGCCACGCCTTTTAAGAGTCTAACCAGGGCGCAGGCTGGACTTCCTTTTTGAAGCAAAAAGTAAAGGAGATATAGTTTTTGACGAGTCGGGGCCGAGCACCAAGAATAAGCGCCGTTTAGTCGAACACAAGCTTTTCGGACAGGTTATCACCAGGGTCAAGCAAGGGGTGTGGCACACGATCGCTGGTTACGACCCCCCCTCCTGTTTGCTGTCTTAACAAGACCCCCCCCTGAACTATACACTTAGGATAGCATTACTTGAAGGCCCTGTCAAACATAATGGGCAACATATCCATAATCAGCATGTCAAATAACCCCTGTAGACAAAGTGTGAGCGAATTCTGAAGATTCAAGATACTAGGCTACCTAAGTGAAATGGTCAAATTCCAACATGGTTAACTTTGTTTCGAAGGTGAATTAGCTATCCGTTTTTGCACTCAAGACAAAGCACTACTCCTTCTTTGTCCAACTCAGGAATCCCGCTTCAGAAGACCTCCAAACTGTGGAATTAGAAGCCAACCAAAATCTCGTTTTTCCCATTTTTCGCTTTTGATCGCTGTGCTTTCACCAAATATTACTCAGAGCTAAGAAAACGAATCAGGCTCCAAACAGTCATATGGAATCTACAAGGTTTAGGCTATCGATTCATATAAATGCTGCCCGCTAAAATTGTTTTTTTTTTTGATCTAGTTAATGGGGTGCGGCACACCCCCTTAAAAGCTGCGGCGGCCGCAGCTTTTAAGGGGGTGTGCCGCACCCTATTAACTATATAAAAAAAAAACATTTTTAGCAAACCGTATTTATATGGATCGATGGCCTAGGTCTCCTAGTTTTTACGGGAGTGATTTGAGCCTGATTCATTTTCTTTGCTCTGAGTAATAGTTGGTGAAATCACAGCCATCAAAAGCGGAAAATGGGAAAAATGAGATTTTGGTTGGCTTCTGATTCCACAATTTGGAGGTCTTCTGAAGCGGGATTCCTGAGTTGGACAAAGATGGAGTAATGCTTTGTCTTGAGTGCAAAAACGGATAGCTAATTCACCTTTGAAACAAAGTTAACCATGTTGGAATTTGACCATTTCTTTGAGGTAGCCTAGTATCTTGAATCTACAGAATTCGCTCACACTTTGTCTACAGGGGTTAATTGACATGCTAATTATGGATAGGATACGAATATCATGTTATCACTATTATCAGATTACCCAACTACGACCCCCTCCCCTTTTGACTCCTCAGTACGACCCCCCAGGTGTGGCGTGCCGCACCCCACGCTTGACCCTGGTTATCACACGATTGGCATGCTCTATCCTGCATGGCGAAAAGTGCGCGCGATTTGAAAGCAAGGCTAAAATAAAAAAATTGCTTGTTTACAGCGCAAGCAGAAGCATATGACACCAGAACTGAACTGGATACACAGAAAATTATTTGCAGAACAATTATGCAAAAATATTTGAAAACTTATGCGAAGTATTAACTTTTCCAAAATTAATCCGTCTCCAGACGGTCACCCTACGATCTGAGATCGTCTGGAGCATATATTTTCGTCAATTCACATAAGTTTTGGACTTCTTTAGCATGCAATGATGCCCCGGTCAAAAATCTATCCCTGAATATGAAGACATTTTCGTATCATTGCCTTTCCTTTGTTTTTTGCCTTCATTTCTTCATATATCGCTTTGTTAAAAATCGCACTCCAAAGCCAAACTCCTGTGCATGCGTAGTACTCACCTCCAACTTGGATTTTCACTCGTATCTTACGTTTTCTCTTTCTTTACTAGACCAGTAAATCTTTCTTGTTTTCAGCTTCTCCTAAACAGGTGGGACAAAGGGGACTTCGTAAAACTTCCAAAAGAAGACTTCGTTTTCAGAAACCTTAGAAACGGACTTGTGCCGAACCCTGAGTCTAGCAGCTTAGGGGTACGCCATGCAAACAAAGTGTCTTCCGACCAGAAGCTTTTGCGCGTCAGAAATCGAGTTCTGCTTTTAAAGGCGCGCTTACATCTCGCTTACATCTCTCTTAGGCTCATTCATTGATCAGCGATTACGCAACGTTGATCCAGCTCACCGTGTTCATTGCAAAAGGCTAAGCAAATTCTAGGACCTTTATCTGAGTCAAACAAGTGCTTAAAACTTCAGTGAAAGGGCAGTTGTTTCAAACAATATGACTTTTTATGCATTTTGAAGCAAAAAATGCAGTATGAACTTTCCTTTCAGAAGGCGACAGCTCTCAGGTTCAACAAATGTTTCATATTTTGATACTGTACATGTGCAAATAAATTCAGGTTCAAAGATGTGGCACTGATCGAAAATGGGAAGTGTTTCTATAGCTGTGACCAGCCTTCGGCACACGTTTTCTAAATTTTTCGATTTTTTTGCGGCCAATGTCAGTAAAATTGGGAGCCTCCTAGTCACTGATATAACGTTGGTTTATACACAAATATTTCTTTTTAGACATTTCACAGTGCAAATTACATTATTATTAGGGTGGCTTTATACTGAGTCATTCGGAAAGCTTTTTCGTTTTTGCACCATTGAATTTGAAGAGAACAACTTTCTCCAAATCCAATCTTTTTCCAACAAATGAAGTTCAGTGTGCTCAGCAAATGTTCGGCAACACTTTTGATGCTCTTGTGCTTTTCTCTCGCAAAATAATTTTAGAGGAATCAACAAAGCCTAAAAAGGTGTAAGGTAATTTCAATTGGGCCCTATTATTTTTCAATAGGCACCGAGGAATTAGAAAAATTTTTGATCGGTAAAGGAAGGTCTAAAGAGTTCGAAAAATAAACAAGAACCTCGGGGCGTAACCAACACCTTTTCTGAGAGCCACCTTTCTTACATGTAGTTTGGCTGCACCAAGGGCGAGAATGGCACCTCTCATAGTTATACGGTGCAAGTCTGTTCAGTTTTAAAATTTTGACCGGTCTTTAGAGCGATATCATACTACTCGGCTACAGTATAATCACATCCCAGCAAGTTCATAGTGTGCAAGACCAGAAGAATTACATTGATTTGAGTTCATCGCCCTTTTGAAATGGCCGATGGTTCATGGCCATGCTTTCAACGTTCCAAGTGATTTATCACAATTTCGCTTCTTATGGCCGTGCTCAGCCCATTTATTGCTGTGAATATCAACGCAGGCAAAAAAACGATTGCTCCATCAAATCAAGAGCAACGAAAATAAAGACAAAGCGCTCTCAACTGCGAGTGCGACAATTTGTGGGGTGCATATCGCCAGCACTGTAGCTTTAGCGAAGGTGACTTCTAATGGAGATGACATCTTAGGGCCTGCTAATAATTTTATGCAGCTATATTTGCGATTGTAAAGGACCCTCTGGGATGCTCGCTTATATGGCAGAAATACTTTCTAGAACAGTGCAAAACATTGACTTTCACTTCTCTGCATCTGAACTTTTTGTAGCAAACCTGCACCAATTTCAAGGAAGACGTAGCCTTGGCAAATGCACTGCGCACAACGATGTTATCCTCAGCTGCCTCACAAGTTTAAACTTAGGAAATGCAATTATCCAAAACTCGCGTTTCATGTGCCTAATTTAAAAAGCATAAGCTTCCCTGTAAAGAGTTTCGGCAATTCTGGTGGGATCTTCAGAAACTTGAAGATTTCCTCTACAGACCTATATATACAACCCCTATCAGTCCTTCGGCACTCTTTTAGAATATGACACCAACATGAAAGGCGCAAAAAGCAAAAAAAAAATTTTCCGAATTATCTGAGCTATGGCCAACACAGTATTTTCAAAAAGAGACTTGAGAGAAAAGTCGCAAAACACATGTACCACCTGGTGTACAGCTCATTCAAAGTACGATCATATATGTATCTGTACCCATTTAAATGCAACTGTTCTCAAGAAAATTTGATTTTGGTGAGGTAACCTGACAATAGCTGCTAGTCACTGCTTGCAAAATTTCGTCGGATGAAATTTGAGAAAGAGTAGGTTGAGGTCATCAAGCAGTAATTAGAAAGTCTTCGATACTCGAATCACAGCATTGGCTAGGCAAAGTAATAATCATTGTTTGAGTGCTTTATGCCGTCTTACCTTCGGCCGAGCTGTTGACTAAGTTTTACAAATGACTCCGCAACGTATTAATTTTTATTCCCTTTTTTTATAGACTACAAGACGAGATACAGATGACACAAACCGACCACTTTTAGAAAAAATGAAATTGATTAAAATCATAGGGCAATGCAGCAATTTATGCGAGATCATGTCGAACTTCATTTCCAAATACACGTGGTGTCACCTCATTACAAGCCCTGGGCAATTTGCGGTTCTGCTCATCGGAATAGAATACAGAATTGGATACAGCGGGATGAGTGTCAACGAATTTAAGAAGCTCTTATTTTATGACTTGCATATGATTTATATCAGAGCAAATTTTTTTTCTGACTGGTAGCATGATCAACTGCGAACCAGGTTCATAGTTCACTGCTCACAAGGGAAGCTACCTAACTTAGCTCGGCATTTTGGCAAGTGAAATATATAGTTTGAATCAGCTTCAAACGCTAATATGCTATTCCTAGGTGTCACGCACCATTCCGAAGCGAGTTTTGGTCTTTTGCGCAAAATTGGCATGCTCATCGACTCATGGGCATCACGTCATTATCATTTGAGTGCTGATACACCTGCGTTAAGCCTTTATTAGTGAGAGAAGATTGGGTTGGTACTAGTTCGATACCTCAGCACCTTCTTCTTGCAGATTTTTATCTACAGGCAGTCTTCTCATGTTCAGTAGCATGCCAATTTTGCGTAGGAAAAAGCTCATAACTCGCTTCGGAATGGTGCGTGGCAGCTAAGAATAGCATATTCGGAATCAGCGTTTGAAGCTGATTCAGGATATATATATATATATGCCTTTTACCAAAAGGCCGAGCTAATTTAGGTAACTTCCCTTATCAGATCTTTCTTATAAAATCAAATTCTCGAGTAACACACATTGCTTGTTTCTTGAATAGTGAGCGTTTCGGAGTTCGAACAGATCTATTCTATATTTACTCGGGGAAGCTCACGTAGAATTTTGCAAATTTTATTTCATGAATAGGCAAGAATATGAACAACATGAATGATCGTAAGTATATGAAATGGCAAGCGCAAATGATACAAGAACATCTTTTTACAATTCTTTCTTTTGTTGTGGGCCGGTTCCAATAATTGGTACACGCCAGGTAAGTGGAGGGTAGATGAAGTATAAGGCAATCGTTGCTAGGTTTACACAAAGAGCAGCAGCGTTGGCGATCTAAAATTAACCTTTGAAAAAAATAAACTTATGGGAAGTAATAGAGGCCAAATTGTTCGGTTTACGGTTGTACCTGCTATCGTTTGCAATTAACCCTTTCATAAAAAAAAGCTCCGTGATCGTACAGATTCAAAAAAAACGAAAAAACCTAATAACAATGTTTACCCACCGCTATATACTGATTTCCAGTCAATATTCCAAATGCAAGCCATTGCACAATTAGGGCAAACATTGCAAATTGAAATGTAGCTGGCAAATACTCCGTGTGTCCGAATGTGATGGCTCGTTTCTGAAAAGGTTAAATTTTCCAAATTGATACGACTCATCCAACTGCCTTTACTCACAATTTCATAACATCCACCAGCCAAGCTAGCAATTTGTGTAGCAGCTGCGATTGAGCCCATCACATCGGGTGCAATGTCCTTGTCTAAAAATGGAATTTAAGCAATAAATCTGAGATCAAAAAGTGGAAACGACTCACTTTGCATGTCGACATACATAAAGAGCAGTTTTACTGCAAGACCACATGCTAACAGTTGGAGGTAAAGGTACTTCTGGAAAACATATGAATTTGCCGCAGTAAGCGAAGGGTTCGAGATGAAATCCATGATTCAACTGACCCTTTTAGGTTGGTAATAAGCAAAGCAAAGGATGTAGAATATGAAGAAGGCGATGTTGATTGTATTAATTGTGATATTAGTACTGTCATTGGTCATATAACCGTGTCGAAGCCAGCAGGAGGTCCTATAATGATTATCTTGGTCCAAAACAGCATCCAAATTGAAAATAAAAAATTCGGCACAGTTTCAAAAACTTACATAAGCATAGGCAAAACAAAATTTACAGAAGAGAAACCATCAGCTGTACCTCGTCTACGCCAATCAAGCACCATCATGCTGGGGTATAAGGTTACGGTAAAGAATGATGAGGGGTTGCCAAAGAAATGAAAACTTACAGAGGCATCAATGTAAAAGATATGGAAAACGCTCCTAGCCATGCTGTAAATATGCCCATAGGCGTTAACTCCATTTTCGCGAATCTGGAAATGGAAAGTGAATTTTTCATATATTGAATAGATTAATCGAGAATTACGTGTAGCGAGAAATGATCCAAAAATCAAAAAATATAAGAACAGGTAGCGAAAATTTTAGAAATGATGGAGTACAGTATTTTGGAGAAAGCAACCAATTGTTACAACAATTAACCAAGTGGATACATCTGTAACAACTGCGTGATGAGAATTAGAATGATGATAGAAGAAAATTTTCTGCATATCAAAAATTCAATTTCTCTGTAAAAAAATCAGAACACTGACCGACATTCTGACGACTTACATAAGATTATTTGACAAACGTATGTATCCGGTTTTCCAATATAAGTTAAACAGCTAATAAATTCACTCCGTTCATGCTTTCGAGCACAAGAAAATTTCTTTGCACAAAAGGTAACATACCAGACTTCGCAATTTCCTAAATTACTGATTGAAGACACGAAACCAGGCATTAATATATAGACCTGACAATATGAAGTTACAAGAAAAATGATTTATGTCACGCGTATGTCAGTAAGTCATAGTGGATTAAATTACGGTGAGCGATGACTACACTGACAAACGACAAATTTTCTTGTCTTTCAAATCAGTCTTTCGACTAATCGCGTTGACGGCAAAACGCCGGCAATTAGTAACATCCGAGACTTACGTCAAAATAATTAGAAGAATTTTTATAGACAGAATAACATTTTACAGCATACAGTCTCGAAAGGCAGCTGCCTCGATCACACGATGTAAAATGCTTGATAGAGGATGTCCCAAAAGTAAGTACACACAATTTAATCGTCGATAACTCTCTTCCTACAAAGTCTTTTACTTAGCATTGAGTGAAATTCACTTGAACAGGCTTCAGCTTGGACTGATATAGAGCGGATCATCCATCGCTCTTTATTACTGTAGGATTACGATATTTCCAGCATAATGCAATATTGTCAGATAGGCAGTCTTAAGAAAATTGCAGAAAATCTGGAAAGTTGTGTACAGTGTTTTCACATGCTGTTTCGATTGACTCTTTTTTGACAGGGCTCGGCACAGGTGGTTTATGGGACAAGCTGAATATCGTTTTGGAATAAAAAACAAGGGGATATCTTTAAAGCGACCCCCCCCCCCCCGCCAGCACACAATGCCTTCTGCCCTTTTGTCACCCATCTTCTATAGAAGACGCAAATTGTCATTTCTGCCTTATCGATCTGCGAGAACCAAAAATTTTCTGTTTCAGCATGTTCGCCGGAGAAGAGCGCGAATCCAAACCTGCCTCGAAATAAACAAAAGACTTGTTTACAGCTAAGAGAAAATGAAATAACACCAAAATTGGTATGTAGATGGGCAATAGGGAGCTAGGACTATGCGCGAAAAATTATGAAAAATTATATGAACTGAAGGCGAGGCAAACCTTTTCCGAGGTAAGGTGGCTTCCCAGCCACCTGAACAGCCACCTGGTGGCTGTGAAAAGAAAAAGTCATATATTTCCCTTCCTTCACATAATTTTTTCACAAGTTTGTCATAACCTTCTTCTACATCAAAAACCCTACAACAAAGTTTTTGAATCACCCTAAACGCCTCTTCCTCGCCTAGTTACAGCCAGAGGTGCGATAGTGGGAGCCGAATCTCCCCCTACCTGAGCTGGTACAGGGTGACCACCTTTACTTTTGGAATAAAAAATTTTTCGCTGGACGATAGAGAAGGAAAATAAACAAAACAAACGCAAAAAAGATTATTGAAAGCATATATTTATGTATACGGCGGCATATATATTAGGTCATTCCGAAAGTAATTTCGCTTTCTTCAAAGGGGCGCAACATCTGATGGAACAAAGATTTCTAAGAGATCTTGATAGCATTCGAAACAGCATTTCATTCTCTTTCTAATGGTTACGAAACTGTTGCAAAACAATCGATGAGCTTTCAGAAAATAACCAAAATCTGCGACCCATGCTTTTTGAGATGGTCAAGTTTCACGATTTTTTAAACCTTTCATATCAATCCTCAGAAGGAGTTCAAGTAACGATTCGATAGAGCAAACCTTATAGAATACAGCACTACTTTCTTATCTTTTTCCTTAGCTTGTCATACATTTTTAACAGATTTTTTAGCAGAAGCTTCGAATTTTGGCAGGCCCACTTCAACTACAATCGCATCAAACATCATAATTTTTGGGAATTTGAGACTACCAAGATGGTACTATGAGTCAGCATTAATTTTACAAAGCAATTGAGGGTTTACGGGTTCGAAATATCAAATTTCGACTTTTTTGGGTACAGCCTGGGGCCCCCTAAAAAAATGAGTTATGATGATTTTATCCCCGGAAACTAAACGAATCGGAAACAATAAACACCCATTAGAAAGAGGAGAAAAAGTTGCATCGAATGACACCCGAGCTGCTCAAGGTTTAATGTTCTACTAGGATTTAGCTGTCCAAGTATGGAAATCGGTAGCATCAGTTGAAATTCTGTTAAAAATGTGTGACAAGCTATGGATAAGAGAAAAAAGTTGCGCTGTATTCCATGAGGTTTACTCTATCGAACCGTCACTTGAACTTCTTCTGAGAATCAATATGAAAGTTTTAAAAAATTGTGAAACTTGACTATCTTAAAAAGCATGGGTCGCAGATTTTGGTTGTTTTCTGAAAGCTCATTGACTGTTTTGCAACAATTTCATAACCATTAGAAAGTGAATGAAATGCTGTTTCGAATGCTACTAAGATCTCTCAGAAACCTTTGTTCCATCAGACGTGGTGCGCGTTTGAAAAAAGCGAAATTACTTTCGGAATGACCTAATATTTAAAATAAACGTGCTCAGTAAATGGTGTATTTGGAAGTGAAACTTAGCGAAACTGTGGATTTTATTAAGCAAATTTTGTCATAACATACTGCGAAGGAAGTAGGTCGATCTAGGCAGTAACGGCCGAGAACCAGAATTTTGAATATTTAAATAGTGAAAAATCATGCGAAATTTCCACTGTTATAAATCTGTTGTTTGAAGATGTCAGCAGTTGCGGAGATAGTCGTTGAAAACCAGAATTCTAAAAATTTACGCCATTTTTGCGTGTTTTTTGACAGTTGACAGTTAAACTCATCTTAATCTTGAATGTGAAAGTGTGATGCTGCGACTTCATAGGTTTTGTAGAGTAAGGTTTGCATTAGCTGAATATATCTTAGTCGTACCGATTCACTAAAACAGTGCCGAGATCCAGAGTCTTGAAAAAGCAGGTAAAAAAACGCTTTTTGAATTTCAACAGCTCATAACTTCTTCAGAACCGGATGAATCATGTTGCGACTTCATAGGTTAGATTCTTCTCATCAAGAGCTTTCAGATGATATATAGTATGTGGGGGTTCAGAGCCTCCTACGAATTATGTCCGTGGGGGGAGCCTTTTCATACCACAGTCTCCCCCTAGCCCACTTTAATGTATTGGAGGGGAAAGACTTTGGTATGAAAAGGCTCACCCCACGGGCATAATTCGTAGGGGGCTCTAAACCCCCACAAGCTATATATCTTCTGAAATCTCTTGATGAGAAGAATCTAACCTATGAAGTCGCAACATGATTCATCCGGTTCTGAAGAAGTTATGAGCTGTTGAAATTCAAAAAGCGTTTTTTTACCTGCTTTTTCAAGACTCTGGATCTCGGCACTGTTTCAGTGAATCGGTACGGCTAAGATATACTAAGATAAGGCAAACCTTACTCTACAAAACCTATGAAGTCGCAGCATCACACTTACACTTTCAAGATTTAGATGAGTTTAACTATCAACTGTCAAAAAACACGCAAAAATGGCGTAAATTTTTAGAATTCTGGTTTTCAACGACTATCTCTCAAATCCACTCGATTCTTTCACTAGCTGAAAGGGCACCATTTACTCTTTAAAACCTATGAAGTCGCAACTGCTGACATAATCAAACAACAGATTTATAACAGTGGAAATTTCGCATGATTTTTCACTATTTAAATATTCAAATTCTGGTTCTCGGCCGTTACTGCCTAGATCGACCTACTTCCTTCGCAGTATGTTATGACGAAATTTACTTAATAAAATCCGTACAGTCCAACAAACTTTTACTTCCAAATACACCATCTACTAAACACGTCTATTTTAAATTATTATAAATAAAATTTATAAATATTTTTAATATTCATCGTATCTGTGGCCCTAAAGAGGGCCGTTGGGTCACAGTTCGACCTAGAAGGATAGCTCTGTTCGTCCGTTCTACCCCATCTCCACCTCCCTCCCCCCCCCCCCCCCGGTTCGACGTTTTTGGGAGGTGAGTGTCCGACACTACCACCTTCACTTTTGGCCGGCCAGTGGTAGCTGGGACCACCTTCACTTTCGGAGGGTCCGGCTCCCCCTATCGCATCTCTGGTTACAGCCCTCCAAATATCTTGTATGAGGGCGGCAAGCCTGCTCCACGCGCGCAGTGGTGCGCGCCGGACACAGCATGCCGCCATTTCAGAGAATATGAACATTTTTACTCCTTTCCGTCTGTTCAGTGTTGTTTTTACGCTTTGTTCAGTTAATTTTCGTTAATCGTGTTTAAACCATTCATGATCGCGTCATAGATGATGTCGTATTTTCGTGCCGAAGTCTATAGGGACTTCGTTCTTGAAAAATTTAAAAAGCCACCTCATGCCGAGCCCTGTTTTTTGAGAGTTTCAAGTGGTTCAATTACCCTTTTTTAACTGAAAAAAGTTTTTGCGGTTTTACCTGCATAGATTTACGATAAACTCTGTTCATTTCCATGGTTTCCGATCAGTTTGAATTAATGATAAAGTTGTTAGCTCAATGAGTATTCATTCTGAAGCAAGAAATAGCCATTATGGCTCAAAAGTTTCTTAGATTTTCCTACCGTTATTCTACAGTAATGAAGGACGATGGTTATTCGCTTTATACTGTAAAACTAAGAGTGTTATACTCGGAAGTCCATGAAGCTAAGCTTAAGGGTTAGTGGGAGAAGCTATTGAATTGGAGTATGAGTTTGCCTTGAATCAAAAATTATTCACCGAAGAACATTTGTGATGCAAGATTGTACCGAATACCGAGTAGCATGTGCGGTTCAACAAACCACAATGGAACGTTGACAGAGTGAAATTTACAAAAAACAGACAGGTTGTTCAGTTACTGTTAATTAAAAT